>JAVJGG010000050.1:3364128-3382359 GCA_035590195.1 Aviceda cuculoides
ACATTCTTCTCATACTGAACTCAAAACACAGCACAGTACCAGCTACTAGGAAGACAATTAACTCTATCCCAGCTGAAGCTGGTTTCAGGACAACGAGGGCAACTGAGTTTAAACACAGAAGCATTAGCAGGAGAACAGAAATAAGTGATCAGCCCAACATCCAGGAAAGCCTTCTAGCTAACTGGATAAACCAGAAGCTGTAATTAATCTGGAACATCACACTTAAATTAAAGCAAGCATTAATAAATGAAATGAAAGGAATCTGAGATTTCCTTCCAAAATTGCAATTAGCAGAGAAATGAAGCAAAAGACTGTGTGGGTGAATCTACTGTTTAGTAGAAATAACTGATGGGACAGTCATACAAGGCACTATGGAATCATAAATTATAAGCTTGCTTAAAGTTACAGACACAAGGAATTTTATAGCATAATAAGTACAGAACATTAGAAGATCACCTGGTCCAGCAATTTGAAACTGTTGGAACTCATGACCAAGAAAAAATCATACCTCACTTAAAAAGCTAGAACATACTGTGAAAAATTTGTCACTGACATTATAGTTGTATTTTGCAGATTTGGAATATTGGTCTCCAGTAGGGAGAATGTCTCATACAAAAATGTTTTGACAGTAATTGTGAAAGTAGTGAGGTGATACATCACTTTTAGACTTTGCAGAATCATTGGCAGAGTCACTTTTAATACCTAATGTAAGGGCACATTTATTAATAATCAGAGAAATTTCTTTAATTCTGAGGAAACGGGACAACATATTTGGATTTCTGTCACTAAATTTGTGAGAGCCATTCTCCTGCTGACTTTGTGACTCACCCAAAAAGTCCATAGCAGAAATACTAACCTTAAGATCATCCTATATCTATCGTGTAATGCCCTGTCACATTCATTATATATCTTTTAATTTCTGCAGCAAAATCTTCTTTCATCAGCTAAGTCTTATTTTTTCTGCAGAGCAAATACATTCCTTATGTTGAATAAATGGATAAAAAATATAAAATATAAAAATTACAAGATATAAAAAATATAAAATAAGTGATGTATGCACCTGAAGGTTCGTCTTCTGGTTTTGGCACTTCTATACATCTGAGTGCTTGCAGTGATCATAACACGATTTTCATTAATTTGGGTTGTGGACATGTCCTTGTGTGGCTGTGTGTCAGGGCAGGAGGGTGGGGGTGTGTTTGCATGTGCATTCCCTTCAGCTTCTATTACCTTGCCCTGTTCATCAGTAAGGCTGGAATCGCAATTCAGCCTCTTCTGAATATTTACATGTCTGTCTTTGAACTCATGACAATATACTATTTTCTGAGGAATCCTGCCTCATTCAACACACTGGATGCAACCCTCTCCTGGGAAATGCTTTCTGCCTTGTATGAAGTACTGTAAAATGAATGTAGATAGTACAGAACGTGAAATGTAAAAAATGTAAAAGCATGTAGAAAGAGATCATTGACCCAGCAGTTTTGCAGGCTGGCATTTAACATAGTCATGAATGAGCTATTAATTCACAGATGCTATGACTGTATATGTGAAAAAGCGTCACCAAGAGAAACTGTGAACAACCCACCACAGAGTATCTTCGAATCTAGCCATAAATACTTCATATCCCTGGAACTGGATTTAAACTGTCCCAACAGAGAAGAGAGTTACACCTGGGTTTCCAGCAGACTGAAGTACGAAGATACGTCATAAAAGCAGAACATAAATATCTCTGAAATCTGGACTTTCACTTTCTGGTCTTGAAAAGGCAGCATTACATTTTGGATTAAGCATACTTGATTGGGCCCAAAATAAAATCGCTTAATGTCTTTTTATATCAAGCTAGGAGCTTTACTTTGTGTCTTTGCTTTGCTTAATTGTAAATTGTGGATCAAATTCTTGTCTTACATACAAATGTGGAAATGCCTATCCAAAGACAGAATTTGTCCATTGAATGTCAAATTAATGTACACTTCTGGTAGAGCACTTTTTTAGATTCTGACATGGAAAGATGCATTAACAATTTACAGCAATATTTAAAAGAAGCAAAACTGGCTCTTCTCCATTTTGTACAAATGAGACTTGAGCACTGAATTCAATAAGAATACAATTTCAGAAGAACGCTGACTTTTAAGCAAAATGTTTATTTTACATCAGTCATTCCGGATTTAGATTCAGTATAAGTTCTTGATACGATGTAAGAATAATTATATGTCTCTTCTTATACAATTCATGCTACATAGAAGCAACGTGTCTGTAAATAGACCAAGCATTCAGTGTTAATAAATAGTAAAGTTTTATTTAGAATTTGTACTTCCTATAAAGAAATTTTTAATACAAACAATAATATAAAAGCCTCATAAAATTCAGAAATAAATAAAATATAGTGACTTTGAAACATGCTCATTTTCTTCAAGTGTCAAGAGTAATTCACTCTCTTCTGTAACTGAATTATTCTAACAGCTCAAGAAGGTTTTGGTGTCTAGGGCCAACAAATGAAAATGTTGTTCATCACCCTGTAACACCAAAGTTAGACAACATAATTTCTAACTGTTTGCACCCTCTGGCTTTCTAAAATTAATTGTTTGACTTGAAAATTAGGTAAACGTAGTTTTTTCCCTCATCTAACCAACTGCACATGAAAATAGAATTTTTAGGGGAAAAAAAACTTATTAAAGCCTGTAACAAGCACTGCCAGTTAGGAAAGCCATGCAACAACTTTCATTTCTATATCATATCTTAATATTCTAAGGTTTTCTTGTTCAGAAGCTCTCTCTGCTCTTATTCCATTGTCTTTTAATGTTGTTGAAGAACTCATCACCAAAACTCAAATTAGCTCATCAAATCAAAGTTGATTTATTAATCTAAAATCACCAGGACTGCTCAACCCTTTTTGACAGTATCTGAGAAAGACAGTTATGCATGCATCTAACAAAGAGACATCATGTCCATTTTAGATGTGGTAAGAAGGCAGGGATTAGTTCTAACCCAGCTTTGCCCACGGGTGCAGACATAGCCCCAGCAGCCTCCCTGGGGCTCTCAGACACCACTGCTCCCAGTCCCAGGAACAGCCACCCTATGGAAGAGTCCCTGGGGGCACATAGCAGGGAGCAGACCTGCAGGTCACATTAACTTGGAGCTACTCTGCCTTACGGAAACCCACTTCAGGAGCAGGTAGTAACAGCCAGACTATGCCTGAATGAGAGGATCATCTAATAACAACCATGTAGTCCACTGAGGTTACTCGTTTCATGTCATTATGCAAAATATCACAGAAAGCCAGGGTATTCTGCAATTCACAGGCTCAGAGGAAAAAAAAAAATCAGATGGATCTTTCTAAAAAAGATGTAAAATGTTGTTATTATTATTAGCATAAATTTTGACTGAGAAAGCAGTCATATCCAGGACAACATGTGTGCTTCAGCCTAAATGTATCTTAAGTCCAGTGAGGTTAATGGGGCTTAAGTACTCAAAAGTAAAAAACATTGCTTACAAATTTTTCTCTAAAAAATCTGAGTGATACAAAGGCAGTAGCAGGAGCACACACCTGGGCTGGATGGAACATCAAATATTCACTCAAAGGGTGCTGCGGACATCCGTTTTGGAACAAAAAATTCAAAGTGTCTGGGAAGTTACTGGATGTGACAGATGTTCAGTTGCCATAGAAAATCAAATCCTCTTTACTAAGGTGATTAAATATGTCTGTGGGTGGCTGGTTTTATTGAAAATGTCTGCCTTAGAATCAATGAAGCTTATTTTGATACATTCTGTATTTTATGTAACCAGATTATTCACTTTTGTTTACGCAAAATGGTCTTGCAGTTTTCCTGGCCATATGTGAGGGATGCACTTGCCTCCGCTCCCCCCAGCCAAGCAGCAGTTTCGTACAGGCTCCAAAGGAGGTAAAGGCCCGAGCCGTAGCCGGGCAAAGAACTCCTTTAGGAAACACAAAGGAGCACAGCGACACAGTGAAGGTTGTGGGCATACCTCTCACGCATACCTCTCCCATTGTATGCAATTTAACTGTGAGCCAACAACTTCATCCCATAAATATGACAGCCTAAGTGAGGCTTCTTTGAGCTCTCCCTACCAGACAGTGTGGTTGCATGGTGGTGATCTCCAGCAATGGGATCTTTTACCAATGACAGATTGTTGGATGAGCCCAATTTGAGTTCTCCCTGGACAGCAGCTGCACTGCATGCCAGGCAACTTCCCCCTTGAGCAGGGACAGCTCTCAGTATTAAGAGATATTAGTCTTTTAGCCTAAATAAGTAAGTTTTAGATAGAGTTAATCACTTAAAGTTATAGTGTTGTGTGATTTAGTATGCTGTTGTTTAGCTTTACTTGCTTAGCATGAGTAGCTAGGTTTGCTGGAGCCTTAGGCCGCAAGATGTAAGCGTTTCACTGAGGTTTACTAAACGTGTACTTACTTAGTCAAAACAGAGGCCTCCAAAGCCAGCATAAATCAGGAGATAAGGAGGCTTCAAGGCTACAACTGTCAACAGCACCTGCAACTTGACAAGATAACAGCCTGTATGGAGAGGGCAAAGGAATCCAACAAGGAGTCAGAAGGTGTCAGACCAGAATCACTATTGAACCAAAGGGCGTGTGGGAGACACATAAAGAATGTGAAGAGTGTGTGAGGGACTGAGGGATGGGTGAATAGTCTGAAAGGGTATAATTGCCCAGAGATTTCTTTGTTCGGGCCCTTCTTTCCTTTCTCCCTCCTCCCCTCCCTCCCTCCGTCCCTTCCTTCCTTCCTTCCTATCTTTCTTCTTCCCCCTTTCCTTCTGTCAGTCACTCCCCAGAGGCACCCCACAGGAGCTGATGCTGCTGCTGTACCACTCTATTAAATTGTTTTTATAAGACTCAATGCCTGAGAGTTTGTTTAGGGAAACTGAGTGCTCAAACTTTGGAGTGAACTAGAACCAGACACCTGGACAGATCAGAAAGTGATTAATAGCATGCTAAACTTTGAAATCCTAAGTGATATAAAGGATTGATTGTGCACATATTCCCTTAGCCATAAACCTTTGACCAAGTCTGGGACTAAGATTGGATCCAGCTGCACCTAGACACTTCTCTGAGAAGGAGTTTAGAAAGCAAGGGGGTCCATTCTGAACCTCATGACACAACAGGAGTTTTTCCTTACTTTGAATCTCTCAGCCATAAACCGTTGACCAGGTCTGAGACTAACTCTGGATCTAGCTCTAAGCTCCATCAGGAGTTTAGAAAGTAAGGGGGTCCGTTCTGAACCTCGTGACTCAATGGGAGGGTCTCCCTTACCTTTTTGTATCTCCAATCTCTGTGCAAATAATCCTAAATCGATTCTAATTTGATTTTCCTTTGTAGGCTTCTCCCATGTAGTAATAGAGTGAACCTTGTCATCGAACTCTGTTAAGTCCCACTTTTACAGATTCTTTAAGGATCCTAAATCACTCATCCATGACACCATAGCATGGCTTCCTGAAAATAACCTGTTCACTGAAGTTCTATCAAAATACTGAGAAAAAAATTGTACCAACATCATAACATTGGAAATGCGATTGCTTCTTGTGCTGTGTTGTTCTACTCCTTACAAAAAAAAAAATCTCAAATTAATGCCAAAGATTCATGTTTCAACAGAGATGCTACCATAGTTTGTTAACTGTAACTACATGCAACACAAAAGTACTTCTCTATATAGAGAATATAGGTTCATAAAGAAAGATTAACTTTATTTGGCCTTTGTGAAGGACATCAAGATTTGTACACCTCTGATAAATAATTCTAACATTGTTCAGACTATGTGCCTGCAATGTTGGGAACAGAGCAATGATCATTGTAAATTTGTATCACAAGGTTGCCATAAAGTCTATAGATTTGGGACATAAAGTATTGGCAAACTGAGAGGTAAGAGTTTGCAATTCATAATCGAATGTTCTTAGACTGTACCATGTGAAAATACATTGCTATGTCTTGAGGCTGGAGAATAACTCGTTCTTTAGTAACTAAATAAACTAAAACTAAAACCGGCTCTTTCTCCGTGGTAGAGACCAGAGCACACAATGCACAAGGACAGATGAGAAAGCAGAGGGCACACAGCACTTCCAGTCTCCCTGATAATGTTCCTCACTGTTGCAAGATGCCCACACAGGTTTTGGCAACAGTGATACACATCCCTTCTATTAATATCCTTTTCTTTGAGAACATTGTAGGATAAGCTGCTATACACATATAAATTTTGCTTGAATTTCTGGGCAAATTTATTTCTTTCCTTATTGCTTACTTGTGAAATTGAACATAATTTGCTTTTGTTAATAACCCTCATATTTTCACCTGCTTCTGTTACCTCTACTGCTGCTCATTTGGGGAAACGAGCAACAGAAATGTCAGTAAGTAGTCCAAGATCCTTTAGCGAAGTCTTGAGTCTCCTTACAAACCTCCCCAACTAAGGCTATCTAAAATTTCTAGCATTTTCTACTTTACAAAGAAAAGTGTCTTACATTTAAACAGTTTTCAAAGAGTGTCTGTAACTCAGGAGCTCAAGTCACATTTTGAAAAAAGCTGTCTCTCTAAGTGCCTTTAGTCATGTCTGAAAGGAAGATTTAGATTTCTGACTCATTTAAGCTTTTTTTTTAAATATGTCTGTCATCCATCTGAAACTAATTTGCCCTATGCTTTCTAACTCTGTAGGCATTCATTCCCAGATGTCATCACTCTGTTGTTAGTTTTAAAATAGCTCCATGTACAAATTTTCTGAGCACTTTAAAATTTTCTTTCCAGTTTTGAAATAAGTGATTTGTCAGTGCTTTTTTTCAGTCTTTCCCTTTCCATGGCTAAAACTTCTACAAGAAGAATAGAAAGCATTCAGCGTTTTGGGGGTTTTTTTAAGCACATGTATTTATACCCTAAGAAATATTTTGTGGTGTGCGGTTTAGATGCCTTTCCTTTCATGCCTATTAGTAACATAGAAGCTGCTGCAGTTCAAAAAGCACCTTGCAGTTTTTCTTCAGGATCAGAGGGAGAGGTGAGGACCATGGAAACCCTTTCTGCATGTTTCCCAAGATTAGTACAAAGTCTAGTGGTGCCAACAGAAGCAACGGCATCATTAGTCCTCCTCTTGTTGGCGATGGTGTTTGTGACAGAAGGCTGTGCCAAGCATGGTATAGGTGCTGGGCTCGGTTTTGTCAACAGGGTTTGGGACAGAAAAACATGATGCAGCCCATTCACCACCAGTGTCATTTTTTTGAAACACGCTGGCACCTCTTTAGCAAGTAGGGAGCAGGAAGTGCTGTGTTCAGACGTGCAGTGCTCATTCCTGGCAGAGGTTTGTCTCAGTCCTCCAATAGGCATTGGTGATGCTTTGCATTCTGCTTTCCAACATCCATCAGTAGCAGATGGGCCCAATCCTGGCCTCAGACAGGACCTTTCCCCTTTTGTTCACAAAATGGGGCTCTGCTACATCTTCACCTTGATTTACCAGTGCAAAACAATGGCTTAAAGAGATCTACACATTTTATGGTTTACCATGTAGACCTGAAAAACTTCAGGACCAGCTCTGTCTTTTTCAACATGAAGTAAGACCATTGGGAGCCAGGCCTCAGCCGTCCCTCTAAAACAGGCTGAGCTTAAACAGTGCACCGTAGTTCCTAAAGATGTAGCAAGTGCAGAAATAACAGAGCTGCCGTCTCAAGTTTACTGAAATGTTTCTTCAGTGGATAAGTTCTCTAATGAATGCTGTGACCATGAAGATCACTGCTATTCCTAACATTTTGAAACATAATGCAAAGCCCCATAGGTAAATTGTATGCAATTATCCATGTATTAGAAAAGTTTTGTCCTGCTTCAGCTGCATAATCTTATGGAGGTCTCACTGCACTTGCATTGCACAACTCATTCTGACAATTCTCAATTAACAGTCCCAAGCTTAGCCTCAAGTGCAAAGCTCCATTTCTTTTAAAGGAAAAAAGAAAAAAATACTCCATGTGTACCTTGGATATACTATAAATCACTGTGATGCTGTGTTTTCACCCTTATCACCCAGTATACAGATGCTCTTCTACTTTCTATCTCCATTTTATCTCAAAAAGCACCTGAGGACATGCTGAAGAGCTGTCTGTCCATCAGAAGTATTTTCATGGTTTGTACAGGGATGACAATGAAAAATTTAGGGGATGAGAGAAAGTAGGCACTTAAACACTCATTCAAATCTGAGCAATGAACTCCTTTTGGCAAAATACTTTTGAGAGTATAATGCAAACAATTCCATCCTTACACTTTTTAAACAAACGATGAAGTGCAAATTGGACAAAATGGTGATTTCCTATAATGTTTCACTCTATGTTCCACTAATAACTTTTCAATTATCATGAAACTACTCTGTAATTAGATTGCAAATATATAATAACTTTTACCATGAAAATTATGAAATAATTATAATTTAATTAGGTTCCACACTCCACATTCCCACACATACTAAACTGCTTTAGAAAATATTTCATAGAACAAAGTAATAATACACTTTTTCTCAAATCCCAAATTAGGTAGTTTAGAAATAGATATGACAGACTGAGAGACAAGGACACAGAATGAGAATTTCTTCAACAAAAATGCCTTATCCACCTCTGACAAGCCTTTTCCCCTCAGTTGAAACCCTATGTGCTATATGGATATTTCAACTGCCAGAGTGACAACATAATTGAAAAATGAGTAAGAAAGACAAACCGTCTGAGAGCAGCACTGTGGGGGGTGGTGGTCTCCTCAGACCTTAGTGGTGTCTCACTCCACCAGTGCCAGCAGGCCTTTCCATCGGGCCAGTGACGGATGGCATTTACAAACGGAGAAGGAACTCGGCAGGGAATGACTTGTTCATGCACTGCAGGGAGCACCTTTGGGTTTTTATGATGTCAGGTTAGGGTGGAAGGATTGAGGGCCAAGGATGTGCCTGGAAGAAGATAAGTATGCTGCTGTCATGTCTGATCTATGGGGTTGCTGGGTCACAGTGGCAAATGGGTCGGCTCCCCTCACCACCCACTCCTGGGAACTGCAGGCGGTTCCTTGTTCCCTTATGTCTCTTTTCAGTGACTTCTCCAACTCGCTCTGACTTTTTCCCACTTTCTCATTCTCTGAATCACTTTGCTGAGTCTCACTTTAGTTTCCTTCAGCATCTTTGTGAAGCTTTCTTCTCCCATTTCATTCTATCCTTTCTTCCCCACATGCACTTCCATATCTGCCTTGCTTTTCAGTGTCTGTTTTCTTGCCTCTTTTTCTTGTTGCTTACCAATTTCTTCTCATTGTTCTTCCCATTTTCCTGTTTTCTCTTCCCTTACCTTTGAAGACATGTCACTGTTCTGCATACAATACATTCTGCAATGGAGAGCACTCCATGGAGAAGCTACTTTTCATCCTTACCTGTTAAAGACATTCGCGCCCCCGCTGGCAACACAGTGACTACCCTTTCCAAATACTGTCAGTCATATTCTACATCATCTAAGTTTTGTACACAACTGGCCAGAGTTGTCTATGATCAAAGCATCACACTGCAGACCAGAGGCATGTGTCTGAGCCTCCCTCCCAACCTCTACCTACAGCAGCCTCCAGCCAGCTCACCCGTAAAGGGGCAGGGTGAGCGTTGCACCCTCATCCGGCCAAGGTTCACCGGCAACACCCCAGCTGGAGACCTGGTCTCCCAGCTGTCCCTACCCAAGACTCAGGGGTGTCCTCCTTCGAAACGTGGCCACACCTGAGTAGAAGACGCTGTATACCTCTCCTAAATTCAGGAGCACTGAGTTAATTTCAACTCCTGCTCTTAGCAGCACAATGTGCTGAGGGTGACTACTGCAATTAGATATGCAGAAAAGTAAGGTCATAAAAACATAAAGCGTACATTTAAGCATCTTTCAACCCCTTTGGCAATGGAAATAGTTGTCCTGGCAGAGGACTTCAAGTAATCCCTGCAGGCCACAGCTGGAGGACTGCCAGGTTGCTGCACCAAGGAAAGGACGACTGCAGAGGTTGAAATAGCCTGAATAAGCCTGGAAAAAGCTCAAGAGAACCTTTGCTGTTGCAGGGAAGGTACTTATTGTAATAACAATAGTTACAAATGGGAGCCTGAATGAATTCTGAGAATACCTTCATGATAACCTACAGGAGAAAAAAAATCATCCTGTGAAAAACTGATGGAGAAACCTTGGAATGAAAATGTATGAGATGGGGCTTTGTCAAAATACTCTGGGGTGGTTTGGGTTTGGTTTGTGTTTTGGGTTTTTTTTGGGGGGGTGGGGGTGGTATTCCAGTCATTTGTTTCTGAATGAACAACCAACTCTTAAGATCCACCAATGACAATTTTCCCAAGCCACCTTAAAAATTAGATGATAAACCAACAGTAGATTTCTCTAAATATGCCTGGTTTACTCTTCACAGCAAAGCTAACATAATTCTGCTCATTTTCATAATATGCATTTTTTCTCTTACTATCTCAAATATCAAAAAATAATTGATTGACCATGGACTATAGTGGTACTGAATATCAGTTATTCAGTCCAGGGGTCACTGGTTTTATCTATACACTAAAAAACTAAGGCTAGTTTATAATTTATTCTAAGATTTAAAAATGCAGTGTTTTCCTGAACGTGCTGCAGCTCTAATTAATCTTTGATAAAGTCTTCAAAAAATCACAGGAGGATATGTAGAAAGTTTCAGTGCTGTGAAAGCTAATACACTCACTCAGATCATGAGATCTTTAAAACTCACTGTAAAATTAATATCGTATTTTAACATAAGGTAGCTCTAGAGGAAGTATTCCACCTCCATTATGTGCCAAGCCTGGCAGCTGTGCCAGACTTTGCGTTTTAAACCCAGCTGTGTCTTCCCTGAACTGTCTTAGTATAAGTTTTGTTCAAAGAGATATTAATCAGACTAGCTAGACTGCTGGGACTTAATGTTTCCACTAGCTACTTTTTTATCTAGCCTTATAAACTTTATATTGAGATATAAATTAAGACTTCAAGTGCTCCTATTTGCTTCTCCGACTCCTTGCCTGAGGCTCCCTTTAATTCTAAGATGTCTGTTGAGCTATACAAATGATGCATGCGAGAATGCCATCAGCTTTGATATGATGTTTATTTCTTCCTGTTAATGAAAAGATTTCCCATTTTTTATGCATATTTCTGGCAGTTTAAGAAAATGCCATCTATGTATTGCTTTAAGGTTCACGATGATGGAAAGGCTTTTTAATAAAACAATATTTTTCTCTAGATTGGCACTTGCATCCTCTAATTCTGACAGTTTACATTATTTCTCTGCATAATAGGATTGAAGCAGTGGAAGATTAACAGGAGGCAATCTAATTTAATGGTTGCAATTATAGTTGACGAAGGAATGTGTTAATCAGGAAAAATATAAGTCTGATGACTTCCTATGTGGAAAAAAAAAAAAAAAAAAAAAAAACAGAAAAGAAGGAAAAAATGGAGATGAGAAATCTGTGCTGGCTCACTCATCTGTATATCTACTTTTGTTCTAGAATCATATTTTAATATAGATATTCTGGCATAAAATTACATCCTAAAGTACATAGGCTGTGTCAGCCTGATGGCTCAGCCAATAGAAAGTATTGAGGAGTTACTCAAACTTCTTCACTAACACCAGGATAGTTATTGATGGAAGAAAAACACTTTACTTGCTAAATCATCTGTTTAGGCAGGGCTCATGCCTGTGTAGCAGAAATGATCTGTGAGACCACTTCTGCATCTCAGCTGCACTTTGAACCTACAAGTGTATGTACATACATAACAACTTGAGAAAACTGTACCAATATACTGTGGGCCATTACTTCCTAAACAGATAAAAACTGCAATCTGCCTGATGGTCAAATAGGCAATGTAGCATGCAGCAGGGTAATGTGACCTCATGGACCAGCCACTCAAAAAGAGTTCAGGGGACTGCTGACCCTCTTCCCTCCTTGAGAGTGGTTGAGGCCATGCATTTCCCTAAGATAATGTATATGGCATTATTTAGTTGTTATCAATATGACATGCCAGATAATTTAAACAAATACAGCAATTTAATCAAAGAGAATTTGACACGCACAGAACAGATTTCCACATGTTTTGTCTCATATTTCAGGGCATGAGGGAGAAGGGACTGCCCTTACCCAAAAGATGACCCTTCCTTCCCAGGTGTCCTGAGTATCCCCAGCCATTTGCTCCACGCGTACAAACACACCGCAGTAGTATTGCTTCTGCATCCCCTACCCAGGGGCAGCAAAGGTCTCGGTTCCTGCAGCACTCCTGCTGCAGTGGACCTCAGTGGTCCACTCCTGCACCTCAGTGGACCACAGCCTGGTGGGCCAGCAGCTGCTGCCCTTGTGTGAGACAGCAACCGTCATCTCCCAGGACTGTGAACATGAGGTCATTCTCAACTATAAAGCAAAAAACACTACTTTAGATCAGTTTCACCACCACCAGTCCCTGAAAAAAACCCCACAAACACAAATCTTCATTCTGTGTTCAGATATATTTGTATAAAGTCATTCTAGCCAAAAATTGCATTTCTATCCTGGGAAATTTCAGTGAGTGACATAAGAAAAAGAGAAACATACACTGTACACAAAATTAACACATTACATAAATATTTGTTGTAGAATTGCATATTTTTGAGGACTGATTTTATGACTAAAAAAACATATTTTCCATGTGTTATGCATAGTCTGCTGCTCACCTTCAGTGATGTATATAACTCTACAGAGCTCTTTCACCAACTAATAGTCCTCGACCCTTGCAAACAGAAAGAGCATCCATTCCCAGTGCCACTCCCAGTTTCAGGAGTGATGTTGTGTAGACTTTGTGTCTCCCCCAGATGCCACCCATTGGGCAAAAGGAATAAGCAGGGACATGCAGTAAGCATGAAAGCATTGCAGTGGCATTGTTTCTTCTCTCTGTTTGCCATGTGGAGTTGTGAGCCCATAAGATTGCAAATGAGAAGCCTGCTGGAAGAAGGACAAAAGGGGCCCAAAGTATTGTTCTTGTGAAGAAATTATTCCCCACTACCTTTCTTTAGCACCTTAGCTTAGGAATAATACTGCCCCTCAGCAGCAGAGGCCTAAAGACCAGAATTGACTTTTACCATCGCTTTGTGCTGAGACAATATCTCTTTTTGGCAAAACCCAAGAAGCATCTCATTATTATTACTATTATTATTATTATTATTATTATCTTTTGAAGGATGTGGAATTAATGGCATTGATGCTATGAGTACTGAATAACCACTAATTTTAGAAGTGCTGAGTACCCTCTGAGGCAGAACTTTGCTCTTTATTGCTTGCACTACTACAGAAATATTTCTGTCAGTTGGAGAAGCTGAACGAGGACTTGTGTTTCAAGTGACAAACCACCTATTACAAACAGACAAGTTGCAGTGAAATGTTCACAGATAGATGTTTATTCAGTGATTTAGTCACCTTTTAGTGAATAGTTATGAATAGCAACTATCTTTGTATGCTTCATGGTCTGCTCACAAACAAACAAGTTAAATACAGTGGATAATGTATTCATAACAGGTAACTCCTGCAACTCCTACATTACCTGTTTTTAAATCTGATCATCTTACTGTTTCATAGAAGGGAAATTCTTGTACATAAACAGGTAAGGCTTCAAGAGCTGTGATCTTGCATTAACAGCAGTAATTCCAACTTGCAGCACTTCGTTTCTCCCGGAAGAGAACAACCCAGGCTCAGTCTTCTGAACTCAAGCATTTCTGAAGGCAACAAGTTATCTCATTGCTTTCAGCATATGGCCAGTTTCTGGACCTGGAAGAAAAGAAATACGACGTAATTTCTAAACTTAGGCATGGAAATAAATAAACAATAAAGCAGAATCTCAGGCAAGATTTCGTTTGGCTGTTGGGTTTTGAAACAAGTATAATCATTAGGCTTTTGTCACAGATGCAATATGTAGATATGATTTATTATCGCTGGTGGGCAATCCATCATGCTCCTATCTGTCCTCCTCCCTTGAGGTTCTCTCATTTTGAATTGTTGTCCCAGCACTCCCTCTTCTGTGCTTGGCTCGGTCTTCTGCATTTGCTTAACATTTTTTTCTGAGCTAAGATCTTAATTGTTAAAATGAACTCTTAGAGCAGTTAATGCCATGGCTCCTTAGAGTTTGAAATATTTGTTGTGCCTTCAGGATATCTCATTGAAAAGCAGACTTTGTAAATCCACTGTAATATAGTAGCCATTTTCCCCTGTTCTCCTAGGAAAGCTGTAACTGTCCTTTCCAATTGGTCTGGAAATGAAACCTGAATACTAATTTATTAGAGGCACTGATCCATATTCATTCAAGATACACCAAAACCAGCAAAAGAATTCATTCAAAAATGAATTTTGATTTCAAGCTCAGTTAGGAAGCTGACATTTAAGAAAAGATGGGCTGTGCATACCTCATTTTTCATCCATGGAATATGTTTTGTTTGAAACTTTACTGTAGAAGACTAAGTCAACAAACTGTTGGTCTTCTGAGCAATTTTATGTTTGGGATTTCTTGATTTTTTAATTAGAAAAAGAAGAAAAAAGTTTCTGTTTTGAAAAAAAAATATAGAAAACGGATTACAGAAATCACAGTGCACATCTTACACCTTTCAGATCCATAGAGGAAAAAAAAATGGGATGTAAGCTGCGAGTTGAAAGATAGTGGCACACCTTAATATGAATAATGACATGAAAAAAGGAAGCAAAGAAATGGCAATGAAAGAAATGAATAGAGGATATAAGTGTAAGGAGCCATTTGGAACTTTAAAATGAAACAGAAATGGAAAAAACATTGGACTGGAACATTGAATGACAGGGATGGAAGAGGAGAATGTGGAGGAAACCTTCCATTACTGTGTACACAACTGAAGTGGTTTCAGAAACACTTAAGCAAGAGGATATTAGCTGGCTCAGCTCAGGAATTATTTTGAGGTACTAAGGAGAACAGAAGAGGTGATTATAAAAAGGTTCAGCTTTGTGGATAATATTTAAATGTTTTCCAGTACTGTAATACATGGCAGGAAAATCTACTGTTATTATGCTAAGCACAGCATAATAAGAGGAAATTTTTCAACAGCTAATGTGGATCATAAGGGAAGGGGCTTAGGGTAGGTACAAAAACCTGTTCAAGAAGAGAAGTAACTGGTTATTTTACCAAGATGTGAGTTGTGCAATTAGAAGTGATCAAAAACCAACACAGCTTTCCACAGCTGCAATTTTCAGGGATGGGGCAGAAATGGGGAGGGAACAAAAACCAAAATAAAAAAAAGTAGGACCAGGTCCAAAGTAACTAGTTACAGCTTGTTTGAGAAGTAGAACTGAAGCTGCTGTTTCTACCTCAGAAGCTCCTGAGAGAGCTCCTGATTTCTGAGTCATTCCTGTTGGAGCCTGGCTACTGACCCATCCTTGTAAAAGCAACGGCAGAGCTGGACATTTCCCACTTTCCCATCTGGCCTTCTCTTCCTCCCATCCCACCTTCTTCTCTCCTCAGCCTGGCTAGCCACAGCCATTTCCCTGGTCCCCTTGAGACACCAGGCCTCATGGACCTAGCCTGGAGCCAGACAAGAACCAGCAAACAAGCACAAGTAGCAAGTAACATTGGTTGAACCAAATGCAGTTGCATTTCAAGATTTTTTGATGAGTCTAAAGAGAGAGACGTAACAAATAGGCAGCAACAGAACTGAGCTTTTCTGTTTAGATAGTATTTCACCAGCAGAAATTCACAGAGGAGATTAATAAGGACATACCTTAAATTAAAGATATTTTATGCCATGTTTGCAGTTACAATTTTAGGCTATTTAATCTGTAATTTATTTAAAATTCCTATCCATTAACATATTATAAAATTTTTAGGCATTATGTAAAACAATACTGATTTTGTGAAGGACTGAGGCAAGGAAGAGAAAGGTGAAAGTTTTTTATATGTCTATTTATTCTGACCACAAGAGTTGTGTTTTGAAGTGCACATAAGGACACTGCAATTTTCCCTGATGACTATCTCAGCTACCACTGCACAAGGCTCCACCATGTGGTATGGACCTCCCCCACGCAACTTCCTCTTTGTGTCAACCCAGGGCTGCTACCCATTGATATCCTTTGATACTGCTCATTTTTAGAAAAGCTATTGAAGGAATGGCCTGAGTGACACATTGCCTGGGTATGGTAGTCAAAGAAATGTGGGTTTGGCCTGGCATGGCAAAAAAAGAAGCAGCAATCTAGCAAAGTCATTCTGTCTAGGAAATTAAAATAAGCATTTACTTTTAATTGTCTTCAGGGAGGTCCATGCCCTGCTTTTGAGTGATTGAAAAGATTTTTTCTCCACTCTAAAACTGTAAAAACACAAAATGCCACATTTTTTTATTTTGCACTTTTTGCCCTAAAAAGTTAGTGAAGGACTGACTGAGATGGTATTTGCTTTTTTTTATCTGCAAGTGGGATTGATGGATGGAATGAAATTAATTGATGTGGGAGAGGTGGGAAACTGCTGGAGGGGAACTGAATTACAGAGGCACTCAGAGTGACACATGTGAAAGAAGATGTATTTCCACCGTGTGTGCAGAAACACCTGAGGTACAGAAGACCTTGGGGTACCTACAGATGCACTTGCTCAGGCGTAAAAAAGACAGAGCTGTGCCTGCACTAAGACACAGAGGCAGGACCCATGTCATGACTTGAAATGATGCATCTTCCTGGGATCCTGTTCCCCATGCCAGTGCCTTTCCCTTTGGGCTAGAAGTGCCTCCAGAAGAAGCTGATGCTCCAGACTTAGCTCTTCCTGGGGATTTTTTTGACCACTTTATGAGAAGGTTGGGAGGCCCTGTAGGAAATTCTGGGAAGCGAGAAAAGATTAATGCTTTATTGTAGTTCTGGGTATCTACAGGAGACATCTCTAAAATTACCTTGCCTTATGAGTAGTATCTTTAAATGCTGTATTAGTAGCATTCACTTCACCAGAGATCAGGAGCAATTTAATTCCTAGACCTTAGTACTGATGATCAGGTGCAGCAGAGTCTGCATCCCAGCAAAGAGAAAATGCACTGACAGCATCTAAGCTTCAAGCAGCAACGTGCTGGCTCAGTCGGCAGCACTAACCTCTGTACCCCTCCCACAGCAGGTCAGCCTCACTTCACCTCTTTCCGCCTTCTCCTGCTGAGATCAGGGACACGGGGACCAGGGGACCTCCACCACCTCTCTGGAGCGGGAACAGCCCTTTACTACGGCAGGGGCTCCTCCCAGTGACCTGTGGGATCCCAGCACCATGCTGGGGGCAGCCTCCCAAAAGACCAGATCTTGAGGCCAAATGAGGTCAGATAATCTTGGCAGTAGGAGGAAGAACATGAAGAAGTCATCCCATCCACACCACAAACAATGGTTTGGATGAAACTTGCTGGCCCTGTGATGTTACCTTTTTTTTTTGCAAGCAGTGTTGTGAAAAACTTAAATGCTATTACTGACCACTACTGTGTCCTCAGGCTTTGTTTCCAGTTTTCTGGTTGTTTGTTTTGTGGATCCTTTTTTCCTTAGAAATTTCCTTGCAACCTATTTATTTGTCCTTAAAAATAAAATACAGGGAGCTGTCTAGCTGAGTAAGTACAACAGCCCATTAGTATGAACATTGTACATGAATTGACCATCCCACAAAACTTTAGAAATTTTCTTTTCCTGTTTGGCCTCCTGGCTAACTTTCTGTGTATATTTTGTCATTTATTTTGTAGAGTTTAAGTGTTATTTTCAGGGCTCAGCTGGAATTGTCATAGGTAACATTTAAAAATCTCAGGTACTAATTAACTTATTAGCAAAGCTGAAGAGGCAAAGCCCTTAGATAAGCTCTGTTAAACAATTTTTAACATTAAAATACAATTCCCTATATGTTAGATATAATATCTTCAATATAGCAACACCCAAATAGACCAGTTGAGAAGTTTGATTAATGCATCAGAAAAAATTGACGCTCCTCTTGTGGTAGAATAGAATAAAATAGAACAGAACAGAACAGAATAGAGTATTTCAGTTGGAAGGGACTGTGATGGGTTGACCCTGGCTGGATACGAGGTGCCCACCAAAGCCGTTCTATCACTACCCCCTCCTCAGCTGGACAGGGGAGAGAGAATATAACAAAGGGCTTGTGGGTCGAGATAAGGACAGGAGCGATCGCTCACCAATTACCGTCACGGGCAAAACAGACTGAACTTGGGAAAAATGAACTTGATTTATTACAAATCAACCAGAGC
>JAVJGG010000050.1:3404507-3444380 GCA_035590195.1 Aviceda cuculoides
ATTGACATCTAAGATATATCAGTTACACATTTCCCGTGTTAAGGCCTAATTTAGTGGTAGTCAGGACATAGCTCATGCAGTAGTTAGGCAAATTTCAGTGTTTTCATTTTGTGAAAGCCAATATACATTTCACAACAGGACCATGGTCTCTGTTTTCCCTGCCAGTTTTTCCCCCTCTGCAGGAACTGCTACCTTCACAGCTCTGCCAGCAGCAGAGAGCTCACACGTGCTCCCACACCTCTGGTAGTGCCAGGTCAGGCACCTCCACTCACAACTCACCGCCGGCAGCGGTGAAAATAGAAGGAAAATGAAATTTCTTGGCTTGCTGTTTCTCTTATTGCCCTCTGGTTGCTGCATGTGTCTTCCCACAGTGACGTGGGAGGCAGTAAGCTGCAGAGCAGCTAGGACACGCGACCACTGATGTACAGGAATCGTCCAATAAAATGGCCAGGGGCAACAGAGCTGTGTGCTCTGCCTGGGGCACCTGAAGTGGCACAAGCAGATGGGGGAGCGGCAGGAGGGAGACGCAGGAGCTTGGAGGGGGAGACAGGGGAGGTGCTTGCCCTGTTCCCCAAGAGGGGCACAGCTTTCTGCGGCACACACGGGACTACAACGGGATTTCTGGTCTGCCCCAGCACCACCGTTGCAGAATGGAGCCTTGGGGATTGTCCCGCATGGAATTGGGCCACCCTTGAGAAACAGCCTCCTCTGCTGGCACCCCACCCTGTGAGCCCATGGACACCCCTCCACATGCGTTCATGGCCCCCCTTGGAAATGCAGGGCAGCACACCCACTCTGATGCTGTTTGGGGCGATCTGCACTCCCAGGTGCATGGGGGCAGGTGGGGCACAGCCACCCCCAGCCCCAGGGTCCTGCCAGCACTGCTGGGGGACCTGGGCAGGCAACCTGCGCTCCTTGTGTGAGAAGCACTGCCGGAGCACCCTGCGGGTGGTCCAAGCACCTTGCACTGGGCACAGCGGGCTGGAAGATTAGCCTCTTGGCTTTATTTCTCAGAAAATGTTTGAGGACATTAAGGATCTTTTCTCAGCATTTAAGTGTACAGTGGCTTGTGGTGATCTTTAAAAGGCCACTGCTCACCACACTGCAATACAATAACCTTGTGGCCTTTTTCCCGCTCTAAAAAATGACTTGGTTGATTTCGTATGCTGTATGATGAAAGCCTCCTGCATTGTTCTTAACGAAACTGAGACATACAGCATGAAGTCATTACTAGTGGCATATTTAGCTTCTGTGCAAGTGGACAGGCTTCTGTATCTTCCTGAAGGACAACTTGCGGCCCACAGAACTGCTGCATAGTGATAGAGAATTACATTTTGCTTACTACACTGAGACACGGATAGATGATCATCAGGTGCCACCATAGCTCTAGTTTTCCTTTTACTGGCAGTATTTTTATAATACAAAACAAGATACTGAAGGGTAAAAGCACTGAAGGTAGCAGGAGTAATAGAAGAAGAAGAAGAAAATCCCCAGCAAAACAGATCTCAAAACACTTACAAAAAAAAAAAAAAAAATAGAGAAAGAGAGTGAGAGAAGCAGAGAAAGGTGTCTCTACTGCTACAAGAGTGTAACAATGTTCTGATGTGGTTGCATTAATAAACATGAAAACTAACTTTCAGCTGAAATAAAAGAGTACAAGTCATCAGTCTTTCAAAGTCTGGAGGGGAATCTAAAACCTGGACATGTCAGAACAGGAGGAGGAAAGGAAGGAGGGTTGGTACCAATCAGAAGAGGACTGCATTAAATAACATTGGCATTATAATGCAAACCAGAACAAATTTAGGAGATACCATGATTCAGATTGCTTGGGGAACTGGAACTGGAACTGTAGTGAGTAATGATAACACTGTGTTCTTACAATCACTTGTTATAGAGCAAAGCCTCAGTTAGTGCACAGTATGGATCCTGCTCATGAAGATGGCAGCTACTGGGTGTTGCAGGAATGGCTCCACGCTTTAGAGCAGCATCCTATCCAGATTCCTGAAGTGAGTGCAGAACTATTATCACTGTGAGTGGTTTTTGGATTTACATGGAATCATAACTTTTTAGAGCAGTTCAAAGGTTTACTATGGTCAGGTTTCATGCTTTATCCCTATCCACAGATTTCTTTCTGATATCCCAACAGATACAGGCTTAGATATGATAAATTTGGCTCTTCAGTTTTCCTACTCTGCATGCTATGGTTGCACACATTGTCAATCACATGCAGTTGTATGGAGCAGAATATGAATTCAACTGGCCCCATTGGCTTTGGGGTAAGAAGTGTTTCAGTGCAGGAGAAATGCTCTTCCATGCAACCTGATTTATTGGGCCAAACGCTGTTCTGATTTGCCATATGCCATCTGACATCAGGTGCATTAAATGGAGCAAGAGACAGGACAGAACTGGCTCCTTAACATTGGGAAGAGATGCAATTAAGGCAAACGACATCTAGCCCTTCCCTGGTTGGTCATAAGCCTAATTAAAGTAGCAGAACATCCAATCAGGCATGTATTTGTATGCCATGATTTTTTTTTCTTTATTTTTTTATATTTTAAATCATGGGCATTCTTAATTTGGGGCATATATTGTGTTCATAATAGGTCTAAAGTATGCTACAGGTTTTGGAAGCTGGAGCTCTTCCTCCATTACAGGTTATTCCATCTGCCATATAAAAAGAAACACAGAATTAGACGTACAGTCATAAAAGTCCTTCTCAGCCATTACAGGAGGTTTTTAGCATTTTTAAGTTAGCCAGTGATCAATGTAGGTCATACCTATAGTACCCATATCTAGAGCTGTCTACTGTGCAAAGTAATCATACATGTAAGGCTGCTTGGAAAGAGTGTTTTACAGTTAGTAGAAACTTCCTCACTTAAATACTGGTTACTTGGGAAAATTCTTCACAAGTTTTCCAAATCATAGATAAAATACTTACTTTTGATATTTTAAGTTAATTACTATGAATTAAACTGAGATAAGATATCTAGATGGCTCTAGTAATTTCTACACTGTGTCATTAGAGAAATGTCCGCCCCATGGGCTGTTGGGATTTTGGTCCAGTTTGGAACAAAAGGAGGCTTCAGATGTAGTCTCTGTGGAGTGGAGGCACCAAGTTCTGATGGATGTTTCCTCAGACACTTGGGAGAGGCCAGGAGAGCCTTCTGCTTCCACCTTTCTGAGAGTCAAACAAATCCTCAGGCTATCAAACAAGCTTTCACCCAATGCCCACTGCAGTTGATGGATTCCAGTGCTACCCAGGCTGGGCCCACAGAAAGAGAAAAATGGATTTGACCAAAATAAATTGCTACCTAGGTACAACTACTAATAATGCTTGCTTTTAGGTAGTACCTCATTTGGGCTAGAAATGGGATGATCTGTAATTCCTCAACTGTTCTGCCTAGGAGCGTGTTGGCTTGTCTTAACTTCTGCTTCATGACCCATGGGACAGCACATTGACCACAGCCCCTGTGTACAAGGGGATGCCTCCGTGCTCTTTTCCAGGGACATACGTGTACTGCAAAGGACTGTCTGCTGTCCCCAGCTGCATGGGCACTTGTGCTGAATGTAGTCTCACTAGTTTCTCAGGCACTAGCTCCTGGGCATTTGAGCAGGTGGCCTTTTTGACAGCCTGTCATGGTGTCAGGTTTGAAGACAAGCTATCTTCAACCTTGCCAGTGGAGCAAGACTGAGGAAACTTTTTCTGGGCATTTGACTCTGCCATGTCAGCAAAGCTTTCTGCAAATCTAGGAGAGCATCAGATAAGTATGTTTTTGAGTTAGGAATGAAAAGCTACATATTGTTTCTGACCTTTCTTTGCAGCCATCTTCTCTTCCTCTTTTTTCTTTTCCTCCAGAGCTTTCATTTTTGCATCATACTCATCAGCACGGGTCTTCCACTCGTTTCTGTTGTTCAGCAGCCCATCAAGCATAGGCTGAATTTCCTCATGGAAACGTGAAAATTCCTAATGAAAACACACCTGTCAGTGCAATGCAGTGTAGAGGTAGTGCTTGTCCATCATACCCTAGGACAGATCCCGACACCTCACCTCCCAGGCTGGCTCATGCAGGGAAAGCATTATCTGCACAAAGAGGGACCATGCTGCAATACCCCAGAGAGAGGCAGCTGTTGTCTCCTCTACTTGTCCCTCTCACCCTGACTGGTTTTGCTGCACTGGGACTTACTCACCTTGGATTTGAACCCCTGTTGAGAAGGGTGGGGTGTGCAAGGGTGTGCTTTGCTTACCTTATAGACAAACGTGCACACAAAATCGATGAAACCCACTTGAAGCTTTGGAAGCTCAGCAGCTCTCCTCCGGTCCATCATGGGCTGTGGGAGGACACCAGTTCGCCATGGTTTATAAGAACACTTAACTGAAAGGCACACCTCTATTTTTTCCCCAGATTGCCTTGTTGTGCCAGCCTGTCAGTTCTGCCGTCGTGTCAGTAAAGGCTGCCCATCACAGCTCTCTTCCTCTGCTGCAGAGGAGTGAAGTGGGCTCATTTCCTTTGCCATTTTAGCAGAAATTTTAGAGAGCTCTTTCAGTGTCTGTGGATGGGAAGGAGTACAGGGAGTTTTTGTCCTTGTGCCTCTCAACCAGATACCTGGGAGAAGGTTCATGTTATAAAGTGCTGAAGAGGTTTTCAATTCTCTAAAACATAAATGAACATGAAGTTATATTCTTACATGGCCTTGCTGCTTATTATATCATTTGTGATACCTGTGTGGGTAGAGGGGGTATATGAAAGTCTACTTAAAGAAAACCCAAATCACATAGGTGGAGGCTGCATTAAGGGATGACTGTTGGCTCTTTCAATGCCAAATGTAAGTATTTGTTATTATAGCAGAAAAAAAAATGTTCAACCCCCCTGCTTTAACGCATTTCCATTTACCAGAAATAATTTCTGGACTCTATGAAGTTTGTGTTTGTAGTTTTTCTCGTTATTGGAAACTGTGCTTTCCTCTACGATGTATGTAATTAATTTTCCTTTTTTCTGTAAGGGACCAACACAAAGTCTCCAGGGGGTCAGTCACTCCATGCTGGTTCACAGCCATTGGGACCCATCTAACTATATAGACAGCTGGACAAGAGGCTCTGTCACTGAGGGTCTTCCCTAGCTGAGTACCCACTTTTCCAACTGATGGAAGTTGGAAAGCAGGCATGGTGATTTCAGGAAGACTCACAATGCTCTGAGAGCAGCACTGCTTGTAGTAAGTGTCTCCTGAGACTTGCTGCCTGAACTGAACTGTCTGGCTCTCACATGGTACTTACAATAGGCTGTTGCTGAAGGACGCTTACTTCTAAATCTCCTTGCTCCCAGAACTCAGCTGCTACCAGGAGAGCTACCTATATTGCCAAGGAGGGAAAAAGAAAAGTTAGCACTGACTTTGGCTTTACAACTTGATGTGCTTCAGGTCTCCACCATGAAGCAAATCTCTCTTCTAGACCCTCCGTCACTTTGTGTCCAACCCCAGCCCCAGCTTTTCTCCTGGGAAGGGCAGTGGTGGCAGTGGGGCTGCAGCTGTGTAGTGACAGCTCAACAACCTTATTGCACTGGAGCTCATTAGTGCACTGCTCATCTATTAAGAAACTTTTCCAGTATGTCTTCCTCAAGGATTTGCCTCATGGTCACAGTTGTGGCTGCCTATTATGATTTTCTCAGCTGTCCTTTCTCCATGCTGAACAGGAAGGTGGGTTTTATTTCTTTTATCCTCCTTTAAATTTTAATGTTTCCTACTTAGCAACTGGTCAAGTACAGTTCAGGAAGGAACTCCTGAAGGAAATCAAACAACTGAGCAAACAGCAGGTATTGCTGTAAAAAAAAAAAAAAAGAACCCATACATTACATGCAAAAAACCTCAATGTAACCAAAGAAGCTAAATACTTGGGGTTTCTTTTTTGGTAAACATGAATTTTCTACAGAATTCACAACTACAATCTTAAAGATTGGTTTATCCATCAAAACCATAGTTATTCTAAAGTCCTTTTGGTAGTTTTGGTAGGAGACTTTGATTGAGCTTCTAGCAGCTTAGGAAATTGCGTTACTTTGAAGTATAAGCTAGAGAAATCTAACTGTATATCAAGCACCTGACCTTACTCTGGACTTCCCAAGGCTTTGTGATTGCTGACAAATCACAGGCAGTCATCATCATGGCCCTAAAAACAGGAAAGAAATTAGTTTCTTCTCTACAGCCTGCACCCTATCTCTTGCAGGCTCAGGATGCTCATGCCCCAATACTGTGCCAGGTATCCCCCAGTCCCTGCTGAAGTGATAGGTAAAGACAGACACGTTGCTGTAACAGCCCTGGCTCTGACTGGGACCCTCATCAAGGATTGTTCTCTTGACTGAAATGGATTTATGCTAGGGAACTGTTTGCTTCTGGCACTAGGATGTTTGCTGCTTTACTCATTGCTGGGCTGAACTTCTTGACTTTGCAGTAACATCCCTGGCTCCCTCATGGAGGTGTAGCAGCACAGACTGCAGTGAGGTGGTGGGTGCACTTCATCACCAGTGCAAAGCATCCTGCAAAGCACCTGTGCAGTCACAACAGCATTGTGCAACTCAGATTGGTTGCCGCTGGGAAGAACAGCTCATGGACTGGATTCCTGTAGATCTGCCATTGCAGACTGCCCCTGCTTGCGGGGTGCAGGGTGGTCTGGTAGAAGTATATGGCTAGAAGGGATCCTGCATCTCGTTAGGAGTATATGACCAGAAGGACACTCCAAAAGCAGTCACTTACCTGGATGAAGAACCACTTTAAGCTTTTTCGCCCTGCTTTTCCAGAAGGTCACATTTAAGTGGACAGTAATGTATCATGTGCTGATTTTGAACTCAGTGCAGCACAAGGCATGTTTTGGAGCTCTCACCAGGTGACCACATCTCTCACCTTTCCAGAGCCAATTACTCACATTACAACCTCTTTCTTTGTTGTCTCCAGGGATAGGTATTCAGTCCAGGCAGTCATGCTATCGTATGTCTTGGACTCGTCAACGATCTTTTGAAACATCGTTCTCTTTCTTTGAGGGGAAGAAAGAAAAAAGAAAAAGCTCAAAAACAAGGAAACAAGTGTGTTAAAAACAGATGGGTGATCCTAGTATTGATAACTCTTCCAGAAGGATTTCTAGATATTGTTGTCCTGGCATTTAGGTCCTCAAGTAAGACCCCAACAAAACCAGGCACCATCACCTGCTTCTCTTAAGTAGGGGAAACTATTGTAAATGACTTAAAAATAAGTATAGTGGTGAGATATGAACAGGAACTTGAAAGTATGAGCTACTGCAAGTTATGTCAGCCAAGAAATGCTTCCACCTTTGTTGGCAGAAAGCTACTGGCTTTATATACTTAGTCTGGCCTTGTTAACCTTATTTATATACCTCAATATATGTAGCAAATTCAGGGGAGGTGTTTATGCACAATGCACCCATGTTTTGAGTGGTGTGAAATCCAGAAAAATCTGCTGTTTCAATGCTAGCAGAGAAGACATTTAGGCCAGATCCACAAAGTGACTTGTGTGCGTGTTCTGTCCATATCATTTTGTCTGGGTCTGATCTCAACCAAGCCTTCACTTGCAGACCATGGACCAAGGAGGGCAAAGACTGGCTTGTTCCCACCTGCTAAGGAAGCAGTGGTATCTGATCCCATACAGCCACCCTACCTCTGGAGTAAGAGGACTGGGTATTGCACCCTCTCTTGTATTCCTCTTTTGTGAACTGTTTATATTGTGCATAATCTTTCTTCAGTGCAAAACACAGAAGCAGTCTCTGGTCTAAGCACTGTATTTTGAAAGCACATTTTGAAAGCTCCTTGCTAATTAGGAAGTCGTATGTTGTTGAAGTCCAGCCTTATGTCCCAGGAACTCAGGGCATGCTGCTCCAAGATGTTTGGCATTTTGGGCTTTTGGATGTGAAATAGACTATGACCTGGATATTCACCTACAATGGACCACTTGTTATTTGGGTTATGCTACTCACCCAGAGAAGTTATGTAGCCCTGGCCACACCATTCACCATTTATGAGTATTTTTAGTGCTGAAGTGCTAAGTAAAAAAAAAAAAAAATCAGACTTCTCTCTCCGTTAGGGGATCATATAGCACAGCCTTGTTGGAAATAAAGGGTTAAAAAGTCATGTATGTAATCTAATGAGTAGAAGTTAAAAATTCTTTTCAACAATTTGAGCTCACCCCACGAGCTCTGATGTCAGTATTAAAGGTAGCCTCCCAAAGGCAATGTCTGTGAAGAGGATTGCTGCATGGGGAAGCTCTCAGAGCCAAGCAATCACATTTTGCCTTTGTAAAGTACCAGCTGCTTTCTGCCCTTCACACACAGTGTACATGATTGACTTACTTGAAGTAAAGTGCCAGGTCTGTTGCTATAATGGCAATTTCCATCAGGTGAATCATGTGCTCATGCTGTCTGCGGTTCAGGTTCTGACATATATTCAGTGACTGAAAAACAAAGGAAATGGAGCTGCAAAATCCAAGCACTGTGGTGTTGCGAGTTCCTTGCCATCTCTTTCTCGAATGTGCTCACCTTTTTTTTTTAATAGCTTTAGTTTGCTCCCCTAAGGTGCAAAGGTTGTGACCCCATTCACTGTATGTTGGTGCCTAGCCTCCCCTTTTGTTCACTGAACAGGGTCAGTGTCCTGAAGCTTGTTACACAGCATGTGCCCAAACCCTGTCCCCTGGACCCAGTGTGAATTTGTCTGAAATGAAAAGTTAGTTAACATACTCTTATGGCGATAACGGTATGTCTTCTGAGGAAACCAAGTCATGCATTTAGGAAGCTCATGAGTTTTGGTACTGGGTGAACATGGAGTACTTGAGGAGTGAGGCAGCTGCAGTTTCTCAGGTATCCAAACCAGAGAAAGGCTTGTGCTAAGCTGACAGCTCTGTTGTTGCTGAAAAACTTCCCTGAGAGTAAATTATTCATGTCCTTACATTACAGTTCATTACCAACCTCTTCAGAGAGCAAGAATTTTCCAAATTCCAAGTGATGTCTCTCTAAAATTGACGATCCATGAAGTTTAGCTAAAGGATTTTGAGATCTGGTTGAGTACAGAAAAAATTAATGATGTTAGTACAGCACTTAAAAATAGAAAGAAGTGTTCCGTTTTATGCTTAATTTTGTCAAACACACAAGTTCATCTCATTTGAAAAGGCTTAAGAATAATATTTTTAATAGCTAATGACATCAGTCTAGTAAAAGACTTTTGTGACACAGCTTATAACTATTTGCACACTGTATAAAACAGTCTTCCAACTACAAATTTCACCCAAAATGTTGTTTATGACTGGACTGTTGTTACCCAGCATAGTAAGCTTGTTTAATTCCTGAATAAATACATGTTGATATCTAGTCATAGGAACAGAAAAACCAGCAGTCCTTGGACGCTTTCCTAGCTGAAAAGCAAGAACCTCTTCTATCCAGCCAGCTTCACCTGCATTTTTCAAAAGCTTCAGGAAACAGTAAGAAAGTATAACCAGCAAGCATTGTGGAAGAGCTGTGATCTGACATTACTTTAAGTGAGCAACAGAGGCTTGACCAACCAATGAAATCACGCAACTGTTTTTCTGTAGCTAGTAACTACCTACTGAGAGCAGTACCCTCATACTCACAGGTGCTTCGTTTCTGCAGGTGGTGAGGGCAGTGCCATGCATGGTGCTTCCTCCATAGATACCTTCCAGAAAAAAGTAGGCTTCTTATGTCCAGGATGCTCCTGGCGGCACCTGAGCCTCCTGTCATGCTCAGGCCACTAGATGCCTGCGCTGCACTGCATTACACTGCTAAAATGGTAATGTAGTGTTTCTTTAACCAAAGGAGGTTTGCTAGGAGGTTAACAAAAGCCCCAGAGAGCACTTCAAAATTTCAGTTTCTCCACCAGCCAAAGCACAAGCTCAAATGCTTTTTAATGTAGCAAGCCAAAACCCAAGGTTATTTGCAAAAGAAGGTTGTTACCTCTGTGTATAAAACAGAGCTGTACTGGAGTTTGGTGTAATCACAGCCTGATCCCACTCCACACAAGAGCAAGAGTAAATGGTTTGAAGTGGTAGGAAAGTGCTTACTTCATTTGATAAAGGTTGTTGGTTCCCCTGTGGTCAATATCATGGCACAGAGCAGCAGTTACCATTGCAAGGGCTTCAAGGTCTGAGTAATAACGCTTCAGTTTGCCAGTCTGGGGAGTGAGAATTTGCATGGCATCAGTTAGTATCTCTTGCCAGAAAGGGTACTGAACTGTGACTGCTCTGTGCTGGGGATCTGCTCACTGAAACAGTCCAGGAGAACTGAAAATACTTGTGAAGCTAAATGTAATACATGGTACACTTAGGTTAAAATGGGAAAGCAGCGGGGAACGAAACATTTCAGACTCAGGTAGGCATGCATGTTGTGCGTAAGTGCTCCATGCCCACCTGCAACGCTGGCTACCCGCTGCTACAACTGCCTTGTGCTTCAAGGACACCCAGGTCCTCATAAGCACCCCTCCAGTCACTGGACACAAAGTAATTTGTGAAGGGGCTCTGCTTTTTTCTGGGCAATGAGGTATCCAAGCCGAATTGCCCAAAGGACCCTCCAGGAGTGTCAGGCGTAATCCTGTTGCCAGCTGTGCGGGCCATACCATCTGCACTGGGTCCTGGTCCATCCCTGGTGTGGAGCAGCAGTATGACACCTGTTTTTCTTGTTGGGGCACCTGTTGGCCTGAGAGCCTGTGAGAAAAGGCATTTGCCACATTCATACTAGTGATAGACTTACACCTGTACCTGTCCTGCCTGGAAATGGAAAGTGTGAGCTTGTCTCCATCCCAGCCAGCTAACGTCAGTCTGGCTCTTACTGTCAGAAACTGCTGGAGGAAGGGAAGTCCTGTAGTTTCTCTCCCTCACCCTGCAGAAGGATTTAATCTGGATGCTATTCAACACCATACACATCTGTACCCAAGAGAATTAAAGCACTCCATTCATTGGGCAACATTGGCCGTGACTTTAAAGTGTAATGCAAGGACTGTCACTTAAGGCAAATGGAGACCTTATTTAGCAGGACCTGTGCCAGGAGTGACAAACTCTTATCCTACACCAGGATTCAAAGGGAGCCCTGCATATCTCCAGGGCACAACAGAAGACCTCTTGTAAATAAAGCCATGCCACAGAATTAACTGGGGTGGTGTTACCTTACCATCAGGAGCGTGAACATCGTCTGCGCAACGTTGAAGCCATGGCGCCAGTTGTGGTAAGTTATTTTCCGATAGCCTTTGCTGACTGAGTACACAAACCTTACCAGAACCTACAAATTGGAGAAGAGGATGTTAGTTTGTGTGATGAAGCTCCTGCCCATTGCTCTTGCAATAAAGACCATGTACAGAAGTCATGGATGAGTTTCAGACAAAGTCTACAGAGGTGGCCCCAGGAAGGAATCAGAAGCTGTAATATCATCAGGCTTCACTGATGGTGTTGTTATAGTAAAGCCCAGTGGTGAGCTAAAGGGGACACTAAAATACAGCTCTCTGCTTTCTAATTTTTTCTTTTTGTTTTAAAGAAAAATAAAATCACAGAGGTGCTTGTGGGGAAAAGAAGAAACAGGAAACAGCAATGTCTAGAGGAAAAGGGATTTCATCCTACTGTTTTTGCATTTATTGTATTTCTGTGTTTCTCTATGTTATCAGTCATAAGATTTGTCCCTCCCATGTCTTGCAATTTACTAATACTGATACTTCTCTCCAAGAGATATGGCTCCATAGATGGAGAGATGGGTGGTGTTTATATCACCTGAATAATTACAATATAGGGCATTAAATAGCAAACTATTTTTCCCCTCTACATTCTACTTCTCTACGTGTGCTACCTCTTGTAGCTATACAGGTTTTCTCATTAGAGAGCAAATTAATCATGGTTGAATTTTCATTTTTTTAAAATCTCTGCTGCTTAGAGTGGCAGCAAAGAATGACTGCTTTTCACACTTGTATCAGGGGTTAGTTGTTCCAGAGTAGATATTTTTAATACTTTTTGACATTGACATGCCATAAGTAAAAAGGACAGAAGTAATTCCAGTTCAGAACCCTTCACTTCCTTCCTACTTCCCAGCCTGCCTTTTCAGGGCGAAAACTCTTCCTGCAGTTACCTCCGGATCTCACTAGATGGAAATAAGCTTCACATGACGAGCTGAGAAATCCCTTAGGAAGCAGAAGAGCTGCAGAAACGAAATGCCAGTTTCACACGTCCTACAGCGGCTTGAACTGTGGCAAAAGCCGTGAACTGGCACACCAGGGGCTGTGTGATCCTTGTGCCCACAGGGTCACACCGCTCCTGTCGCCAGCAGTCAGGAAGTTGGTACCAACTCCACCAAATGAAGTCACATCCGTGTTGGCAGGGGGAAGAAATGCGGAGGGACCTGCCAGTCTGCGTTTCAGTGTATGTTGGCTGAAAGTATAGGGTACATACTATATAGCAAGTGAAACATGCACACGAGTATGCACTGCCCTGTGTTGTGTCTGGAAACTGTGTTTTTACACTGCAGCTGTGAGTGGCATTAGACGCAGCAAGTGCAAGCAATTTTTTGCATGGTGTAGCCCCCATCTGTGTAGACCTGACAGCAAACCCACAGCTGCAGCAGACAGCGCAGAGCAGAAGAGGCCAGCTTTGTGCTCCAAACCCGCATGTAGAGACCAGGGGCTTTGAGAGGGGGTTCCCTGCCCTCAGCAGGATGAGGGGGCTCAGGACGCATGCCCATCTCCCTGCAAGCCCCTGTGAACCCAGACCTCTGGCCACTCCATGAGCTGTGCAGGGCATGCATGGGGACCTCAGCCATGCAGTGAGACTGCTGGCCCTCCAAGATGGGAGTCCCTATGTGTTGTCAGCTCGTACCTCCTGTGGGATCTGGAACTTTTTCACCACGCCGAGCTCATAGTACATCTGAATGCCACACTTCACCAGCTCTAGCTCAGTGCAGTCAAAATCAGAGAACCTGAACTCATAGATTTCAAACTTGGTGGGCCCCGGGAGTTCTTCTTTCTGGAAGAGAGGTGGGATAGTTTGTTTCTGTGCTACTTATGCCATCCCTAGAAACATCTGGAATGGGTTTTCCCTAATAGAAATTTATCAGTTTGATGCTGCTAGGAACTTTACCTCTTAGAATATAACACATAAATAGACTGAAATGCAGCTTTTCATGATAACCCCATTAGTGGGGGAAGAGGGAGGGCATTTCTGGTCAAGTGCAAGAAATATTGCTTGTTTTCTGTTAAGCATTTTTCTTGTTGATTTGATGTAGTTTGACAGGTCTTACAAGGGAAAACTTACAGCCCTCCATATTTACTCCAGAGAACAACATGCATAACAAGTCAAGGTGGCTGATGTGTTTCCAGATGAACTTTGAACCCCTTGAGATAAAGTGGCAGAGAGCAGGTACTCCCCAGGAGCTGGGGAAGGCATTCACTGCCACATGATAGTAATAACCTTAAACTCACACAGCAGAGGAGGGCAAGGTATGCTTTGCCTTCACCCTTCACCAAGTGCCCTGTCGATGTGTACCACTGTGCCAACACTGGGAAATCTTCCGTGCATGCACCCAGGCAGTATTTGTTTGCCAGGGCTGTCCATTCCAGTAGTACATTGCTCTTACCAGGATGTTTGCCAGCTCCTCTTCCTCACACTCACTTGGCTCCTTCCCCAGCTTTTCTCTTGTTGGCTGTAAAGAGCATAGATGTGTTAAACTGACAACCAAACCCCACTGGACTTTGCACTGTGCAGCTTTGGGGCAATCTAGGGCAGCTCTCATATGCAAATTGTGTTTCCTTCCTAGACCTTACTTCTATTTCCGGTCTTTCAACCCATTCTTCCTGCTAAAAATGTTTTCTGTCTCCTTGATTTTGGTTTGTATTTCCCCCACTTGCAAATGTCCCCCTAGAGCCAGTGTCCCAGCTGGGTCCTCTAACTCCACATCCTCTGCACTAAGGAGGTCTTGGGGACATAAATCAGCTCCTTTTCCACCCCTCCAGCCCCGCCCTGAGTAGCACCTGTGTGAGCCCTCCTCCAGGGCTGGCTTTGCTGAGGAAATTAGAAAGGACACAGAGTGGCAGCATGCTGAGGTGGAGGGCAGACCACAGAGTCAAAACAAAGACTTCTGCTGTGCAGTAACTGGGGCCTGGGTGCTACCTCCACGTGATGGTGGCTGGGAGCATTTCTGTGGGATGGGAGACGTGTGTCTGTGCCATATGTCATGGGCCAGGCAGGCCAGTACACCTCAGGGTGTGCTGCACATTGCAAGGCATTACCAGAATTTCCTGTATTTCGTCCTTGTCACATTTCACATGGTAAAGCACCATATCCTGAGCAATGTCCTTCCGGTTCTCCAGCTTGTTCATCTTATCATATGTGTCTGTGTTGAGTACAGACCAACCCAGGAACTGTGTCAAGGACTTGGTGAGGGGAAAAGAAGGAAATGGTGAGATAAACAAAATATCTGTTCCTCAAAGACACAGAAATATAACACTGCATGATATACTTTTAGAGAAACACAAGCTCTGTTTTGGCCACAAATCTAGCAATGAGCAACGGTGTGTTTGCTCCCAACTGCTACCTGTTCCTCAGCAGAGCAGCTCCCCAGCTGTTGAATCTGCCTAGGCCTCCAGAGCACCCATGCTGTGGAGGTCCGAGGACCTTCTGTCCAGTTCAGCATATGGAAAGCTATTTCTGTGTTGTTGCAAGTGTCTCCATGCCTGTGGAAAGGCTGGTGTCACAGTGGTGACAGCAGGTCAGGAACCCTTGTATCAAGGGAGAGCAAGGTTGTCTCATCACCTTTCACATATGTTTACTCACATGCTATGTTTGCTCTCAACTTTTTGGCTGTCCAGTGGCCAATTCAAACTGATGTGGGGTTTTTTGGGTTTTTTGTTTGTTTGTTTTTTGGGGGGGGGGGGGGGGGTATCATCTCCAGGTGTTCCCTGCTGGTTTTAGGGTATCCATCTTCTAATTTTTGATGGTATTTTTTTCTTCCTCAGTATTTGTTTCTTCCTCAGTATTTTACACTAATGTATGTCATGTTCTCGCATTGTACTATTCTGACCTCTTTAAGTCTCCTTGCAGTTTAACTTTCTCCTGTCTATTCACTGATACTCTTATTTTGAGGTAACTGACAAATTCAATCAATGTCAAATGTAACCACTCTTTCAAAATAATCACAATAGCTTAAATGCTAAGGGTCATAATACTATTCCCTGTATTAACCTCAGCTCTCTGTCTGTCAAAGAGTTTCTAAACTATTATGTGATACTGGATGCTTTGATTCTGCCATAAATCAACAATGTAATACTATAGTACATGCATGCATTATGGAATTTTCCATGTAAGGAAATACCCTTTAGTTTTCTTTTTTTTTAAAACTATATCTATCAGAAGAGGTTCTATTTATTTGTCATACAATAATAGCATATTTTTTGCTATTTCAGAATCATAATCCTATTATAAATACTCATATAGGACTTATTTCAGACCTTACCAAAATTAGTACACTAGCTGACTAAACAGGATTAATATTAGCATTATAAAGGTGTTTTTTCATATGCTCAGGACCTTATGAGCTAAACTTTTGATGTCCACACAGAATACTATATGGAAATACCTAGGCAAGTTTCTTCAAGCCAGCTCAACAACCAAAAGTAGGTACATTAGCACAGTTCTTGAGTTCAGATAGCCAAAAAGCAGTAAATGTAAGGGCACAGTCATAGAATCATAGAATTGTAAAATGGTTTGGGTTGGAAGGGACCTTCAGAGATCACCTAGTCCAACTGCCCTGCCATGAGCAGGGACATCTTGCACTAGATAAGGTTGCTCAAAGCCTCAGCCTGACTTTCAACACTTATACAGATGCGGCATTGGTAACTTCTCCAGGCAAGCTGTTCCAGTGTCTCACCACCACCCTCATCAAAAAAATTTCTTCTGTATATCCCATCTAAATCACATTTTTTCAGTTTAAAACTCTTGCCCTTTTTCCTGTCACTACAGGCTCTGGTAAAAAGTCTCTCTCCATGCCCTCTTTATATACTGAAAGGCTGCAATAAGGTTCCGCAGAGCCTTCTCTTCTCCAGGCTGAACAACCCTGACTCTCAATCTTTCTTCATAAGAGAGGTGTTCCAGCCTTTTCACCATTTTTGTGGCCCTCCTCTGGACATGCTCTAACAGGTCCATATCTTTCCTGCACTGGGGACCCCACAGCTGAACACAGTGCTGCAGGTGGGGACTCACCAGAGCAGAGCAGAGGGGCAGAATCACCTCCCTCAATGTGCTGGCCATGCTTTGTTTGATGCAGCCCAGGATATGCTTGGCTTTCTGGGCTGCAAGTGCACATTGTCAACACATGTTCAATTTTACAACCACCAGTATCAACTCCTTTGTAGGGCTGTTCTCAATTAAATCATCACCCAGTTTGTACTGATATTGGGGAAAGCCCTGACCCAAGTGCAGGACCTTGCACTTGGCCTTCTTGTATGCAGTCATGCATTCATTTCTGTAAGAGCTCTGTTCATTACCTTTGACAAGTATTAGTGACCCTGTTTTATTTGTACTGAGATGGACTAGAAGCACTCCCACAATCAGGTGCTCCATTTCATCTGTGGAGTGGTAATGACACAGCTGGGTCTAGAGTGCCTGTGCTTTTAGCTCAAGTGGAGCATCAAGAAGACAGTTTCTGGTACACAAGTGGTTTGAAAAGAGCTAGTTCAGCCATCTCTGCATGACAATGCACAATACTAAATGCCTGTACCTATTGCAATTAGTAGTTCCATGGATTCTGTAATTAGCTGCATGTGTATTGCAAGTAGTTCCCATTACAAAAATTTATACCTTTTGAGAGTGAAAGGGGAAGGGGAGCAAGAAGAGTGCAGATTCAAGAAACTGTCCAGATTTCAGTACTTTCCTCAGAGAAAATTGAAAAATTCCCTTTGGACTAGAGGAGCTTACTCAGCCAGTGCTATTCTTAACAAATTCTTGGGTTTTCTAAAACCAGAATGATCATGCAATGAAAAGAACAGAAGTGGACTTTGTTTAAAATAGCTTATCTGTACTTCCGAAGCACAAGCTCAGACAAGGACTATTCAGTTCAGGTCAACTAGTGATCCCCTAACAGCAAAGCTGACTGAGTGCTGGCAGGAGCCAAGGCTGTCTTCTCTTTAAGTATCTGGATCAGCTTCCACACTCATCCACGCCTCTCCTGGCCTCTCACACAGCTGACAAGCACATTAATTCTTCAAGATGAACTTTCCACACCTTTTCCACAACAGTACAACCACAATTGCCATTTGTGCCTGAACCCCATCATTACTCTCCTCTTCTTAACCCTGGGAGTCCTTCTGCCTTCAAGTCTGCCATAAACATAAATCATTTTTTTCATTTACACTACAATAATTTCCCTTTAGCATTCATAGGGCCCTGCCATCTCATTCTACTCTCCATCCCTGCCAAATTCTTGGCAAAATACTGAGGTAAATAATGAGCTAATGCAATGTTGCTATTGCAAATTATTTACTATTTTTGTTAGCTTTCAAGAAAGTGCCGTCAGGTCATTATGTGCTGTTAAATGCTTTGCATTTCTCTGTTTGAGCCATACAATCAAATTTGTGTCTGGTAAAATCAGGTAATTTCAGTATAAACATACTTGGAGGAAGGTTGGACCATGATGTTCATTTTTACTTACCTGAGATTTCTTGTTTGCTCAATCAATATTCCTCCTTATTGGACATTTGAATATAAAATTATATAATTATTTTTACAATTCTTCATTGAGTGAACAGTGTCCTTGCTAGGGGCACTTTTATTTTGGTCTTCTTTGTCATGTATGTGAGCAGTTTGTTATTCAGCATTTCTTAAGCAACGTAGGAGAAATTGTATTTGCTATTCCAAAGCTCACAGTCTGGGATGCAGCACTGCCACAGAAAGGGTGCCAGAAAGAGAAGGAATGGAACCAAAAGCAAGGAGTGAAAAGATCTACCTCCTCTTGCTGTCAAGGATATCAGAGGGCCTGAGGCATTATCTTTATTGTCTCTCATACATATCACAGCCCTGAGGGATGGACCTGAAATGGTGATTTGGAGGTTGGAAGAACACTAATGAATTGAGTCTCTGTGCTTTCCTGGTCTTACATAATTGACTTCTTTGCAGCCTTGTTCATTATCATCATAGCAGCTCTACCTTACACAATGTCTACCACTCTTCACATGAACTGATAATTTACACTGTAATTGCTTAGAAGAGAATAACTGCGAGAATATCAGCATTTTGACAGTGTAAGGTAAAAGTCAGACACAGCAAGGTCTGAAGTGCAATAATATTTTTTACAGCATCTACCTTGTTTTCAGTCCACAGAGATACAGGAGATGGAGGGTGGGGGCAGGGTGCAATGTGCCCTCTGCTCAGCTTGTAGGTGAAAGCAGTCTCTCCAGTGGAGAGGGAGGGAGCAGAAAGCCACACCACCACTTCCACTGACAGCAGGGAGAATGGGGACATAAGACAACGTGGAAAAGGCTGAACGATTTTCCTTATCTTCTCCAAAATGCACACAATGTGGCAAAGTTGATCTCAAGTTCCCCAACAAAAGGTATCAAAATGAAGAGATAAGAGTCCTTAAGAAATGCCACAGTTATCATCTTTCTCTGCACCACTCAGGAGTCTGGTGGGAGGTGGCAATATGTGACTGGATCCCAGTTAACACTTTAATTTTGGGGTAAGAGGTGGTAAAACAGTATTCACCACACAAACTCCAGAGCATTTCTTAGTCTGCTTCACAGTGATGAGCGAGCTCCCATGTGAAAGGTAATACACGTTAAAGGCTACTGCTGGTTCACGGTCTTGAAAAGGGGTGCTTGGCCAAGTGCTGTGGTGTGGCCAATCCTCCTATTTCCATTTTTCTTTATGCTTAGGCCAAACAACCGGGCTTTCACACATGTAGCTCCTATCTAGTCCCATGCAAGATCTTTCTTGGACACAGTTCTGCCCAAAGTTACTCCTCATACTAGAGCACTACTGGGATACTTGATGAAATCCCTTTTTTCTTTCATGAAGAGGTGTGCAGAATTATCTGTAATATTTGCTATAATTAAAATGAAGCCCTCCATTTTTTAAGTTGATTAAGGGATGCCTAGTAAGCGTTAACCCAAGCATATGGGGCTGAATAGGAAGCAGAGAGTGTGTGCAGTTGACCATTTTACACAGGTGAAAACAAAAAAATGTTGTAGATCCTCCTCTTTCATTTTAAATTTAGTGCTTATTTGGGTTATGAAGTTGCAAAGCAAGCAGTAGCAAAAGAACACTAAAGGAGAGATATGAGGAAGGAATCTCTTTAAGAAGTGGGAGAAAGGACTTGGTTGATTCAAGGTCTGGTTCAGCCTTTCAAATACAGGAATTATTAAGTTCTAATAGGAAGATGATTCTAACAGAAGGAAAAGCTGAATTGCACTTCTTGAGTTACCCTGAGAACAATTCCCAGGTGGGCTAGACTAACAAAGCCACAAATTAGTAAAATCATATCCCTTGTAATCTTTTCTCCTGTATGCCAAGGCAATGAATTTTGTCCTGTCAACCAGCTGTCTCTCAGATACATATGTTCTATTTTTATGCAGTCACACAGAGCTTTGGATAAGACTTGTTGTTATATATTTTTATTGGATAAATAAATTGAAAGGCTGTTCTCTGATGAACTGTAAAAATATGGGTAAGCATAAAAGGAACAACTGGGATAAATGAGAGCTATATCTTAGGTATTGGGAAGGCAAGTTTGGGCTAAGCAGAGTAATAAGGAATGGAATTGGGCCTAAGGACAAAACTAATTACTGGTCAGGTTACAGGTAAGCAGCCTGTCTTCCAAAGAAGGCACTTGAGCCCAGTAGCAGAAAATGGAAAAGGAGGAGGTATGCACCCCAACCACATGATTATTTGTCGATCATAAAACAAAAGGTATATTCTCTTAGGCAGTTGCTAGCATGTTCTGTGAATGAAGAGGAGTAATAAGAGTTTTGAAGAACACAAACTTTATGTGAGAAGAAGGAAGTTGGGTATTTTGGTTTCACTGAGGAATAATGATGGACGAAGGAAGTTGTAGTCTGACTGGGAACAAGGGGACCTGAATAATACAGTAACTAGAACCACTAAGAAATATTTCCTTGCCAAAATATTTCAGGGTTTTGACTAACATAGTTCACTAAAATGCCAAAGTTTTCCACAGAATTTAAGAACCATGTTTTGACCTCTAGAATGTCAATGAATTAAAATAAATTCTTTCTCCTATGTAATCAAGCAGTACTAAAAGATGCTTTTTATTCATATATTGTGATAGTCAGTATACGTTCACTAGACTCACATGAAAGATTGAGGGCATCCTTCCTTCACGCTCTGTATTTCAGAAATTGTTCCTTAAGAACTCCCATCCTAACCGTAAATTAACTACAAATGGTTATGCAGCAAAATTTGTCTTTCATATAACATTAGATATGTTTTGTATTTCTAAGAAGTAACAATTCTTTAGGTGCTCCTCAGACACAGAACAAAGATATGTCTTATGGAATAGCAAGTTTCATGCCCTTAGATAGAAGGATACTGTATGGGCAAAAGAAGCAGTGAATTAACATTGCCATTAAAACTTACCTATAACTAGATTATTTTGAAGCTACATCTCCTCATAAAAAGGAGACCTCTCCAGCAGGAAGCTTTTAAGCATAGGACTTGGAGTTTGTAAAATATATGCAGGAACTATTAAGTGATGATCACTCATTTAAAATGTTTCTTAAGCATCTTTCCCCTTGCTGTCATGTTAGTTAATTTCACAAAGATTCAGTGTTTAATTTTGAGTCATTTCTCAAAAAATATCTGCATCTTTGAGAACTTCATCAAGTCTCTGCAAAGTTCCTAAATTCAATCAAAAATCTGGCGGATTTCTTGGCTCTGACGCACTTTTTATTTAAGTCAATAGAAAGTTTTTCAGACCTCCTGGGACAGTGAATCATGGCCTGCAGAACTTCAAGGTGCCCTTAAGACAATAGAGGATGCAATGAAAGTCAGTGAAGCAAGCAAAATTTGTCAAATGTGGCACACAATTTAATCTTAGCTGGTAAAAATCTGATTTATGTTTAAGATTTCTTGTTCCTTATTGTATGACATCTCTACCCTTTTAACAACAATTAACAGGTAAAAATCCAGTATTCACAAGTTTTTGCGTACCAATAAATTAAAATTCATATGCAGATAATGTTGTAAATATATATTCACAAAAGAAATAGAGCACTTCATAGACTTGTAGGATATTTGATAAACCAAAGATTTTTTTAATTACAAGATAGTTACAACCAAGTTTCTCAAGTGCTTAAATACTTTATCTGTTGTCAGCCCCCATGTACAATTCCCCACATAGCTACCACTGCAAGATGTCATCTTACAGTCCAGAATCCTGCAGGTTTCTCTAATATCAAGGAAGCAAAGCTAAGAAGCAAATGAACTATTAACACAGTCTACAGCATCGTATGCTTTTGGCTGTGGCTCACTCTAGAAACACTATTTGCTAATGTAGTACAATACACCTATTTCTCAACAAGAGCTGTAAAGTAAGGGTTACTGGCTCAAATGCAGAACACAGTCTACTGAAACTACCCAGTCCCACAGCAAGTATCAACTACCTCTACATCCCTCTTCCCATTTTCTGCTTTTGGAAAAAAAACTGGCCAATGTTTCATGCAATTCGGAGTGAAAAAGAACTGTGTCCAGCATTCATCCTGACATTGGCTGAAATGGCTCAAACCTTTGCGATCACTTGCTATATGACTCAGATCCTGTACTGTAAGGAGGTTGATAGTGTGTGGAAATAAGCATCAAAACTTAGGTCGATTTTGGAAGCTTAATTCTGAATTTCCTGACTGATTGTTTTGAAGATAATTATTAGCCTCTTGTACTTATTATAAATATTTTCACATATATCTACATTTCCCAATTCCACCCTGAACGAAATCAGGAAATGCCAACAGTTAAGAGAAGTGGCATTTACTAATGGAGCAAATGGCTCACCTTTGTGTACAGCACAGATGAGTTGGATAAGTGAAGTTTTCATGCTGATCTAAAGCAAAAGTAAACTCTGAGTTTTTCTGAGATTCCCTCTTTACTGAAATTTCTTCTCACACAATTCAGCTGTGAACTTTCTTCTTACAAACTCAAAACAACTTGTTGAAGCGATAACCCAGTGGCAAAGTTCAAAAGTGTATTATGTTTGGTAGCTTATGATATTGGCATGCTAGTGTGAGAAGATAAAAAAAACAGAAGGCTGTGTATTGGACTAGAGCCACAGTAAGGAAAAGTGAGTGTCAATCTGGGAGAGTGGGCTTGTCAGAAAAAAGAATTTTGTAATATGTACACATGACATGCAATACATACTTAAAGAAAATGCCAGGTTTTAAATGAAACTTCCTTCAGTTCAAGAAGAGCCCTCAGCTTGTAACAATCTGTCAGAACTAATATTATATATGTGACCTTAAATATTCATTGAGTTTGTAGATATTTCATCTTCTACATTTATCAAGAATTATTCATAATATGGCAGTTTCTGTCATAATTCAGACACTTTAGCCCAAAAATGTAGAAAAAATAAAACCCAAAAGGGAAAATGACAGCTACAGTGATGGAATGGGTATAAATGATAGTTTTAAAGAAACTCACTGTTCATCTACAATTTTCTCTTTTAACACCTTATCTTTAAGCTATACTTCATTTAAGATGTCGACACAGCTTGATGTGAACTGCATAATTTATTGAATGCTGACATTTTTTGTAGGATTTATTTTGTTGTTTTGCAAGTCAAGTACAATCTTGCAACTCTATGTCTTGTAAAATAATAAAAAACCCCTTTGTGTTTACTGGAGCAGTGATCAAAACACAAACATTATATGCCACATCTAGTTTAAAGCATAAATATGAATGCCCAATTTACCTAAAATCAAATCACTCCTCCAGAAGGCACAGCATCAGAATTTTGATTAGATCTGACAAGCTAGCACAAGGCACTTGATAGGACATTCAACAAAGAAATGCAAACTTACTTTGCCTATTGCATCACTCTGTGCTTCCTGATCAGTAGTTCTTCATTATTTTATGAGGTGACAGAGTTAAAGAAAAGGAGACCACAAAGATCTAGATGGAAACTTGTACTTTGAAAGTTGCCTGTTAAATTTTCATCACCTGTATTACATCAAGATGGAGAAAGATACATACTCCTTATTTTCAGAATGCAGTCCCCACAAGTCTCTGCAATGACTAGAAATGTTTTTATATAAGTGAAGTGATGAAGAAATAAGTGAAAAGGATGGACCTTGTGACTATTACAACACTGCAAATTAAATTATGAAAGAGAACTAATTGGCAACGTTGTAAAACGTAAAAAATAGTTTCAGAAATTTTTTGTAATGTTGGGTGTATAATCCAAACCAAAGATCCAGGCACATAAAATTACTCTTCTAGGCTTGTTATTAGCAATGACAGACTTTATATCAACAGGCTGTAGTCCTTTCATCTGAGGACATTTTTTTAAACACAAGTGCATCAATAGTAAAATAAGCCTCATCAACCCCATTTTATGCAGAGGTAATATGAAAACCAGTGTTACTGCTAGGGAACATTTTCTACACCTACAAATATACCCACATATTTCTCTGTGTTCATCTCTCTCTCTTTCAGATGCCCAGAGGTACCCATCCACAAAGATACCTACACACCATATCTTTCTCAGTTGAAGGACCTGTGACTTACACTTCTCCCTTCTAACAATATCAAATATCTGCTCTTCATGCAGCTCTTGTAAGCTGTTGGGTGCTTTCTGATTGTGTCCTTTGTGATAATCAGTTGGAAGGATATTCATGAAAATTTTCATGATACAGTAAAGAGTAAAAAGTCACCCTAAAACCGAAACTGTGCTGTAGTCGTCCAACATCGTTAATACACACAGGAATAGTTTTCTCACTTTTTTTTTTTGCTCAAGGCTCCCATTCATCACCTTACAATTGCACAATCATAACTCTTTTTTCACAGTTAATAATTCTGATTGCCATTAAATGGTGGCTTAATGGTTTATTGCCTAGCAAACTCTCCCCAACCAGAGAGAACTAATCAAGTAATCAATAATATTTCAATTCTTTATTCAATGCATTAAAAAGTGTGGCAGGTACACCCACCCTGACAGAGAGCAAAATTTCTTGGTGGTGGAAAAGAGACAAAAACTAGAAGCCGTGGTTTGGGGGTCGAGCTGCCCCACTCGCACAGTGGGATTGGGTTACGACCCCCAGGTACACAGCTCAGTCAAGGAATAAGGAAGAGTTGGCCCTCAGAAAATAAGGACTAACATGACTTTATTTGACCACAGCTCAGATTTGACTAGGGTATAAATATATATATATATAGGGCCTGCTGGAGGACAAATTGAGCCTGTCTTCCTCGGAACAGCAGGTCTGCAGTTGGAGACTCTCCCCTTGGGTTGTGAAGCTGCCCAATCTAACTCCTAGAAGTTGAAATCCCTCATCTTACAGGTGAGTGATTGCGCATTTGGGGTTATCATTTCTAAAGCTTAAGAATTCTTAAGTCGTTTGCATAGTATTAATTTCCCCTTATATCACTGAACCTGTGGTTTACTAATGTTGTCGGAGTTCTAAACCATTTTGATTGAAGAATAAATTTTGTTGAGTTTAACACCTGTTTAATTTGATTGTGTGAGCCTCCACGACAAATAAAGAAAAAAGGTAAAAAAGAAAAGCTATCTTAAGTAATTGTCTCACTGTATAGCTTGAATGTTTTACTCACTTGTGAGATTAATTAATAGAAATTTCTCTACACAGAGACTCTACAGAACACTAAACAGCAAAAAAACCTGTAAGGCAGTCTTTTTAACACTGCATTTACAAGGAACAGAGTCCAATAATATTATTATCACTAGGATTTTTAAAACAGAAGTTGGATGACAATTGACTAATGGTACTGTCTATCTTAATCATCTTGTATTTAATTTCAGACATCTTAAAAGTTCCTGAATCTCCGAATGATGCTAAGTATCTTTTCTCAGAAAGCCTTTCATTGTTAAGGTACATTGAGTCAGTCAGCCAAAACTCAGTTAGTCAAATCACTGTGATTACCTTTGACATTTCAGCTTAAATTCTGAATAATAAGCATTTTGTAATCATAGATACACCAAGGATTCCCAATACTTTAAGTTCATGTAAAATTCCACAAAAAAAGAAAATTAACTGTGATCTGTATAGACATGAAAAATTTATCAGGATGTCTCAATTATTAGCTTTACCCTTTATGCAAATGACTTAAAAGAGGGTATGTGTTTATAAAACAATATATTTGTCAAATAATACAGTACAAGCAGTACACCATTCTGTAAAACCATTCAAATCCAAAAAGGTAGGTGAGGAGAGAATGAGGAAACAACAAGATGAAAAAGGCCGAGTCAGTCAGTGCTGAAGAACAAGTTATTTTGTCCTCTTTCCTTTCTAACCACGTCATGCCTTCCTAGAGACTGAATGTGCCATTATGTACAATGCTGCATAATAAAATGTAAATCCAATCAGCTTCATCTGAACATCTCACATATTGTATTTTAAATACCAATATCTCAATACTAATTAGCAAATACTATTAGGGAAAAAACCTAAACATTTGTTTTCTGTAGGAGAATATGAAACTCTCACCAACATCATGTTCTACTCCAATTCATTAATTGAAGTATAATTAATTAAATCTGTATCATTCCACAGAATGGACAAAGCAATACTTAGCAATACTCTGCTAGGCTGTAGCCATTAATCTTAGATCATAGGCTGTGAAGAAATGACCTGAAGAGGTACTTTCGTTAACAAGAATTTTTTCACAAGTGATATCATTGTACTTTTAGTATATGCCAAGCAGGAGATTAGACTAATTAATCTCTTGTGTTTTGAATATTGATGTGTAATTTATGTGAGAGAAAGATATTTAAACTAAAGGGAAAAGAAATCAAACATTCAAATCGGAAGTTACAGTTTCTTACAGGTCTCTGAGCACCATTTTTTCTTTTGAAAAACAAGTTTCTTATGTAAGTCATCAATATGTACCCTACAGAAGATAATAATCTTCAACATGTTATGATATGGCATCTAGATTTACAGATTTGTATATACTATGTTGACTTGCTTCTTTTCAGTTAATATAAATACTGACAAGGTCCTAAATCTAAATATTTGACCACGTGCTTTCGATGTTTTTGTAGTTCTGTAGGTCCAATCTTAAAAACTTTATAGCCAGTTCTTTCACATCAGCACCTGTGAAAATCAAACTTGGGCTGCACATTCAACAGTGGGTACCCAAGGTCAGTGACTACTCTTTAAAACGTGTGCCTTCATGAATAGGCCTGTACTAAATACGTTTTCAGAAGTGTTGCAAGGCAAGGTGCTACGATAAATGAAATAGACACTACAGGTTGTCAGGGGAGAATTCCCCTGGTTTTTTGAAAGGTCTGCACTCTAAATCTTCTTAATCTAAATTACTATGAAAGATACACCAGCTTCAGCCTCTCTGCAACACTTGAGCTCTCCCTTTTCCAAAACACAGGGACCTCCTGCATCTGAACTACTACTTTCTATTGCTATCTAAAAAAAGCCTTTTCCTGCACCAAGAATCTCTTTTCCTTAAAACTTCAGAGGCCCTTGTTTACTTGCTCTGCCAATTTTCTATCTCTTTAGCCAACTAAAAAGATTTCCCTTCTACAGTGTCCTGTTCCGCAGAACAATTTTGGAAAAAGGAAGAAGATGCCTTTGAGCATCAGCAGGAGCAGGAAAAATTCTACATTTATTCAACTAAGAAAAACACAGAAGACGCTGGTAACTTGAGTGAGCTACTCAAGGGATTATGTGCACAGCTTTTGCTAGTGTATACCAAGTAAAATTTTCAGCTTGAAGTGGAAGTATACTTGTGACATGCTGACACAAAGCTGCTCCGTTGCAGAGTAGCTGGGAAGCATATGGGCAGGTTCTGCCAGCTTTACTTTTGTCACTGAGCACCAGGCTGTTTCATTTCTCTATGAAGCCAGAGGGATTATATGCATAGGAAAGTTTTACTCAGTGGCAAAAAGAAAAAAAAAAAAAAAAAAAAAAGCTGTGTTTTTCAAGAACTGAAAGTCTGAAAAGTGAAGTTTTAGCAAATAATCTAAGAATCTTTAAATTATCTCATCAAGCTCTTGTGTTTTGACAGGTGCTTTAATATGCGACATTTAATATTTCACATTTTTCTAATGCCATCAGTGTAACATCGTACAAAGTATATGTGAATCATCTGATGGGCCTAATGTACCGAGCAGAGGGAGTAAATCCAGCCACCTCTGGGGACACTGGTTTGTTTTAGCATAATTCAATTCACATTGAACTTCAAACTAATGTTATTCCCCATTGTGTTGCTGCATCACTTATTGGCCTTTATAATGCTTCCGCAAGTGAAAGAAGACATCATTAGAATAAAAACTGTGAGTGTTTTAAAGGATGATTCTAAGATGATGACTGAGAATTTCCCTATGGCAAAAAAAGTAGTGACAGAGTAAGTATCTTCATGGGCCTTAAGTGGCTGAACAAGGCAATGAAATGAAAGATTTATGCTTTTCACATTTGGTAATATTGTTCAGAAACTTGTGGGATTTTGCTATACTTAAACATCAGGCAATGTCACATATTTAAGCACAGTCGACCTGTCAAATTCCAAGAGCATTAAAATATGGTCATCTTAAAAGCTCCTGGTTTGGATTTCAGCGAAAGCTCTAAGTCCTTAACACTGCTGAAAACACAATCATTTTGATCCAGGCATCCAACTTTTTGTCCAACAGCCTACATTTCAATTTGAACTTTTTGTCCCATGTTCATGGTCCCATTTGGGAGCTGACGTTTTCAACACATTTGCTGTGTTGAAAATAGGCGAGTTCCAGCAGGGACACAAAAGAACAGATGCGGTAATGGATGGCACCTCTGTACAGGAAGGCAGGGATGGAATGTGATGCATGCTTTCCCAGTGCACAGAATAATAGGAGGAAATCAGACCTGCCAAAGAAAAGGGTCAGAGGCAGAAAATGAGCTTGACTGTTTTGGCTGCATTAGAAAGCATAAATAATTTTGAGCAGCCAGAAAATTATCAAAGGCCAGCCTGAATGTCCAGAGTTTGTTCTAAGCCAATGCTCTCCTACAAGCAGATACAGAAAGCTGCCACCATTACGGTCTGGTGAGATAGGAACAGCATAGCGTGTCATTGCCTGCAATGTGTTACTTAGCCAGTACAGAGAGTCCTGACTGTACTCCTACAGTGTACTTTGAATAGCTTTCCACCACATTGTTAGGTCAGTTCTTTCAAATAGCTTATCAGTAGCAGGAGATATTTTCTAACTTGGAGAAACAGCCAAAGATGAGAGAAGGTAATCTCACAGTACCTGCTTCCTCAAAAATGGTGACCAACAGCAGATGGACTTGCATTTCTGCATCTGAGTTTGTGCTTGTGTTTAGGCTTGCATTCTCCATGGCAAGCGGTTTGAGAACAAATTTCCTCCACAACTCTTGGAAGAACAGAAGACAAATATCAATACATTCTCCTGCATGGCTGTTTTCCTACCTGTGATGTCAGCTGACCCACTCCAGATTTGAGCTACAGAGAATCAAAAGTTAAGCTAAGTGGACTAAATGAGTTAAGATCCAAACAGAAGCTCATGCCCCAAGCTTACACATCAGGGTAGATTCTGCTTTTGTTTTTTGGCAGAGTCTGTGGGGAGGGTTTAGGGGGATACAAAGACCTGCAGCAGCAATTTCAGGAAGAGCTCATTGGAGCTGCATTTTGCTGCTAAATCCATAATTGAAACACAGAAGAAATACGCTCAGGCTGAAAAAGAATAGTTGGCAGGGAGTGCAAAGCGGTGAGCTCAGTATGCAATTGCACAGATCCAAAACACTCCATCTACTCCCTAAACAGGCATCAAGTATACGGTATCATTGATCAACAACCAAGATATAAATCACCACTCTGATGTATATGCCTATCGATTGAATTTATGAGATTCACTGCTAAGGTGCAACTCATTCCAGGGAATAAAACTGATTGTTAGCCAAGCTTGCAATTTACTTATAAAGCCGCCTGGATTGGAAATATCATTATTAGAAAATGTGCATACACATAGTTAGAGCTGTTTATGTAAGAAGGCGTATAATATTTTACCACACTTACACCACATCTTAGAGAAAGCTTTAGACTTCTCACCTTCCACCTTACAGTTGAGAACTGCATACTAGATAAGACTTTTTCTGTACTGAGATTACAGACATTTTCTTGCTGAAATATATGAAATACCTTTTTTGCTCTCATTAAACATACACTTTTTCAACAATGTTTTTTCATCCTCCAGCAAGCATCCTACATTCATAAGGTTCTGCAAGTATCCTCGCCATGAAACAAAACTTTGAGGTCACAAAACCTCAGCATAGGTTTCTTCATACACTTTTGGACAACTCTGATCATGTGACATGTTTTAACTATATAGCTACTCTTGGGGGAGTGACACTGCAGCCTGCCATGTGAAAAGTGGTATCTTGAGTAAGTTTACAGCAATTCCAACATCAGCTGCATCAGCAGCAATTCATGTATGTAATTCAAAGCTGTGATTGCCTTTCTTTTCAATGTATACAAGGTAAGTCTCAGAGAACTGTACAGTATTACCAAAAATGTCATTACCTTGCATCAATTTAAGCAGCCAAGTCAGTGTGGTTTGTGCATGCACATGATTATATCTTACATTTTCCATTTAAGTTATTGAAGTCATGCTTACTAGGGGAAAAAAAATACTATGGATTATTCTGCTCCAGTATGTGAAAACCATGTGAAAACCATGATTGATGACATGGCTCCAAGGAATAAGCCTCAATGACATCTGCAGCACAGCTATGAGGTTACTAATAACCGCAACCTGTGAATTGAGAAAGAAGCCCTTAAAAATGACTGCTGACAAACACAATGAAAGAGATTTATGGATTGCCCACTTCAAGAGTGCCCATCCCTTGTAGAGTGAATGGCTTGTCTCATTCATTATGTTACTGTGACATGAAAATTGTATTCTGCTTTTTTTCCCTTTTTTTTTTTTTTTGGTCTCCACTGAGTGACTATCAGAGAGTCCCTTCCAGGGAAAATAATAAACATGAATCATGTAGCCACTGAACTTCCAAAGATTTTAGCTCTTCATTCCCTTAATGTTTCTGGAAAACAGGATGTCTTTAGCTCCCAACAAAAGGGATATCAGCTTATCAACAGTAGATTTTCGCAAGCCTATTATATGGCTGTAAAGTCAAAGCCATTTTTTAAAATCCAATTATCTGCATTCTTACTGCCTTTATTCCTGCCAAGTTTTTATACTAAATCATTGAAGAATGATATCTCCAGTGTTAAATATACTCAAACACTACTCAGTTCACAATGGTCAGGGTCCTCTCTCAAGTGTGTTGTTACAAAATGTAGTCAGGAATAGACTACAAGCCCCTCAACTGCATACAGACTAGGACACAAAGGTTGTCACTGTATCAAACAGTAAAAATAAATATATTAAGGATAGAAAAGGCACAGTGGGTCAAATGTTTAAAGAAGAAGCCCAGTTCACAGGCAACAGTTATTCTCAGAACTACACAGGCCATGTAACCAAGAGACCTGTACCGGCAGAACATCTTATAGTCAACCTAGCACTGACACTATGACTTCCTATTTTAATCTGGTGGATAACCATACAGCTGTAAAAGCTAAGTTGGAAACAGATTAACTTCTTACACAAGTCAGGTTTTCTCTGGTAGTATCTCACTATCAAGTGAAGAAGAAAGTAACACAATTGCTGAATCTGCGTATCCAGCATTTTGTAAGAGATCTACAGTTGACACTAAATGAAAAGGACCCTGTCCGCCTCCAAAGACTTTTTGTGTCTAAGGTCTTGGGCCAAGACAGAAGTTGTATGGAGGCAATAACAGTTAATGCAAAACTGCTGTGTTGCTAATTTATGTCAAGCCACCAACCTTCAAAACTACAGAAACGCTATGGATCTCTAGAGTGGCCAAGGGACTCTTGTTAGTCTCAGTTAATATGTGATTCTGTCAAGTCAGTCTAGGTCTCTACCTATTTGGGGATTTTACACTGCCACTCATCTGTGTAGAGGTGAGCACCTGCACTGCTCTGTAGTTTATACTGCTGAAAGGTTTGCTTGCTTTAGCAGAGTCCATATGCCGTGACAGAACGTAAGGAGGAATCACCTTGATACACGTCTAATCTACATCATCTAATCTACAAAAGCTTATGTGGATTACATTTGCAAGTATTGGTATCTCTTTCATTTCTGATGTTTAAGCACTGACATTTTCTCTCTAAAGATCATTTAGAGAGCTTTGGGGAGTCAGATATACAGTCTGCTTAGTTGTTAGTCATCATCAAAGAGATATCAAAGGGTTACAGAGAAGGTTCAAATACTTATCCAACCTGGTCACAGGAAAAGAAATCTCAAGCTGCAAATAAGTCGTAACAGAATGAAATAATTGAATTTCAACATATCTCCAAATGAGAAAGCTTGTGTATGGGAAATGTGATAAAGGGGTAAAAAATAAACTGACAAGCAGCTGGAAGATGATGGTTTGCACTCTGGAAAGATGAGGAAATTAGTATATTTAGTGTATCATGTGAAAAGATGGGTCCCATCCTGGGCTTTATTATCAGAGCCTTCTTGTTGATGTAGACTGATTTTGGTTTATACTGGAGAGCTTTCTCTTGGTGCCAAAGCCAATTAAGTGTGACTGTCTATACTTGAATTGATGAATGGGCAACATTGATGTTATACATTACTCAGAAGGCCATGACTTCATTCATCATGTGGGCCAGGATGGAGTTGTTCCAGCTCGAAGTATTCTCATAATAAATACATACTGTCTTCATCAGCATCTACGTAGCAGCCATTGTACTGTAGTTTCACTAACATTCAGCACAAAAAAAAAAATAGTTATGGTGCTGAATATTACAGAGAGAAGATGATCTAGTCCACTAACCAAATTTCCCCCACAGTCTGATAATTCAGAGTAAAACAGAATTCAATGAGTAACTGATCAGCTTGAACAACAGGTTCACTGTGTTCTGCTTTGCATGTTATTATACCTACATGTGCCTGCTGCAGAATTCAGAAGATACTAGGCATTTGCCTTCCTGGACCAATGTCTCCCATACAGTTTGCGGTTCTGTCTGAAAACATCACTGCTCCTGCATTGCTCGTTGCCACCCATCAGTGAGAGATTGCCAAATCCACACCTCTGTGAGCAGGAAGCCGAGCACATCTCAATCCCCCACAGATAAATCAGGTGGGCCGGTACTAACTCCTTTGTGGACTTTTGAAACTAATGCTGCAGATTTTTCTGGGAGCTGACCAGGCTGTGATCACGCCCTGTGCTCCCAGAGCAGTGCCCTGCAACAGAACAGAGGTAGTGAGCTGAGAGAGAGTGGGGGAAGGAGGAAAAAGGAGGTAACAACTTCAGCAGACACCCCACTTTACATAGGGAACATCTGCCCACAGAGAGTGCCTACTCTAGCACTGCCACCAATTGCTGCATCTCTGTATTGCCAGATTTTGTTAAAAAATGGTTCACTGTTAAAGGCATGTTGCTCATTTTCAGGTGACAACTGATTGGCATGCACGGGGTTTTTCAAAGATAGAAGATAATGAGTCTGTAATAAAGTTAGCATTTATCTTACCAAGCATCTGAAGGAGCTGTTGTGATCTAAAGTCTTTACTTACTGTCTCAGAAATCATGTCCATTTTAAAAATCATCCTAATGTACACATTACAGCCAAGGAAGTAATAGTAATCGTAATCATAATAGTAATAGTGATAGTAACAGTAACAGGAGTAGCAATAGCAGTAGTAATAGAAATAGGCATAGCTATAGCCATAGATGTAGTTGTAGTTGTAGTCATAGTTACAAAAGAGTTACAAAATATAAAGGTATACAAGATATATATATTGTATAAAGGCAGATATGGGTTTGCTGGTTTTCTGGCTTTTTTATTTTGTATTTTGCTTGCAAGTGTCTACATTATTTCTATTCTGATCTTGACAGAAAAAAAGGCATCAGATGCTTGAAATGTATTTCACTGCAGAAATCACATAAAGCTCCTAAAATAAAAGTTTTAAATTGCTGTTCTTACACTGGTTTCCATATGAATTCCCAATAGTAAGGTAGTAACTTTCTCCTCTCCACTGGCCAACATTGGCTTAACTACAGAAAGAACCAGAAGACATTTTTCAGTTGAATCATTATATAATCCTGTTCATTTGTATCCATTTTCATCAACAGGACACAGAAGACCAGCAAAAAAATGGGTCTCCTGAATTGCGTTCAGTCTTCTGGCAGATACTACTCCCCATCTGAAAGCTAAATAATTTTAATTTTAGACAAGGCAATAAGGAAAGGGAGATCAGAATGGTTTAAAATACCTCATTTTAACAATTTTAATTTTTAAAAAAGTTAAATAGAAGTCTAAAGTTGTAGTTAGTTGGGCCCAATTAGACCTACCTCTCATTCACTAGCCACAGATTTACTTGAGGTGCTGACAAATCTGTAGAACTCTCATCCTGTTAGTCAAGCCCAGCACAGTTAATCCTAGTTATGTGATCTGGAACTGTCCTCCATTCATGAGTCCATCATCTGTCTTAAAGCAAGAGCATCATAGGACCATGCATGCTGGGAAGGACCTCAGGAGGTCTCTAGTCCAGCACCTTCCTCAAAGCAGGGTCACCTCTGGGGTCAGAGCTGCATGCTCAGTCAGGTCGTGAAGCCCTCCAAGGGTGGAGATGGCACAACCTCCCTTGGCAGCCTGTTCCAATTCTTGGCTCCGGATGAAAAAGCTCTTTCTTACATCTGTCTGAACTTTTCCTGTTTCAGCTTACACACATTATTCTTTTTCCTCCCACCATGCACCACTGTGAACAGCCTGGCACCACCTCCTTCATCCCCTCCCGGTAGAGATTGGGAGGCTGCTGTTAGCCCCCCCCCAAAGCCTTCCCTTCTGCAGGGTAGTTGAGCCTGTATTCCCCAGCCTCCTCTCACAGAGCAAGCACTCCAGATCCCACCGTCTTGGTGCCCTCTGCTGAGCTCCCTCCACTTTGTCCCCATCTGCCTTGTACTGGGGGGCCCATAACCAGGTGCAGCACCCCAGATGTGGTCTCATCTCCCTCATCCTGATGGGTGCACTCCTGCTCATACATCTCAGTACGTGGCTGCAGGATGTCCTCCTTTGGCAGGCCACGGGGGCTCTGCCCACAGGCTTTTCTGCACCATGCTGGGGAGACTGATACCCACACTAACACCAAACCAGTCTGCTCAGCTGAAGAGCAGAGCACCATGTGAGCTAATTTTTTGTGCCAAGAAAGTTGCTAAGAAGCAGGATAAATTAGCTAGAATGGATGTCCATGCTGTGGTAGTCAGATAATAATAGCTTGCTTAGAGTTAATTGGACAATATAGCATGACATAATTGGCAGTGTGGTCATCTCCTTTCATGAGGAAAGAGAGCAAGATGTGACTATCATAGCTGCAGTTGTGACAGTCTGAAGCCACTAAACAGCAGGCTTAAAACTGCTATTTTTGTGTTAGAAATACAAAAATTCTAGAAGTCAAACTTAGCCGTCTACCTGGCTTCTTGAATGCCTGTGCTTTCAGCAACAGTCATCTTGAACTGACCTAGAATGTATTCTACCATAAGGCAGGGACACCCTCACACTCAATGCATATTACCCAGCACAACATACATCCTAGGCAGAGACAGATGTAAATGTTGGCTTCTTCTTGATGCTATAACTGAGAGTTACAAGCTTCTGATGGTAGTAACTGGCTTTTTGTCCTCACTAAAATTTTATTTGTTCTGAATTATGTCTCCTTTTTTCTCAAAAATAGATGCAAAATCCTATAAAGGATATGAAGCAAAAACTGTACATGTGTCAGGCTGAAAAGCAACATGAGAAGCCAGGCAGTCAATTTTTTAAGAGTCCTTTAAGAAAGTAAGTATTACAATATTGAAAAATGGTCCCTTATAAAGTCAGCTTTATTGGCGGAAGGAAGGAGGACAGGGGAAAGAAGAGCATATGCTCCAGAGCTATGAAACAGTTGGATGGAACAGAAAGATTATCTTGCCAGTAAATATGCAGAGCAGATTCTCAAATACCTTCCTGATACGCATTGCATTTTATTTGAAAGAATATATGAGAAGCACTGCCTGTGTCATTTTCTAGCAGGCATACTGGTTTGTATGGTACATTAATGCTATGTCATTTAGTGTATGTTTGCCTGGAGACAGGGCAATTTTGAATTTAGCACTGTAAAATCAATCAGGTCTTTATGGAGCCCCTCGAAGCTTCACATATCTGAAGAACTGTCAGTCTGGGCCAGCAAGGTCAGTTTGGGCTGCTATCCTGCTTCTCAACAAGTCTATTGGTAGATATTTAGGGGAAGGCTGTAAGACATGGAGATTCTTTCCTGGAAATACCCTCTGAGCTTCTTATTTGCAAAGATGTAGAGCCACTCTGAGCCGGATACTGCCTCCAGACTATCATGTTTAATTATTACAGAGTTGTATTCTAGACCTAGGTAAACCATGTAATTGCAAGATGGATTTTATTTTTTTCTCTCTTGTACTTCTCTGCCTTACCCAGTACTTTACAAGCATTCTAAACTAGTTTTTTACATAATTAATAAAAGAGTAGGTAATTGAATGAATAAGATATGTTTAAATGTAACCTCATTTGGTGGTAAATCTACAGCAGTAAAATTAGTGAATCACTTCCCAACTTAGGGCTTGTGGTGGAGTGCCGTCTCCCACACTCTGACTACAGTAGCCCCTGCCTGTTCCTTCAGACTTCGCCTTTGGCACAAGAATCTGATGCTAAATAATTAGTGTAGCAGATGTGAAGAATACTATTTTTCTGAAAGATTCAATGGACTTTTTCTTTTCTTTGGAATCCTGTCAAAATTGGTTTGGCCAACTTCAGATGTTCTCCACCCAGCTCTGTTCAAAGTTGAGTCTGATAATTTTCGTCTCAGCAAATAAAGCAAAATCATCAATCATCCCATTAGGTCACGCAGGACAGAAAGGTCTAAGATGATAAGCAGCCAGCCACCCAGTCTGCTGCTATATGAATGCATCTGTTAATGGGGAGTTGGATAAAGCTGCACCAGGCTTCCCACTCTTTCTGACTCTGCCTTGTACAATACACAAATAAGGATGGAGTCTTGAAACATGAAGTTATTAAATGGGCACCCCATATAGGCAGTTATAATTCATGCTATAAACAGAATTACAGACAATTACCCAGGAAGCTAAATACAATATCCATTATGCTGCCTATGGTGGGCAGAACTGACCTCTTTTTGGTCATACTTCAACAAATTCTGAGTGATCACATAACCATAAGCAAGGGACAGCAATCTAGGTGATATGGGGCATATAGTACTGTTCAGGACCAGAAAGGAAGTCTCATGGAAATTAAAGTCATATTACAGTTATAAAAAAGTCACTCAGGGTTTCATGCAAGACCTATCCCAGTGATGCTTAGGCTCTAAGTCTCTCAACCATAATACCTAGCTCACTTTCTGGGGAATGATCAGCCAGCTCAGGTGCTTGGGTAAACAGGGAGTCTTCACTGGGTATATTCTGAGATCTTACACATACTATGTCATGGGAAACCAGTACAGTGATCATATCTACACATCCTAGAAACAGGAGCAGAGGAGATGCTGCTGAGAGTCTACATGGAAAGTGAGAGTAAAGAGAAGGCGACAGTGACCACTCCTGAGTGACTCAACCAAGATCAGTGCCAACCATCCTGTCTCAGTGAACAAAGAGAAAATGCAAATACCATTAATTCTGTGCTCAATTGCTCCCCCACCAGAGAAATGCCCTAGGCAGCTGGCACAAAGCAGGGCTTTGATGCCACACTTTCCAGGTGCTAACCCACAGACCAGACAGCACACAGAAAGGATGGAGAACTGGGTGGGGACTCCTGAATGGCCAGTGTGGTTCCTACCCTGAGCCTGGGTTAGCCCAGCTACCACAGCCCTTCCCCCAGCTGTCCCCACAGCAAAGGTATCTAACCTGAGTACCTTCCAACAAGGTCATTAATTCCTGAAAGATTGGCACCCAATCTCTTACCAGCCCTGTGCTTCCTTGTCTGGGTTTCACCTACCACCTGACCCTCATTCATGAAGAGGCATGCTGAAATTGTTTCCACCTCATGTCCCAGACTGGCCAGACAATGTGGGACAGGTTCATTTTCCTGTGAAGACAGCCTCCAGCAATCACTGTCCACTCTATATGCTCATCTCCTTCCCCTCTCGCTCACTTGCACACACTGGGTGATGTAGCTGGCAGCTTTCCCAACAGTTTCAAACTTGTGAATTATTGATCTGGCTTTGGCTGAGGCTTGTAAGCCACCTTTCCAACAACTTTTGTATTATCTATCTGTCAGTGAGCACATTTTTTAGCAACCTCAAGCTTATTGTGGCAAGTCTTGTCCCCAGATATGGTAGAGTCCTTTCTGACAAAAATTCTGTCAAGAAATTCTGTTTCCTTGTGCCCATCAGCTCTCTGGCACAATCTCATTCCCTGAGCACAGCTTACTGGAGAAAGCATCATAGGTCACCCCCAGCTCTGAAACTATAAATATACTATACTTGTAAATATATATAGCGTACTGTATATAAATACATAAATATCCCAGTGATCAAATGAAGGAAGACTGACAATGGAGGCTGAATCCTTACCAAGCCCTTCTTGATGGACACTTTATACGCATACTGCCCTCCTTCAAATGCACAGCAGCAACTCCTCCTGCGTTGCTTTTCATGAAAGTACATGGTTCAAAGAGCAACAATTTATCATCGCCACCCCTATTGGCAGTCAAGGAGCATATTGGTCATCCTGGTCACATCATTTTGACTGGGATGAGAGAGGGGTAAGACTAATATTCTACACTATTTTTCCCAAAATGACATTTCCTTCTGAAGTTTGCTTAAATGTCTACCTTTGATTTCACACTGATTTAAATCTGGTCCAAAAGGAAAGGATTTTTTCCTGTTTTCTTATTGTCTTTTCACCTAAAGGCTTCAAACAATTTTGTTGTGAGGCAAATCAAGCAATCTTGCTAGGACACCAGAACACTGCTAAGATGTCCCACTCATTAAGTGACATATTATCTGTGTTGTCATGTAGCAGTAAACAGGACATCTACCACTAGAAGAAGCATAATCCTGTAATACCTCAAGTTCCAAAAGGTGTCCAATCACCATGAACATTGAGGCAGGTTGATCAGTTTTGTTTCATCAGATATTATTTCATGCTGTTGCAATCTGTCATCAGGAAACGGCCTCCACAGATGCAGTATCCAGCAGGTAGCTAATACAGAATAGGTGAATGATCTTCTACATTATCACTCATGTTATCATTGTTATACAAAAGACACATTTTTTTCCATTCACACTGCTATAACTTGCAAAACATCCAGGGCTACATTTTGAATCCTTTGCTTTGCTGATAAAACGCAAACCATTTTTCTTTCCCATACATGCATACATGGCTATTTATCACTGCTTCCTGTGCCCATCAGCAACAAAATTCTTGCTGTTTCATCAGTAAGAAAGTCTAAAACAATTTATAGATCATACCCTCCTCTATGAGAAATGTGAATTATGCGGTCAATAGAGCCTTCAGCAACCTGCATCAGTAGCTTTTTCCCAACCAGTCTCTGGGATGGTTATCTACACTTTCATTACCCCAAGATGACATTAATGCCATTCAGTGCTGACTGGTCTGCCTGATAAAGCTAAGCATAAACCCAGGCTGATGCAGAATGTGACTGACAGTTTTCAGAAGAAAAGCAAAAGCCAGGAGCACATTTCACCTCCCTAGAAAAAGCTGCATTTGGCTGCCAGTTAAATAGATGAATTTTGAAATTGTTCTCTTTGATATGCTGCATAGAATTTTACACGATCTCATTATAACCTATACCACTTTCTCCTCATGTTCCTGAATGTCTGTGATAGTCATCTGTCAAATCACAGGAGCTGGTGTCCATTTGCAGAGTAAAAATTTTACATTGCCAATGAGTAGCAAGCAACACTTCCAAGGAAAGCACCTTCATAAGGGAGTGGAGGAAGAAGGGCAGGACAGAGAATGACGATGTTGCTTCAAACCTAAGATGCCTGGTAGTGGCTAACAGCTGTTGTCCCACAACACCCCATGCCTCGCAAGGTGCAGAATTCTAAAGCAAAAATACTTTTTCATGTTGCAGTGAGTGTGGCAAACATGAATTTAAGCAGCAGATTTACTTGGGTGGTAAAGAAAATTTGGAGAACTGAATGTGAAACTAATATAGTCAACATAGTAGCGGGTAGCTTATTTTGATTTATTCAATTCTCTCTGTTTCAGTTTGATCGTACTTTTTTTCACTATTGGTGTGCCACAGATTTGTGTATTGACAGACTCGGTCACTTTCTAGTCATTGTCATGAAAATTCAGGCTTCAGGGGCTTGTTGTGGCTTGGGCTTTTGACACCAAATTTGGGTGACCTTTTTTCAGTGAATATAGAAATAACCAAACATGTTTTAAACAGGGGCTGTGATCCAAATCAGGAGAAACTGTTGGTTGGGTGTCGTGGTTTAACCCCAGCCAGCAACCAAGCACCACGCAGCTGCTCACTCACTCCCCCCCCGCCAGCGGGATGGGGGAGGAAATCAGGAAAAAGAAGTAAAACTCGTGGATTGAGATAAGAACAGTTTAATAGAACAGAAAAGAAGAAACTAATAAC
>JAVJGG010000050.1:3444480-3462615 GCA_035590195.1 Aviceda cuculoides
ACTGAACTCAAAACACAGCACTGTACCAGCTACTAGGAAGACAATTAACTCTATCCCAGCTGAAACCAGGACATTGGGACAACTCAAAAAGGCAAGATTTTCTGAAACAAGAAGAAAACTGTGCATTGGTAGAAATGTTGCTTCAAAATTGCCATAAGTTTTTGACATTTTCAAATGTAAAATAGTGAGCTCTTTTGAAATAGCATTTTTACTCTCTGTATTGACATACAGCTTTTGAAAAGGAGTTTAGAAGGATCAAAAATGATCCAAACCAAAATGAAATATTTTCTGTCCAGTTCAAAATTAATTACTTGAGTGTTTTTGGTTCTTTTATGTTCTTAAAATTCTAATAATCCTAAAAACCTTGCCTTCTCCTTTTACCATCTTCTTCAGAATCAGCAAATTAATCATCACATCCATTTCTTGTCCAGCTCAACTTGGCACCATAAAGACATTCAAGGTAACAGAATACTGGCCTAAACTTTTTGTGATAATAAAAAGTGAAATGACTATGAAATACTGGCATTATCTTCAATTTGCCACAGGAGATGAAGCGCCATTCACTCAGAACCGCTCTTATAAGCTGTCTGCCAATTCAAGCTATTGTATCATATGGTCTACACACCTCCCCCATACAATTTGTTCACTTAATTTGAAATTCTGTGATCCTGTGCAATTCCATTTCTCCTTTCAATTACTTGACTTGTCCATTTTCCTGAGTAGTCACCTGAAATTGCATATGGACTGCCCACATCCATTTAACTGTTTTTCTTTTTTTTTTCTTTCTTTTTTCTTTTTATGCAATCTTTGCTTTTCTTTAAAAGCAAATAATTTTCATCTAAACCTCTTTGTTTGCTTCCAGTGTTTTCTTAATCTTAACCTTTTGTTATCTGGTTATCTATTTATTTACCATTTGTTTTAGTTTGTATTAAAATTCTCTAAGTTGTCTTTCTTTCAAGTTTAAAAAAAAAAAAAAAAAGGCAGATTTGCTAGTCTTGTGCCCTGTTTCCCTTAATGGCAGATAATTCTCTTACCTGCTTTGCACCATCTGTTGCTGCCTATTTGCAAGCAAAATTAAAGTAGCACTCTGGCCTCATCGTCATAGACAGATCACTGAAGACAGCTGCTCAGTGAGCAGCGGTGGTCAGAAAAGCAAATGAGATGTGAGGCTGCAGTAGGAAGGGACCACAGAACAACATTGTCTTGATTTCTGGATGCGCTGTGAATTTTTTGCTCATACTGGGCTTTGCCAAGAGGAGCAGGGCTTTGACACCTCTGCAAACCAGCCAGCTGATGGACCACTCTCCTGTAGACCATGGGATCCAGCTGTACCCAGCCCTGCCTGGGCAGAGAGGGGACCCAGGCATCCTCAGGAGGTAAGAAATGCCCCACCTCAAGTGTCATGTGTGGTGTGTACAGGATGTCCACCGGCTGCTTTGAGAACTGACACCTTTATAAGAAAAACAGCGACAGGGAATTATCCATAGCAGGACAAGGAAAAAAGTTATTGTTCACGTAGAGACTACATGGACATTTCTTGCTCAGGAGAGAGGAACTTGGTGCTGGCCTACTCCTTCCTTCCGGATGAATCCTACCTCTGAACTGAAGTCTCCCAGTGTCATAAGAGGTGTCACTTTTCCCATAGTGGGATTATACGTATTCCAGCTTCCTAGAAACAGTTCTGCAGCTGCTTATAGCTCAGTTGTCTTCCAGGTTCAGATCTCATGTACTCCAGTTCTTCTGTCCTCCTGTCTGGAGTCTGGAAGCTATTGTCTAAAGCCAACTTTCAATGCCTGCTGTCAGCACATTTCAAGACTCACATAAAATGAGACAAACTTCTCTTAACATCTAATTCACCTGGCTGGCATGTGTCAGGGGAAGCATGTCATGTTTACCTAGGGCTTTTTGTTACAAAGTATTACCTATCATGTGATATAGTCATAAGTTACCTCCTAGTCTAAAAAGAGCCTGAAGTGAGGTAAAATAATTCTCAGTTTTCCAGAAGAGCAGGGTGACAATACTCCCACAAAGGAAAGGGCAAGAATCTGGCCTTAAAAAGATACTATCTTCATATTTTGTCCCACTTACCAGAAGCAGGTATTCCATTCTTTAAGGTAACAAGAGCGATAAACATGATGTACTAATACCATGCAGCATTGGCACTGAAGCCTTGCCAATCATACCAAAGACAAACTGGTTTGCTTAACTTGCTTTCGTTGTTTTTTTTTTTTTCCTTTGTAAGAAAGGCAGTAATTTCAATATTGCAAATACCAGAATTTTCTAAATATAATTAGTCATTTAGACTCAGTTATGTCAACTCATTTCTGAAGTTTCTTATTTAAATGGTTGGGAGCAGGAGAACACAAGGCTTGAACAAGGGATTGCGGTGGCTCTGAAAGGGAGGTGTTGCTTTGGGTGTCCATCTGCGTTGTCAAACAGAAACACACACTTCCCAAACTCCTCTGCAGACTTTTAAAACACTTTCTGTAAGAATAACAGAGTAAGTTAGCATTTACTACCAGGCTCCTTCCTAGAGTAGATAGTCAGGTAGGGCCAAAGAAAGGGCAGGCTGAGGGTTATGAAGCTCGGCCAGGAGTGAGCAAGCTGTGTCTTGTGATTTGAATTAGCAGTTAATTACTGCCCACTTGTGGCAAAATGGCAGGGGCTTGCTCGGGCTGCGAGGAAAAAAACCTGCAGAGAGACAGCAGATACCCAGCTGCGACTGCACCAGGTCTCTAAGATTAGATGGTGGCATGATGGTTTTCCCTCCTCTTCTCCTGTCAGGGCAGACGGCATCAGCAAAGCACAAAGAAAGGTGGCTCGTTGGAACATGCCATGCTATGTAAAATATAGTGCTGCTGCAAAGCTTGGAACAGTTAAACACTTTGTGCAGCACCAGCACATAACAACATAAATACAACCCTGTTAAATAGAGTGGTTTACAGCAAAGAATCCCCACAAAAAGTTACTGTGAAAATCCCGATACACAGCTACATTTTTATCTCTTATTTACAATGTAAAATTGAGTACAGATCCTAAGTGAAATAGGTTAATTGTATGCTAATGAATAATCTGCTAACAAATACTGTTTCAGAAATGGTGGGTCCGTATTTTTTCCAGTCAGCACATAGCGATGAATGTGCATGAACGATCTATCCCCTTACTTATGACTAAACCTAAAGCAATATTATCAGCTTAATATTACACAAGTCCTTCGGGATAGTAGTACTAGCTGCTCCCTGCAAATCAGGAACCTGAAAGCTCTAAACACCAGGCTTGTGAAATATAAAAAAATTTTACAGCCTGAAATGTTTAACAGCCTTATGAAATGAGCAGCAATTGCAGACTGATTTGTTGTTTTAAAGCCTGCTTCATGAGATCCTGCTATGTGCAACAGAGTACACCAGGACCTTCCAGTTCAGAGACCTGCAGAAGCTAGAGACTCAAAAAATACAAGGGCAAGGGCAAGATCAGTGAGGGGAGGGGTATGGCATTATATCATTCCCTGAAATATTACATCTGTTATGTGTAGCCCAGTTCAGCAAGGACAGTTTTGCCAAAGTAGTTGCTGTGCCTTTCATTCTTAAATGGACTTTTCAATACACTTTACAAGCAGTGAGTTAGATCTTGTTATTTTCTTCCTCATTTTACAATAGGGAAACTAAGGCACAAAATTATTAGGAAGCCTATTTTCAAAGGTGTTGAGCACACCTACTCCACTGAAAGTTAACGAGACCTCTGCAAATCAGACATAACTGCCTGCTGTATTAGCAACAGGAAGAGAAGCTAGAGCTCTTCTCCCCTAATTTTTGCTTTAACCAGCAGTTCTCACCCTTGTAATCACAGCTCTTTTTATTTTGCTGGAAAAATGGAAACATTTGGCTTGTGACACCATGTTAATAAATGATTCGGCTCCTCTTTGATAACATCCCTAGCTCTCCTTTGGCAGGAAAAGGGAAACATTCTTCACAAGAGTACTTCCATGAGATAGGCTTGTAGAGCACACATTTAGTAGAGACAGTCCCTAAAATCGTTAGCCTGATAACATTACATTGTGCCCCCATTATATCTGCCTCATCTACTTTTTTGTCTTGTCTGTCAGCAATTAACAGCTAAGCCAAGTGTATTTTCTCCAACTCAATTCACAGTAAAATAGGTCTTTAAAAATCTACAGGGGGAGCATGCAAGGTGTTTATGTACTACAGTGATAAATGTAGTACAAATTAATTAGAAGATTATCCTGCAGCTATGGGGCCAGCCCTAGCCCCTACCACTGATATGGACTCCTCCTTCTGAGAAGTTTGACTGGAAAAACTGAGGGTTTCCAAAGTCTCTGTGGCATGAACTACCCATGCAGAACTTCTATTGATTTTGATGCGTCTGAACAGCAAGCAAGAGCTAGCTGCAGGAGTATAAGGCAAAAGTCAGTCATAAAGGACTGATGTTTAGGGAACATATAAATTAGTTAAAGAACCCTAAGTCAAAATAATGATAAAAAATAATGGAATAGAATATCAGATAGTCAATATTCTGTAGGAATCACTGCAGTGGGAGCATTCGCATGAGTTAGCATTTTATAATAACACAAGCTTGAATATCTGAAAATAATGAGCCATAATAATTGATCCCAGCTGTAATGAAAACATTACTTAGTATTTCTATTCCAGTCCTATTTGGCATTGGTCTCGATTTGGGAGTGATAAAAAGAAGCTTTAGCATTAAATAGAAAGTGCTGAATAACTGATGATCTGTAGGCAATGCAACATCCATGGCTTCTATATTTGAATTTGGTCTGATTGTGCTTTCAAAGCTCATTGCTGTAGATGGGATCACATTCAGTGAGTCCCTGAGACTGAAACTTGAGGACTTGAATCTGGTCTTGAGGATGAAATGGATCCCAGTTGGAGAGGGGAAGAATCCAGTCCTTGCCAATGAGAAAAGCTATTGCCAGATTTCAGCTGGAAAAGAACAAGAATGACGATGCCAGACTGAGGAAGATGCAGAGCCACAGCTAATCTTCACTGGAATATTTCTGATCTGCTAAAGGAAAGTTAAGGAGTCTAGTACAGACTTCACAGGACTGGACTGGTATGTGGATGAAAACCTCTGCAATAGTATTTAAGAAATAAAATATCAACTATTTTTTTCTTCTCTGGAAGGGTATAACTTTCCAGGTATAGAGAAAGAAATTATACTAATTTGGGTGCAAATGTGCCTGGAGATAATAGCATGAGGTAATTTTTCTATCAACTACTAGCTGAAAAAAATGAAAAGTTGGCTTTGGCAAGTAATGAGGACACTGTAGAAAAACTGGCTATAGAAAATTAACTCAAGCAGAGTGATCTGGAATTAGTTTGGTCTAAACAAAATTAAATAATAAAGGTAAATCTGTAATTGACATTGTTTAGTTCAAAAGAGGAAACTTTGATAAAGTAAGATAAATGTAAATTAACTGGATGAGAAACTTTGGGAGTTGAATGGAGAGGGCACCTGGAATTTTATTGGGATAGATTTTTTTAAAAAAAGCTATACAATACTTTAATCTTGAACAAGAAAAAATGTAGAGAACAGTTCCAGACATGCACTCGTCAAAAGGCTGTCAATAGGAACAGAAAGAATAAACCTAGATTAAAAAAAAAAAAAAAAAAGATGATCAGCATAGAAAGCTAAATATTGGAAAATGGGAAACAAGGACATAAAGTGAGAATTTCCTGAAGGGCAAGTGAGTTATAGGCACATCAAGGGGTATTAAAACAGTAAAGTAACGCACCCCTGAAGAAAAAGTAAGTGCAGTCCCCCGAAGACTCTACTTAGCCAAAGTGTTTCTAGTCAATATGTGGAAGTGATTAAAATATTTTCCTAGATATTGCTAAAACCTTAACCAGAATTTTGCACAAATCTCTAGTTCCTAGCACAAACCAGTTTCACACCAGGTAAGCAAAAATTGGTGGTATGATCTTTTGAGAAAAGGCTAAGAAAGCTGGATTTGTTTAGTAAACCAAAGTCTGAGTGAGGATCCAAGAGCATCCTGTGAGCTTATCCAAAGAGCAAACTAGAATTAAAAAAAAAGGACAAGACTTGTCAAAGGGATAAACACTGCCCATAAATAAATGTACATTGGAAATGTGGAGACAGTTTCTAGTCACAAGCAGAAAAGTGAGAACAGCTACCCTGTAGGAGTATTGAGGCATAAAACCTGACACTTCTAATATTAAGAAGTGGAAATCATAGGATAAGATGATAAAATTTCCCCTGGTTTCTCTGTTCCTGAATTTCTTGATGTTGCTGATACTGTATAGTTTTGTTGTGATTCTACTTTGTACTTATCTTTTCACTTACTTATCAGCATGTGACAAACTGGGAAAAAGACCTGCCACTTTAATATACTGCATAACTAGCCTATAAATATATTTATTTGACATAGTAAGGCCAAGAACTTCTCGAGGGTCAGAACAATAGGCATTTATGAAGATAATGAGCACAGTCAGTGCTCCTGTAGAGAAACAAGGGAAGGGGAAAAGCAATATAAAAAAAGGGGTTTGAAAAAAATAAGTAGATGGAATACCAACTTTCACAAGCCAGCTACTAATTGCTCATTAAGGCAAGTTAGTTCATCATTATCTAGCGTTTCTTGCATCTTCTTCAGAAGCAGCTAGCCCTAATCAATTCCTAGCAACAGGGTACCAGTTTTAGGTAAATCAATGAAGTGACTTGGTAGAGCTCATTTTTTATGCATTTTCTCCATCATCTTTGTTCAGAGGGAGAAGAGCTGAGACTCTTGTGTATCAGTTGCATAATTACAGAATAGAAAGGGACTCTGGTAGTTCTGGCAATTGGTACTGAAGACAATGGAGAAATAGTGAAAAACAAATAAAACATAATTCTGATTTTCCTAGGGGTTTGTTGTGGTTTCTTTTTTTCATAATTTGTACATGCAGGGATGAGGATCTCCCTCTGTTGCTGTGATGCAAAAGGCTCAAGCTCCCATGGTGCACAGGAGTAACTATTAGTAGCTATGCAAGACATAAAGCAGTGGAGAATGAGTGTGTTACAGCTTCAGGTGGAAAATGCATCTGTCTGTAGAGAAAAATAAAAAAAATCAACCATGAACATTGTTGTTCCACCCACCCCCACTTCTGGAATTGCAGCAGTAGCCACAAAGTGTGAGACAAAGTTAATTACTCACTGAACTAAATAGAATAAAGGTAACCTTAACTCAACAACCATGACTGAAAAGTTCATAAATAATGCACAAAGTAATTCATAATGGTAGGAGTACTGAAAAAAATGGAAAGAACTTCAGTGTAAGTAGCTTCTGCAACAGCCAGGACTTCCTTGTATTTTAACACCTTGGACTTCAAAGTGGGTCTCTACCTTAGTTTTAATGTATTTTTCTCAACCTGAATTCAAGGCACAAGCATTTCCTGAATGTGGTAATATACTCAAGAATGATATATATATAATGCTTAACAGGGATACTAAGAGTATACATTTCTTCTTAAAAATAAAGCACAAATCTCTGCATTTAAAGACCAATTTTTCAGAATAAATTCATTTAAATCAGACTGAAAGCAAAAAAAAAGAAAAACACTGACAAGGTGGTCTAAGATAATTTTCAGAGGAAATACTATATGTTGAATAATACTGAAAAGAAGTTAGAAGTGGGAAAGACTGCAGTAAGTTATGGGTTCATTTTCTACTCGGTAAAAAATAGATAAAGCACAGTCTGGAAATGATAACCAAGTGTAAATGATGTCATTTCTATGTCTGCATTGAAACAATTTATTATTCATATAAAATGGTAGGAGAAAAACCTGTCACTCATGCTGTGTGAGAGCAAAATATCTGCTCACAAATAATAGGAAGCATTATGATTAACAATTCACACAGAAACTTAAGAGAAACCCAGATTTAAAACACCTGTAAGCATGACTTCAGAGGCAAATATAATTGGTTTTGACACACCAGAGTACACTAGGAGATATTCAGGTGAGTGCGCTTATTTCTATTGGGATTCCAAAAATGTTAAGTATTTCCGTAAGCCATATTTTTATGGGGGAAATGTCATATGCCTCACCCTCCTCACTGTTTATCATAGCCTAGACAAATCTGTGGCTCAAGTAAAGGCTTTAAAGTATTTTAATTGTTTTTAATGAGACAAGGATTCTTGGTGACATTTTTTTTTTCTCCTTCTATAAGTATCTGCATCCTTTTTTTCCAAACCTACTGAGTCAGTAAAAAGTTAGAATACCAGTTTTATTCTGTTCTCATCTTCCTTTTAACTGCTATGTTGCTTATAGCTCATGCAACCTCAGTCCCAGTGATGACCCGTGTCTCTAAGAAGAGCTCCAGTTCCTTCTTTCTTCCCTGAGATGAGAGTGCCACTTCTTTTTCAAATATAAAACAGGAGGGAATCATGTAGTGATTGTTGTGGACCATAAAAATATACTACAAAGACTGTTTCTGAGACCTGCTTGAGAGCTGTTGTCTTTAATTATTACTTTTACACACCAATTACAATAATGTATACATTGAAAGAAACTTCAAAGCTTTGAGTTGTTCTGAACAGAAAAAAAATAAGAATGAAACATTCACCTAAAAATACTATAATAAAATGACTTGACTTATTTGGAAATGGCATTCTTTGAGGGATAATTTTTTCTGTGCAGTTTGGCAAAAAGAAAAAGTGCAAATTCCCGGCAAGCTTGATTTTTCCTTTTTGGCACAAGAATTTCTGCTGAAAAATTCTTAAGCCAGCCGTGATAGCTATTGCAAGGAGAATTAAAGATGCAGGCTGTGGTTTTCAGATTGACAGAAGCAATTGGTTGGAGCAGGAAGAAATCTAAATGGTATCTATTTGAGGAAAATGAATAGAGTGCTAATGAAATTATTGTTTCAACAAATGAGATGGATTGTGATGATAATTTTAGATTTCGAGGACACAATGCAAGAGCACAATAACATAAAGAAACAAAGCTTAACCAAGAGAAGTTAACATATAAATTTTCTACGGATGTAACACAGCTTCTATGGGATTCCATTGGGAGTCAAACACAGTAAAGCAAAGGTTACAATCATAACTCAAACAGCAGCTTCCGCTGATTAAAGAAAAAAGGCTTAAGGCCAGCGTTCAATATCCTTGCCAAGGACATTTCAAAAGAAGCTGACCTCACTGAATTTTTTGGTGTATTTCTCTGTGAAGAAATTACGTGGTAGGTACTGCACCAGAAAATGAACCTGCACGAATGCAAGACACTCTCAGCAGTGGACATGCTCCATGTGATGACATCACCAAATCAAGCAAATGTACTAAAAATGGATGGCATCGTAACTCCAACCCCAGTTGTAGGATGAGCCTTGCACAAGGCCCCCAAGCCATTGCACATCCAAAATATTTTCCCACATTTCAGTTCTCTTTGCAGCCCATACTTTGCTCCAGCAGCTTCTTTCCATCCCCACTCCAGCTGCAGCCCTTGGCTCCCTGTTGTAGCACAGAAAATGCAAATTGCTACTAGTAGTAAGAGAGAACAGACCCATGGACTGAGGTTGTCTTGGCTTGAGCTGGGTTTAGCTTGTTTAAGCTTTGATAGCAATTGTCTAGCAGCAAGGTAACTCTTCCCTAAACTGGTTTTAGATTTCATTTAATTTTGTGCAATGGTGTGGTTAACACTTATTGTTAATAGCAATAGCCAGTAGTTGTGTTCTGTGGTGTAAATGCTAGAATAAAATGTGCCATGGAAGAGCACAAACACAGGCAGACATAAGAGGTCCCCTATAGTGAACAGAAATCACAGTGGTTACTACAGGAGTGCAGCCCTGCAAATCATGGACAACAAAGACAACAACAAAAAAATGGATAACTGGCAAGCAATGAAAAGAAAGAGCATACATGCACAATGTGTCAGGAAACAAGAGAAAAATAACCCCAAGGAAACTGCAGAATCAAGGGAGAAGGGATCACTGTGACCGCTTCTGGCAAAGCACCCAAGGCACTAGTGACTCTCTGTATCCTCACCCCCTTCTTCTGGAGGGACACTGAAGCTGTGACCTGATGAGTCAGAGAACCTCTGCATGAGTGACCATAACACCAGTGAAACAACCAGGTAGGTAAGAGGAAATTTGGCCTTTGCAGGTTTTGGTTTTTTAAATTAACATTTTAACTGTGTTGTTAATGAGTTTTTTGTTTGGGTTTTTTCCTGTGTTTGTTTGCACTATGAGTGTTATCATTACTGCGCCTGGACTAATAATAACTATTTGTTGTATTTGATTAGCCTGTCAAGACATTAATGAGCCAAACAATAAATTCTTCCATCTACGTGTCAGGTGTGTTCCCTTTCTGCCCATAACAAGATTTTGAGAGTAATACAAACAGGTGTGTAGATCAGTTTTGTGACACAGTGAAATCCTACTGTGAAATTAATCTTTTCTACTGGCAGTGTAGGTGTCTGCAATGAGGCTGATCCCCTTAGAGTAATGCTGTTCAGAACATGATTTACCCAGAAAACACAGGCATTGACTTTAGGATAAGATAGATTACATCAGAGACATTACTGACTATATAAACTAGATCTCCATTGAGTATTAAGTGGTAAGACTAGCTGTAAGTCCCTGTAGTGGAGATGCTCACTTTTACTCACAAGAATAGGACCCATAAAGACCCCATTGGTCCATGCTCAAGAACAGGCAAAGACATACTTGCACGAAATGCTTCATCTGGCTGATGGAGAAAGAAAATCAACAATAGCTGCTTGTAGGGGATAAAGTAGGCAGTAAAGTGGTGGAGTGTGTATGAGGACTACTGCTGTTTGGGTATGTCTTGGTTGCCCCTATAGGAACATGTTGAGGTGCTGTTAACCCCTACATTAGTTACCATTGGATGAAGAAATGACATTTTCTGTAGGCAGGGTTGCATATCTCTCGAAGCTCAATCATTCCTTTCTTCTGAACAAAACAAAATTCAGAAGAGTGAAGGCTGGAAATTATTTGTGGAAATAAATTTTAAGAGGAAAAAAATATACATCATGTTTGAACATTAATGCTTTTGTCAGCCCTCCTGAAGACCAAGATAGCTTCTTTGGCATTGGTTTATGACAAAAGAACATTTTGCGCATATATGTCAGTAGAAATGCATGTGAAATTGCAGACCACTCAACTCTTCTTTCCTTAAACTTCTGGACATTACCCGCAAGATGGCAGAGAACACTGCTGTGATTAAAGGCCTGCCGTACGCCTGTGTGTGGATTGCTGATATAGTATCTAATGAGTTGGTGTCTCTCCCAGTAGGGGAAGTAGCCAAGCTCCTAACAGACTCCTCATAGAAAATGACTATTGAATTAAAGAAGGGGCAGAACATCTTTCTAAAAAGGATGAGAGAGGTGGTGTTTTTTTCAAATCCACATGCTCGGTATGTGATACTGAATGCTCTTGATTCCTGTCTGCACCAAAGGGAGTCCAATAACAGTCACATTATGAGACTTAGGTACCTTTCTCAGAATGGTATCAATTTTCTCCTTTGGGGAAAGCAGTCCCTATACATGAATTTTATCAAACAGGAAACAGACTGAACCACACATAAGATGCACTGGAGCCTGTCGTTCTGGTTTGTAGCCTTATATTTCCTGTCCATGGGACCATGCCAAGCCAACTGACCCCGTTCCATAATGCACAGTTTAAAAGCTCATCGGCATTGTCCTGCCATTCTCTCTCCTCTCACTACTCCAACCAGGAGTTCCTACTAGAGGAACCAGTAATGCTCATTTGTGGAGCTTTTAAAAAACGACAAGAACTTTTAAAAGTCCTATCTAATTTGTTCAGATTTTATTTTCTTTCCTTCTTGGGAGGCACAGAGAAGGGAGTAGGTGGGCTCTTAGCCCTTCCTGCATTGTTTCATTCAGGGATGGCATTTACTGCAGCTGAGCCAGCACTTCTCTTTTTTTTTTTTTTTTTCCTCCAGGTTTATTTTATCCTGAGTGTTTGACTGCAAAGATTTGATAGTGCTTTTCATAACCTTGCTAACCCACATGAGTTTCTTTTGTCATTTTTGACACCTAGATTCCACTGTAATGAACATGGAGGATATCATGCCACCTACCTCTGCTTTGAATACCTCTCATTCCTCCACTGCACATTTCTTCAACAGTCCTTGATTCTAATCAGTTTTCAGCAGCTTGTTTGGCTTTCTCTCAAACATTTCAGTGTTCAGGTCCCAGCTTCTTCATGCTGCCACTTTCCGGACACATCTTCGTGGGTATTTTATTCAGTGAGTACTGTGATGGACTAGCTTTTATTCAATTACCAAGATGCATGAACATAATTTCCTATGTTTGTGTGTAAGCAGAGATAAATTGAAGTCAGACACAGTAACACAGTCAAAGAAAACACAGGAAGGAATTCAATAGACAAAATGCTGAACAGGGAATCATTAAAGAGATGGATTTTGCAACAACAGTTTTCAGCCATTTCCATACCCAGGCCTGATTATCAAACCTGCAGTTATCCAAGAAGTTGACTGAAGGGGCAAGAAAGGCTTTTCTATCAGCAAATGGGCCAGAAAATTACAAACTGCAAGAGCTCAAATTTATTTCAGTCAACTTTTCCTGCACAAACCAATTTTTTAACACATCAATCAAATACAAGAGAATTTTCACCCCCACTCCTTGCCCCAAAGTCATTAGCTGCAAATTCCCTATCAATCATTGACCTATGAAATTTCCATTTCAGGAGTGTTGGAATTGTTTCAGGAGAAGTTTGATATCTTCAAAAGAAAATAAATAAATGGAAAATAATTACATCTTTCATAGTGTTCTCCCACTTTTTCCATGGAGATCATTTCAAGTCTGACAAACTCTGACAACGTTCTCCAGGATGAAACTCTGGTTCCAAAGAAAAGCTTTTCATGCCCAATAAAGGAACCAGTTTAGTGAAGGGAAATTAATTTGGAAACAAACTAAACTTAACTATTTGTTATTCTGTATGTGTTTGTACATGCATGGTGGTATCCAGGTTGGCACAAGGCACTTACTGAAATACCAGTTTCTATATTTAACTCTTTGTTTATCCTATGCTTTATGAAGATTAGCCTTTTGTTTTGTGGGAAGGATTTCCAAGGCAAATACCTAATTCCTCGAGTCAGAGGTGAGTCTTGTTCTCTTGATTTCATTATTCCAGTGACACAGGGTTGTCTTGAATGGCTACACTCTCAAATATTTCTCTAGCCAGCTGACTAAAGGCTTTCAGTAGCAGTACTGCTTCAGCAGAATAACAGCATCAACACAGAGGATCCGTCACACCGTGATGCAGTCCTCAAAGCCACAAACTTTTCCTCTGCTTTGAACTTAAGAAGATTGCCTAGTAGCAAGACCGTATCAGCAGTGAATCAGCAGGAGAGCGTCAGTTTTGCTAAATTACATTTATAGAGTAAAGCCTAAGATTGTTGTTGCCATCCTATATTTTTAAGGTAAGTGATGGTTCTGTTCAGATTTTTTTTGCTGAAAGACTATCTCAAGGGAGAGAGCATTCCTTTTAAACCAAAAAGGCATAAGATATAAAACATCCATTAAAATATTCCAGCTTTGATGCTATTTTTCTTTTCATTCTTTGTCTTTCTTTTGATTAAAAGTTTCAGTGTTTTCGAAAACCAATAAAGTTTCCAGTTTTCACAGAAAATAAGTTTTTTAAAAGTGAAATGAGAGGAAAAAGGATATTATTTCTAAGAAAAAGTGTTTCTCTAGCAGAGTCCTCAAAGGGGCAGTTCATTCTACAGAAAAGCACACTCAATGCCTATGCTTAACAGAATGGAGCCTTATTTTCCCTTGGAGACTTGTATTATGTTGAATTTCTAGGCTGTACTCAGTGGTGCCCCCATACAGCAGCCAGATGCCACTGCACTCAGAGGGAGAAAATGGAAGGTCATTTTCACTATTCTTCTTTCCTCCTTGAAGATTTTTCTGCAATGGAAACAGTCCATTGCAGCTAATCCAGTGCAAAACACATTTTAAGAATCAGAGTTTAATTAAAGCACTTAAAAGAACTATCTGTATTAACCTGTTATACCTCTAAATATAGTCAAAACATTGAAATTGTATTACTCAGTCGTTAGCAAAGCTCACTTTCATCATAGAAGGCAAAATAACTAGCAACAGACCAATGAGGTGCTAAGTACTTCCTTCAGAACGGATCTGGAAAGTGCTCAGCCTCTGCCAGGTGTGAGCCTTTCCCAATAACACACCCTTTACACACACAGCTTGTATATTGTGATGACTGGTTTGATAATGTCTGCAGCTAGGGAAACTCATGGATAATTTAACCTGCAAATTCAGGGGCTAATCAAGACTGATTTCAGATACAGAGCTGTAGGCCCCCAGTTTGAAAGTGATCCCATAACTGGACCAACATTTGACATACCAGTCCAAATCCGCATACCAGTGTCTGGGAGTGACTCTGCATCTAGATGACTAATCCCAGGAGCCAGGCATGCAGAGATGCTCACAGTGGCCTGGGACCTTACCCTGTTATATCTGCATACTGCCATTGTGCCTGATCCAGAATTCATGGGAGTCAATAAGGCCTAGTAGAGATTATCTGTTTTTTCAGTCCACAGCTTCTTCAGAGGTCCTTATTCCTGTTTTTATTAGCTGCTGATACCAGCAGAGACAACCAAACAAATGCTTCTCAGGCTGTGGTTTATTTATAACCGGATCTGCTCACATACTCACTCTCCATCCCTTGTAGCTTCATGTGGCTACAAGCTCGAGAGTCACATGCAGCAGAACACTTCAGGATTAAGTCTAAGTCTGGCTGCATTTCCAGCAGGGCATTTCTGTGGTGTTAGCCACCTTTATGCATAATTTTCTGTATCTCAGTGAGTATTTCTCAGTGAGAGTAAATTCTCAAATGCTGCTTTACATCACAAACAACAGAGATAATCTAATTTCTGCTTGCTGGATAAGCAGCAGAAAAAAAATAATGATTTCTATAGACAATACAAATTTTCTAACAAATAGTCATTGCAATAACATTTGGAATTCACAGACATTTCCATGAAGAACTGGAGACTGTCAGTATCTTTTGTGCAGTCATGAACTTGAGTCCACAAGTCAGAGAAAACTATTAACTCATTTTTTTAATTAATTTTGATTTTATTTATTGTTATTTATTGCAATTAAAAATCAGAGCTGAAGAGAAGGTGTATTTGAGGACAAAAGAAAACTCTCCTTATGGGCCAGTTTGTTAAACTTAGTGATTAAAGTGACAAAGATCAATGGAGTTGTGACAGAGACCTTTAAAATATTCATCATAATTCACTTCAGTGCCTCTAAGAGGGCTGTAATTTTTAATCTTACAAATGTTACTTTTCACCCTAAAACCTGAGACACACATCTAACATGTCAAAAAGGATTTCTCATCTTTCTCAGGATCCTAAGTTTGGTGCATCCACTCGTTATGGAATGAGCAACTACAGTCCCACAAGTTTGCTTTCATATATGCTCTGGTTCAGTTCTCATTCCTGCGCTCCACCATTGCCTTGTCACTCCTGCACATAATCAGTTTGGTATTCTGTTAGATTCAAAACTTGTGGGCTGTTCACTTCCTTTCTTATATCTTAATTGTCTCTCTTCTCATGAGGATATTGTAGGCTGTTTTCTGGTATTTCGGAACAAAGTGTTTGGAGCAGAACCACTGTATAAGTACATTACAAACAGAAATAACACCCTATTAAAATTTTAAAGAAATTATCTTGTGAATTAATATTAAAGTACAAAACAATAGCAGTACCAGATGATAATATTATTTTGTCCCGTGGGGCTTGTTACTTGAAGGTACAACTGAGAAAGAGAGATATTACCTGTACAGAGTCATTTTTTCCTGCAGCTAGCCTATGTGCTTTCCCCAGCCCAGGTGCTGGAAACTCACACCGAGGTAAGAGGTGTTTTCACCCATTGCTACTTGATATGGTGGATCAGCAGTGTCCATCAGATACTGGGCAGCATTCTCCTGGTGACCCATCCACTTCACGTTGTAAATGCAAGCAGAGTCACTAGAGGAATCCTCTAGTCTGTTATTTCCATCCTGGAGCCATAAGGAGAGAGAAGTTGTCCAGGGAAAATATCTGGAGAACAATCTGACTTGCTGCAGGGCAGAGAAACAGGAGGTGTGTCCATAGCAATGCCAGTCTCTCAAAGATGTAAGACCAGCACCTGGGAAGGCATTGCAGTTCCCAGACAGCTGCTCTTCCCCACGCTTGGCCAATCCCACCATCACTTGTTCCAGCTAATGCTGAAGAGGAGGCATTAAAGGGTTACAAATCGCCACTGGGACTGGAAGACACAAATGTGCATTTCTATTGGGTGAAGCTACCTCTAGGTTGTCCTTTCAAAAAAGGGAAGAAATGCTGGTGACACTAGCAGATACATGCACCTTATGTCAACCTTTTGCATTCAGACAGGGTCACCCTTGGGCTTGGACTCAGGAGGCTGGGTTGGTATCGCCTCCCACTAGCCTTCAGCACTGTAATACAGGTTGTTCTGAGCTGTTGTACACCTATTTAGGACAGATTTGCCACTTGACACGTGTCTATATAGCATTTAACTTTCATTTTGGGCAGGAGAAAACAACTCTTCTGCATGTTAACTAAGGAGTAAGAAGAATGTGTTGCAAACGATTGTGCTTCTTGTGGTTTGTTCCTCTGGAAGCTGCCTGCCCACTCTTTGAATGCGGAAAGCTCACTCTCCAAAGCCAAACCAGTGTTGCCCCGTACAGACAAGTCCCTTATGGAAATGAAGGGCAAAATGGGCACCGGGCATCCTGCTGTGAGCTTGTGGCGCTCCACCAGTTTGTGTATGTCCAGGCAAGAGTGATGCTGGCTTTCTGTGCCTAAGCTTGCTCATAGATAGGTGATTAATCACCTTAACTGAAGTTCAGCACTGAGGTGGTTGGAGCCTGGGTTTCCTGCTGCTGGTCCTCCAGGAGAACAGGCAGAGAGCATCTTACTACAGAGGCAACACTGTAGAGGTTTCACAGGTGCTCAGGGACAAGTAATGACAGCATCAAAACTTCTGGTTTCTGCCACTTGGGCCAGGAGAAGCAAGTCCAGAAAATACAAGGGCGAAAGAGGGTGTGAATTATCTGCATCACTCTCCACTTTTTCTTGAGAAGGCTTGCCTTTCTCACTTAAACACCTTGGTTTATATTACCTGCCAGTTATTCACACTTCCAGGTTCATCAGTCTTGTTATCCACATACAAAAGCTTCATTTATACTTTAGGAATATTTTTTCCCTGTAGGTGGAGTATGGCGGCAAACAGAATCATCTGAAGTTTACAGAGTATGAAATAAGCTATTTCCTTTGTTTAATCAAACAAAACGACAGCAAATCGAGATGAGAAAGAGCATATTCTTCAACTTGATGGTGTCTGGGAAGAGACAGGAAAAACTTTTACTTGCACAAATTCCTTCTCATCTGTTTTCTTATCTCACTTCTTTCACAATATATTGATTCTACCCACAGAAAGGATTCAAGACTGCGCTGCAGACAGACACAGGTTCACCAAAGTCGCTCATTTGTCATAGTCTTATATACAGCCTAATCCTGAGGGCTGCTGCTGAGTATCTTCGCTGCCAACCTGAGAAAAGTAGCGTTCTGCAGCTCACACAGTCCTGCTCTTCCAAAGCACTGGCAGGACACAATCACGGGTGGAAGACACAGCTCGAAAACTTTGATTTTTCTACCTCTCTTGCTCAGACTAAGGTCAAGTAGGAGTGGGTGCAGTTCTTCAGTGAAGAGTACATTTTTCATTGAAAATGAACTTTCCCAAGGGACTGAAATGACTTACAAGTTCTGCTCAAATTTAGTGAGTAGCCCCATGCCAAAGAGAGGGGAGAGAGAACATGGATATATTCAAATGTTTGGACTTCTGTTGCTGTTGCTTTGAAAATTCCAATATTTGAAAGTGTTAAATAACACAAACATGCATAAAACCTGTTTGTTTGAGGTAGAATGGACCCCAAATGACACTTATTTTCATTTTCCTCCAACCCCAATTTAATATTTTTGTGTTTGTCTACTGGAACTTAAAAAAAAAAAAAAAAAAAAAAAAAACAACAAAACAAAACAGAAACATGTGTTTCTAATGCTGT
>JAVJGG010000050.1:3462715-3477242 GCA_035590195.1 Aviceda cuculoides
TCTCAACTTGAACTAAAAAAAAAAAAAAAAAAAAAAACAACAACAAAACAAAACAGAAAGATGTGTTTCTAATGCTGTGGATAACAGCTTGTAAAGGATTCAAACAGGCAGCTCACTAATCATTTGCTCAAGAGTTGTTTCAGGCATCTTATCTAGTGATCTGTGTGAAATGCAACAGAAGTGTGAAAAATTTGTTAGTTATGAACAAAGTGAAATTATACGTTAAGTCTGAAGCAGTATTTTGGTGGTTTGCTTTTAAAAAGGTGCCAAATAAGAAAAAGGGCAATGTGATACAGTCAGTCAAGTAGAAGAGGTACGACATCGTGTTCCGGAGTCACACAGGAAAAATACAGTTCTCTGAGACTTTGGTCACCTCTGCATGACTTGAGCTCCTGTCTAGCTCAACATTGCAACAAATCATCAGTGCATACACTCTAGCTCTATATCTGTTTCGACTTGGCCAAATGGCAGGGCTCCCTGCAGCTCCTTGCAGTGCTGGCATTGCCAGGGGCTGTTTATCCTCCTGCTGCCAAATGCCTCATCCAAAGCATTTCACTGCCTCTGCCCCTAGGTCCTCAGAGATGAGGACATCTCCAATTTCTGGTATCAGTATGAGAACAAGAAACACTTATGAGTATTTTACCAATGAATCATGAATATTCTCATTCTGTCCATCGTTCTTCTGAAAAGCACATTTGCACAACCTGTTGCAGAGTTTAACTGGATGTGTACACCTGCTCAGGGATAACTTATGTGCAATAAACAGGACACTTATATAACATTTAAATACTAACATAAACACTGTAGTGATATGTCAATAAGGACTCAATTTTATAACTATTCTAGAGTGCTGGAAACAGCTGGTATCTTGGAGATGGTAGCTATATAAATGACAGGAACCAATGGTGCATGGTTTAATGTGGTGGTATGTAAGAAGATGAGTGAAAGAGCATAAGTGTTTACAGAAGAGAAGTTATTAACCTTTGGGTAGGACTCAAACTAGTGAGAATGTCCGGAGTTACATCTAAAACCAACAAACAAACAAACAAAAAAAACCTGTATTAAAAAGGGGTATCTGGAGTGCAGGAGAAGGTTTTGTAATGAATGAAGGATGAGGAAAAAGAATAAGGAAGAAACCAGGGGAATAAGTGGATGTCAAAATAGTAGGGCTATTCATATAAAAAAGACTAATAAAAATCCTTTTCTTCCATTAAGAGTAATTATATTTATAGATATGAATGATTGCTTACAAGTTATTAATAATATTTAAATGCATTTCTCTGCCCGTAAAATTCCTAGATTCTCTGTGCCAAACAGATTTTGGATCACTATGATATACAGTATTTTTTAATCCCAATGATGTGCTGTACAAATGTGTTTATTAGAGCTTCATTATATGAAATGCTACAAACCCAGAATTGGTAGAATGAGCATTCATTCTTCCCAGGAGTCTTACTGAAGCTAATAGGACTCTGTGCATAACTAAGTACACCACACTTCCATGATACGCTAAAAACACTGTCCACAGTTAATCCTGGATTTTTTGTTGGCTTTTACATTATTTTGCAGTGCAAAACTGTTTTACCTTCTTTTTGTTTAATCCTATGATTCCTGATAGTATTTTAAGCGTAACCTCCTTTTTATACTGTCATATAAAATGATAAGCACAAAAGGCCGTGTTTGGGGCTTTTATATTAATGTTTATGCCAACATTTTTAATTGCAATGGAGCTGAAGCTTGAACTTTGCAAGTTTTATGCTCCATTATGAAGTTGATATTAAATAATAATATTAAAATAATTATGCTGTTTTAAAACAATAAAAAAAAAAAAACCACAAAAAGAGGTGTGTTGCTTTTCTATCAGATTGCAGCTAAATGTATGCTTCAGTCAGATTTGGAAGAAGACAGGTGCCATTCATTAGCTAGGTGATTCATTGATTGGAAAAGAAATTATGTTTTCTTTTTTTTACACTGAGAATAGAGGAAATTTAACTCCTAACCCATCAATCTGTGTTGAAAAAGAGAGCTTTATGCACCACGGGCTACTTTGCCCTGGGAGGTGCAGGCAGGACAAAGGGGAGTCCCACACCTCACACCAGGGCCCAGGCATGTCTGAGGAGAGGTGAGGAGAATGAGGAAGCCAAAATCCGCTACAGACAAAGAAAAAAAAAAAAGAAAAAAAAAGGATAACGGAACCATGGTGAAAACCTGTGAGATGAGTAACCCAATCATTTATATGTCATCTTCAGAATGTCGCTGACGGTTTTCAGAATTCTGAATAGCATATTAAAAAAAGGTAATGTTTATGAGTATTGCGGTATTGGGAAAAATATTCTGTGTGTTAACTATCATGTGGTAAGTGACACAAGATTCAGTTCAGTGAAAGTTTATCAGCAGGATGAGCTGAAGACTGAGAGAGCAGAGGAATTACTTTGTCCTGTTAACTGAGCCAAAGAAGTAATTTCCATTTTTGAAACTAGAGATTTAGTTCCATTAGATTTTATGTCATACCACTAAAATTAAGAGGAGTTTCTCATATAGACCTAATTTTTAAAAGTATCTAAAACATTTTCCAAGCTCTATCATCCACAAAGGGTAAAAATGTCTTGCTTGTATTAAAATGCCATGACTCCAAACTGAGTTTCAGTATATTTGATAGCCTCACTAGTGCTCTATATTTTAGTGGTAACATATTTAATATATCCCTTGCTGTCATGAAGATGTAAATTCAAGTAGGGTTATAGTTTTAAATGACAATACAGAGTCTCTTTATTAAAAAGGTATTTTTCCAGTGATGCCATATGCGCATCATTTGGAGGTTCTTTCCCTCCTGCCCACCTTCCATCAAGGATTTTAAAATGGTATGTCTGTTCTACAAATGGTAGATCATTCCTCAAGAAAGGGGAAAAATAGCAGTAGACAGGGACAGCTATTTTTCTCCTACACCAACCAATGCAGATAATTGTATATCCCAGTATTAACAATCACAGAAAAGGAGGGTGCTACCAAAAATTTTAAAAATAGCTGATTTCCTTAAATGCTTATGTGTTTGAAATGAATTAGGAAAATTTCTGACACATCATTCTGTCAGAAGGCTTCTTGCAAGAAAAATGTTTACTTCTTAGATATTTTGCCCTGCAGGTAAGTAACTTGTAACAGATTAGTTTTGAAAAGATATATATTTGTCATTGACAGGGTCTTTTTCATATCAGGATAACCAGATGTGTTTCTCCTATTCAGTAGTAACAGAACTTATCACAGACTCTTAGTATGCAGAACAAAATGTTTATATGAAACACTGATCTATAAGAGCTATTGTCATAACACATCAGACAAGGAGCTGCCTGCTCTTCCAAGATTGAGTTGGGGTTTTTTTTGTTGTTTAAACATAACTTCTTGTCAGTTTTTAAGAATATATGCCATCACAGGGTAGGCTGTATACTGAGGGGAGTACTAGCTGATCTCTGCGAGACTGAAACAAATTGGGCCTCAAGTGCTTGTGAGGATGGTGACAACCAGCCACTGATGAGCAGCTCATGAAAAGGACCCATATAGCTGTATACATGCTAAAACCAGTCAGCTGGGGCAGAAGAAAAATGAGGCCCAAAAGAAAACCTGGCTCCAGACTGGAACATCAAATGAGCTCCTGACTGCATGGCAGGCTGAGCCAAAGCTCACACAGTTGTGGAAAAACAGTCCCACATTTTCTTGGTCAAGCTACTGGGAATGATGAGCATCGGGCAGACCTGGCTGCCTGGGGACCAGCCCAGGACTATCACACTGCAGCATTATCATCACCTAAAGATTTTTCACAAACAGTACAATAGGCAAATTTCTGAGCTTAGACTCATTCTGATCATTATTTTATCTCACTATTTGTCTGTTAATGTCCAAAACTGCTTCAGCAGATCAAACCCCATCATATGTTGGACTAATTGTTGGTTGTTAAAATACGAACTGCAATTTACCACTTACTATTGAATACCTAATTTGGCAGTTTATGAAATTTAAGAACACATGAAAGCACATCACAGATGAAAGGATGGATGTGTAATTGCTTAACAGAATTGCTGCTGTGCAAAGACTGTGGAGCTGCTGTCCAAGAATGATCCCTTGAGCCTCTTCCCTCACTTTCAGAAGTGATAGCTACTGTTATAACAGAGCCTTCTCCTTCCAGAAGCTTTCCAGACTGGTTTTGGTAAGCACGGAAATTCATACTTAAGGGGTAGATTTAAGAGCAAATCAAAATGCTCTTTAAGAGCCTGACACTCCTGGCTGTGAAATGAATGGATAATCTTCCACTGACTTTAAAGTAGGCAGGAGCAGCTTCAAAAGCAACACAAAAAAGCCAGACTTTAATTCTTCAGGAGTGAAATTTGTCACTGCCGGTAGCACCTGTGAATCACATAAGCTCTTCAACTGCTGTTTTAAATGTGACCTCAGTGATACACAGGCTGTGGGCTGGCAGTTGGTGTGGGAAAATATCACATATGTTTGTGAAAAGCCACACTGAAAACTGAAGGCTAAATCTTCAGTTTTCACAAGCACAGACTAATTGGATATGATAAATAGCATAAATGTAACTGCCTTCATATTTCTGTAGATAATAAAGTCAAATTCTCATTTCATACTGTCCTACTTCTAAAATTTTAATGAAGCATTATGATAAGAACTAATTTTCTCTGTTTAATCTAATCTGGACATAACAGGCTCAAACAGCACAGTTACTGTTCTATGGCATATACAGAAAATTACTCATTATGACTGAGCTCCAAAGTGGAGAAATAGAAGATTTCCAAAGGCACAAAATGTCTAAGGCTATAATTCCTGTTTGCATTGATAAGAAACCCTCCCAGTGCCATTAAAAAATTAATCAGCATTTCAATACTTTAAGGTGACAAAAATAAAATGATCGAAACAAACGAATAATTTTACGTAGTATTTAACTTTTATGTTGTTTTCTCATGCTTATTTCCAGCTTTAGATCTTTATATTTAAGACTTTATATTTAAGATCAAGGACTGCATATATCTTGTCAAAATTACTTTAGTCTGAGAAACAGATAGCAAAGCATATATATTCACACACACAATTTATTGATGGATTTTTGCTCTTTGTCAAATTAATTACCAAACAGTATTTTTATCTTATGTGAGTTGATAAATATACTGGACCAAACATTTGTGGACTAAAAGATTCAAGACGAAATGTCAGATATCATGGCTAACACTTTTGCTGCACACCTCAATGCTTCAGCCTGCAGGTACAGCATTCTACCCAGGTCTCAACTTAAAGCTAATGATCCCATTTTCTTTTCTACTCCATCATTTTTGATCCCCAGTGCTGCCTATTTTTATTATAAATATGATTGTGATAAGACAAGGTTTCTGGCATGTCACTATTTATTCTGAAGAGGTTTTAAGGCAAGGAACAAGGAGAAAAAAAGCAGCAACAGACCTGCATAGAAAACAAACAGCATCCTCACTGAAAAGAAGGGCCTGCAGAGCACATTGTTAGATCTGATAGCGAGCTCGACGGAATGACATGCAGGAGGGGGAGGCGAGACCCACCGCCAGCAGTTGATATGCTGTGCTAATGACTTCTCCACTACCCTGCGCTCTTAGCCTCATGACTCTGCTTATTGCCTCCGTGAATTGTGTCAAGGAGTCAGTACCCCCTCTGACAGGCAACAAAACCCCACTATCCACATCTTCCAAGATGTGAAGCCTTGCAAGAAAAAAGGTTCCCGTTTTCACAGTGCACATGGTTTCTGTAGATTCTCTCTCCAGTGCTTTGTGTCTGAGTTACAAGAACTTTAAATATCAAGAAGCAGCACAGAATAAACCATAAATCATCATAAATCCAAACCTATGGCTGCAGATATTGAAATAAATGCAAAAAGAACAGAGGCTTTACAGGGGGGCTGTCTGATAGGCTTGCCATTTTTCAGCCTCTGAAGATCATGAGAGAACAAAGAAAGCTTCAGTCACTGTTTGTTGGGAGGTATAAGATTATGTTTTGGGTATATTCCCACAGGTAAGGTTTGGAGGAAATACGTAATTAATGGTTACTATGCAGTCTGCAAATAAACCTGTATTTTCTGGGGAGATGTAGAATAACACTTTGCTTTCTGGTTGCAGTGAAAATATGCTCAGCAAGTTTAAACATCCTTAAGCACCCAGCTGCCTTCTTTCTTTGCTCCTGGTGTGGTCTGCATTGTGGGTAACAGCAGCAGCAGCCAATATAGATATGGCTACAGGATTCTAAGCCTCTGAGAGAATATTTGATTCTGGCACAGGCAGCATCCTATCTCACCCTCTCAAGCACGTCACTGTATTGCACCAGGGATAATGGGAAGGGAGGAGGCAATAAGAACCACTGAAGGATGTAGCAACAAAGCGAGTGCTAGGAAAGACAAAACAGAAGGAACAAGGGAGAAAAATCACCATCTGGAAAGTTGTTCTTCAGTTTTGATATCTTTGTAGTGGGTATAATTCTACACTGGCCTGAGGAGATGTTCAAATTAATTCTTCCTTTCATGCTACCTTGACCTACAACCATCTGGCAGACACCTGCTGTACAACTCTGACCCTGCAGTTGTGCAACCAGAAGTATCTGCTGTAGGGTCTAAGCAGCCAGGGCAGAGCTAGAAGCGGCACAGCATGCACATGTTGCACTGCTCAAAACTCTGGGGCAGCATGGAAGGAGGCAGAGCTGTGGCACTGCAGGTTAATAGACGTGTGGACAAAAGCCACCTCCCACCACCACCCCCTGACCACCAAAACACTATTTTATTGATTGTGTCAAAACAGGCATGTAGCTGACATGGAAGTCTGGTGGTATCATCACCACTTTCTCCTGGCAATGGGCACTGGAACCACCATCTCACATTGTGATGGGGCACAGCCAGTTGGCTGCTCTGGGATACGCAGGTGCCTCAGTGACACCACTACTGAAATGCAGGGAAAACCTTCCAGAGCTGAAGTTTATGTGCCCAAAGCATTACACTTAACTTTTGGGGCCTGACTGCTTAGCCCTCAGTGGTTTGCAGTTCTGGCTGCGGTCAGGAGCAGATTCCTTGGAAAACTTTACAGATGGAGACGTAGTCCTCTGTGAACTTAAGGAGCACCTGAAGCAAGCAGCAAGTAATAAGCTGCTATGGGAGCAGGCAGGCAGCACTTACGTAGTTCACAGATATGACTAGCTAAGAATGTTCTTAGGTAGCCACTGAAGCCACCTTGCTCATATTAGACATGGGAGTACGTCAAAGACTTGCAAATAGACAGTCCAGGTGAATATATATGATGGGGAGTTTTCACTCATCTCTTCATCTTTGAATTCAGTACTTATCTTCGCTATCAGATTATCCCAAGGAAGTTTTAAGCATACTAGTCATCTAAAAATTTGACACGCAGAAGGGGAGAATCATCCATACTCAGAAATTTCCACCAGTTTTATCAGCTCGTTTTCCTCTTTGCTTTCCTTCTCACATTTGCTCATATAGAAAATCTTGCTCTTCTCATATGGAAAATCCACTGCTATTTTATTCTTCCCATTCCTCAAAGGATTCTGGTTCTGCTACAGTGTTTGGAATAAATGAAAATCCCATGGATGTGTGCCATGTAGTCTTGTTATTATATTTCAACAGATGGTAAGCAGTATTGTTCTGAATCTCTGCAGAACAAGCAGCTATGCCTATATCCTTGCAGGGTGCTTTTCCTGAGGAGTTGAGAGTTGCAGCAAAGCAGCGCTGCTTGTAATTTTCTTCCATTGTTCCTAGTTCCACAATACACATGTAAAACTAAACAAACGAGATTCTTATTTTGACTGTGTTAATCACACCCACAGAGAAGAATTAGATTAACTTGTATTTATAGGTGTGCACATTAATCTCCATAAAACACACATATGCACTTTCCACAGATGCGGGAAAGTCAGGTACTGATTCCTTTCTCTCATTGTATACTGTGGCTAACTAACTCCAGTGGAAGTCAGTGTAATGAAGGTCACATATCAAGATCATCAAATACAACATAGTAGCAATTACTCAGGTAAGCAGCAACTGTGATCACTATCTGTTCAAAGAAACAACTTATAGGAAAAAAAGGTAATATTCACACACTCATGAGCTGACAAAATTAAGAATGACCGAAGATGATGATTATTAGTTTTGACAAGTATGCTACTAGCATTGCTACGAAACTGCAAAGCCGAGCAGGGTGAGACCTGCAATTGAATGTTCAGAGTAAAACCCAGGGCCTGTTTCAGTGTTACCTGCACCACAGCATCAGCCATCATTTTCAGTGAACATTGGTCTGCAGAACATTTCTGTAGTTAAAGATACTTGTGGAAAGGAAATGTGTTACAAAACCCTACCCAAATACAGAAGTGTTTCTTTGGGAAATGGTCAGTAGTCTTTTTAAAAGTGCGTGGATGGCTTACAACCCATCCAGTCAGGGAACGGAAGCAACATAAAAAACCTTATGATACCAACTTTATAATACCTACTATATATCATCATGAAAATTCTGATTAACAAACTACAGATTAGCAGGAATAATAAGTACCATACAAAAAGTTCTTAGTCTCAAATATGACAGCAGCGCTGAATGACTTTGAATGAAACATTTTAGGAACATAAATCAACTTAAGGACAGCTCGTAAACATGGAAAGGAACTAGAATTATTTTAATAAATTCTTTGCTGTATAGAAATCATCCAATTCTTCTTCCAAGGGACAAGAAAAGCCCTGCAGGTCATTGGTATCAGATGAGACATTATAAGATAAGGTAGTAAAAGCAATGTACCACACAGCCTTGAAAAATGCCAAGGGTCAGACTAGCTGACACAAGCAATCTGTTCTGGCCTTACAATCTGTGACACCACGCCAGCTTGGTCCACCTTTTATCTCAGTGTGGAATGAAAAGAGAAACACATTACTAAGATGCTGGCAGAAGAATTTGGAAGGAGAAAAGAATGAAGATTCTGTCTACCTCTATTTATTTATTTTTTCAAGGGTGATATGAGACCTGATTCAATTCCTACCTGGTTGAGTATCTTAGTTATTGTACTAACAGGCATTTGGGATGGCAACTGTCTCTGTTGAACCTGGTCTATGTGAATGAAAGAATTTGGTACCTTTTGAGTAAAAGCAAGACTGCCTATAACCAACTGATTGAAAGGGTTGTAGGACTGGAAGAGGACTTCTGACCAACTGAGTCCAGTTTCAGTCATTACGACCAGGCATTAAAATGCAATCAATAATACAAGCTTATTAAGTATCATCTTAAAACTAGATTATTTTTTTTACCTTACTATTCCTTCTAGAATATGGCTCCATACTCTCAGTCTTCAGATGATAAGAAACCTTTCCAATTTGCAGTTGCAACTGATTTATGGCTGGTTCATCCACAAATAGCTTTGTCACAAACACATCATTTAGTTAAATTAGTTCTTCTCAAATCCCAGCAGTCTCCTCTGGGACACACTTATAGGAGACAACCACTCCAATCAGAGCTGTCATTTTACTTTGCTAAATAAACCAACCTCTCTTGATCTCTTGTAGTAAAAGATGTTCTCCCAAAAGTCCTTTCCCACCACTGAGACCCTAGAACAGACTCATGCCATTAGCCCCAAGATGTGTGTCTTTGGCCTGTCTCCTACTGTGTCCATTGCTATCCTTCTGGTCCTCAAGATCACCCTGTGTCAATGTACAAGGCTCCAGTACTGCTGTGCACTGCAGATGCTTCCTATATGTGTCAGCCAGCTTCATTATAACACACCTGTCTTTTTTCCAAGGTCTTTATTGAAAATATTAAATATGATCTGTCCTGAGACTAGTCCTTGAGGAAATTGTCTAGTAACCTCTTTCAGCTCCATCATTTGCCTCACAGCATGACGCATTGTCATCCCTCATTTAGAAAGCTCCTTACCACATCTCAGTTCCTGCAATAATCTCAATCTTCACCATTTTAGCTAATAATTTCCCATGTGATACTGCATCAGATGCTTTGCTCAAGGTCAGATAGATTTGATCTACTGCTTTTGTCTACAGAATCATCTCTTTTTTCTTCTAGACACAGTAATGAAGATTCTTATCAATCTCCTCTGATAAGACAGGCATCAGGATAGCCTGACACAATGTGCTTCTGACCAAACCTTATTCCATTTCATCCCCCTTTCCACTTATCTGCAGAGTTTTAATTAGTGTCTCTTTCAAAGTTTCTTATATAATCCTAGCACACAAGTGAGGTCAGTAAAGCCGCAACAAGATATTTGAAATCCCCTAGAAAATAATGTGATCATTAAGACAAAGTGATAATGTGGATTTGATGCAGCTGTGAATGGCAGGGGGAGGCAGAAGAAGAACCAGATACCTTAACCTCTAACCTTTAAAGTTATGCGCATTCTCGCTTTCTCTACCCAAAGAAAATTGGAAATGGCATTATCCAGTACAAAGTGGAAAAACAACAGCTAGTAGAATTAAATACGCAAGATATAGCTGTACCAGCTCAAATCAATGGTCCCTCTCCTGCAGGGCTGTCTACATCAGTGACACATAGCAGGTCCCTAGGGAAGAGTACAGAAAAAAGGAAAGTGCACAGTGCTGCTTGCCCACTAGTTTGTCCCAGCTCCGCAGGTTCATGGCTAATGAATCCTTGAGACAAAGGTGGTATCTGTTTGTTAAATAGTCCTTAGTGGATTTTCTGTACTGGATTGCTTTCCACAAATCAATGCAAGCTTCCAGGATTCACAACGTCCATGCACACATTATTTTTAGTCCATTATCAGCTGATTTCTTTTGATGCCACTTAGTTCTTTCGACAGGAGAAACACTGAACCGTCATGCCTCCTCATCTTCTCCACCCCATGTGTCCTCTGTTTTGCCCGTGGGCTTTGTCTTCTGGAGCTGAGCAGCCATACCCATGGAGGTATTCTCTGTGCACAAGCCGTTGCACACCTTCAGTCACCTTTGCTCCCTTCCTTTGGGCTTTTTCTTCTCCTTCCTCTCCCCTCTTAATGTACACCCTACCTCTGCCCAAAGGACTAAGGCCGTCCCAGAAGGGGAAGAAAGTTGTAAGATCTTTCAGGATAAAGCCAGGCCTGTCAGGCTCTGTACCGAATGCTGCTGGTTAAATTCCACCCACCCTGTTGCAGCCCATTCAGAAAAATCTGACCATTAATGACTTTGCGGACCCCATTTTTAGTTGTCTACTTCTGACTCATCAGATAAGGACCACACAAACCAGCAAGTTAGCACTTGACATTGCAATGCTAAAATCCTTTTGAGGATTTTGCCCTCACACCTGCCCCTGAGGACATTCATAAAATCTTTCCTATTTGACTTTAATTTCTGTGCAAGAGACAGACGTAATTACCCAGTTAAAGACAAATCCCCCCTCCCACCCTACATATAACCAAGGGTAGCTAGGCCACATTCATGGCCATGTGCTGCAGGCAGGTGGGCTGCACCACAGCAGGGCTGCCCAGTAGAGCTGCCCATTGCCCGGGCCCCCAGCCCTGAGCACGCGCACCTTCCCATGGGCTCCAACAGGCTCCGGCACGGCCCTGACCAGACAGCCGACAGTGCCTTCTTATTTTATTTGGAAGAAAGGGAGAGATTGCATCATTTCAGCTCACTTAATTTTGAAGTTAATAAACCCCCTGTGGAAATGGCACAGGGGGAGAAGGGGGCATGCCTGTTTGCAATACTTTTATTTTAAAATGCATGGCATTACTGTTTTTAACTTTTATTCCAACGCCACATATGTTTATTAGCTTATTAGGACCTTATTTTTCAGTGAGCCACTACACAAGTAATCATTGCTCAGTTCAGTTGAGGTAAGACTTATTATTTTGTGCACTCAAAGAAAAAAGTGAATGTAGGTTTTTTATACCATGTTTACCCTGAGCACATATCTGCTTGAGATTTTCAGCTTTCCCTGATATTGTATGTCTGCTGACATTGCACATACAACCCACTCTAAAACTTAAAATTGATTTAAAAATTCTGTGTAACCAGTACCTGTACATCATGCAAAGCTTCAAAGCTGATAGTATAGCTTAGCACACTACCCTGCAAACTTTGTTTTTTCAAAACTGTGGTCTTTTTTCAAAAGAGCTTTTGCCTATGATGCAGATTTTTCAGGCTTCTGGTTTTGTCCCACAATCAGTATCGCAAGAGAACATTGCCCTCTGGTGTCACAAGCTGTGGCTTTGTGCTTTGGAGTGTTCCCCACACTTTGGAGTGTTCCCCACACAAATAATCTTTTCACACTACTTTACTGAAAGCCAGAATTAGATCCCTTCAGGTTGGGTGATACTGTTAAATGTCAGCTGATTCTTTTTTTTACTTACTAATCAGTCAATTAACTTATTCATCTTCTTGAACAGGTAAGTTTTTAGGGGTTTAAGGTGAATATTAGAATTAAAGCTAACAGAAGACTGAAGTAAAGATGTTACCAACTTCTTTACTGCTACCAGAGTTTTTCCAATCATTACTGAGTTCTGAAGCCTGCACTTGGAGACAGTGATGAGCTCTGCCTTATTGCACACAGGCTTGCCCCTGAGCACACACCGGCATACTAGAACAAAGAAGCGGTAGGAAACAAGCAAAGCAAACGCAAAGAAGCCAAATGGTACCTGGATGTCGGGTGGCAGTACCAAAAGAGAGAGGAAGCGTTATTGTTTAAGTAGCTGGGGAAGGTACAAGAGTGGTGCAGTGGGAGCAACACAGAACTTAGATTCTCCTGGCTAGCCTTGCAGGCTCTGCTCTCAGATCTTTTGTACAAAGCAGAATAGACTAGGAAAGGGCCCGGATTATTTTCCCTCAACTCTTAAAGCCAAAGATAAATTTTCCACTCAAGTATTCCAAGTGTTTCTTAAAGATGCCATTTTCAAAGGGATAGTTACCACAATGAATAGATCTTATTGCCAACTAATTAGTCCATGCAAAATGCATAGTCATACATTTTTCTAAGCAGTGAGTGGTGATTCCAACAGATGATCCAGCTATTTCCATCAATGACTTGCAGCCACTCTGAAACCCACAAGGTGCAATGGATGTGCACTGTTAAAACAGAAGCTAGGGTCTGATTGCAGGGGTGGCCAGAGAGTGCTCTTTGTAATTGGCTGCCTGTAACTCTTTTGATGTTGACTAATTATTATTTATCTTTTGCTTGGTGGGATCCTACTTCTAGCTTTAGCCTGCTAACAGTCAATGGTCTAGGCTCAAGTCCCTGTGTTGGACACCTTCCAGACAATGCAAACATCTTCAGGGATTTTTTTTTTCTCCTCTTACCATGGGTATTGGAGGGAAATGCCCCTCTCCTTCCGTTAACTAGAGGTAATTAGCTGAGATGAGACATATTGAGTTGTATATGCAGATTTCTATCTGTCCTGTGGACTTTTCCCCAGATGCACCAGGCCAGTTGTTGAGCCAGGCTTGCCATTAGTGCACAGCTGCTGAATTAAAGCCTTGCTGATAACCTGAACACAGGGATTTTCTTCCCAGCCATTTACAGGGCTGTTAACTTTTGCATTAGTAACAAAACAAAACAACTCACTTTTCTGCCCTTACAAGAAAATATAAATTGCTCTTTTAAAGAATTGGGAGTTGGCACTATTTTTGTGGATCTCCTCATTTGTAAATGGCTTTTACTGAGGTCTTTACTACCAAGAGTATTGAAAGAGAGGAGGTAGCAGACTGAGATCAGACATGAAGCTCACTTTAGGAATTAGAGAAATTAAAATCACTACAAAACTTAAATTTGAGAAGAACTTCAAATGAGACTTCGTGGAAAAAGCATTTTCCTTCTTCTAAAGAAAATAAAATGTAGATAACGGGAAAAGAACAAGTTCTGAAAAAACTCTTGAGGCATTAAAGAAGGAAATGGGGAGATAACTGTATAAGAAAAATTGGTAGTGAAACAGAATGGTCTGCAAGCACTCATTCAGGAAGACATTTAAAAAATATATATAGTAATAAACATGTGGTAAATCTGTATTTTGTTGTGCTTTTAATGTCCTTGTCAATGCCTGTTTACACTTCTCCTTATGCAGTGCTAGCATAAGCTTTTGGTGGATCTATACCTTACCAAATCAAGCAGCTGATCAGGCTGGATGTTACTTTTGTTTCCTATGTTACTTCTTTGCTGGATCAGTTTGGAGGGTTTGGCGGCAATGAGGCTAAAACATGTGTCAGGTATAATGCTTCAATCTAGAAATGAAATTCAATGACAGTCTGAAATTTAGATTTTGTACAGTCATGACATAAACAAATACAGCACTGAAAGACATTCTCCAGAGCAAATTGTTAACCAGACAGAGAGCAGATTGAAAAAGGTCCTCACCAAAATCAGTGACAACACTCTGTCGTGGTTTAACCCCAGCCAGCAACCAAGCACCACGCAGCCGCTCACTCACTCACCCCCCCCCCAGTGGGATGGGGAAGGAAATCAGGAAAAGAAGTAAAACTCGTGGGCTGAGATAAGAACAGTTTAATAGAACAGAAAAGAAGAAACTAATA
>JAVJGG010000050.1:3477342-3487888 GCA_035590195.1 Aviceda cuculoides
CTGAACTCAAAACACAGCACTGTACCAGCTACTAGGAAGACAATTAACTCTATCCCAGCTGAAACCAGGACAACTCTCACACCAGGGACCAGAGACTCATTTTGCCCTTAAGATTTATTTTCAGTAATGTGTGCCATACATGCTATGGCTGGTAGGTCACATTTCTCTAAAGATTTTTGCAAAACAAATATTTCAATGAAAAATTTACACATAAATTATTAGAAGGCTGCCAGCTGTGGTAGCCAATGAGCTGGAAGGTGTTGATTTGTCTTATATGTCAGAGAGTAAAAATTTTCCTATGCTTCAGTTTTTCTTGCCACCTACTTCATTACTTTTACTTATTTTTTATGATTTCCATTAAATCTTGTGAGATTGCTACTTGTTACTCCTGAAAATCTGCTAAGCTGTCTTTTTGACTTCACTGACATGAGTTCATGCCTATCACTACACCACCTTTGGTGGAGTTGTGGTAAATGCTTGCCACATTACTCTCCAAGCAGGCTGTTAGAAAACATGACTGAGATCACGTTTAATGGAAAGGCTCCTCCTTAGCTCCTGCATAGCTGTCTCCAGAGACTGGTTAGCCAGTCTTTGCAAATTACCTCTGAGAGCTACAGTTCTGCTGGCTGAAGATGGCTCTGGAGCCACCGTAAACTGTTATGTGAAGCAAGTTGCAGTCAAACTGACTGCCCCTTTCCTGTCTTTACTTATTTACCAGATTATAAATTTGTGTACAGGCAGATCATACTTGCCTGAGAATAGGCACATGTGGGAAGAAAGTCTGCAGAAGAGAATAGCATGCTTCAGGGACAGTAACACAGCGAGGTTGATCCAGACCATGGCTCTGGAGGTGAAATGAATGATCAACCCCCCAGACACCAGTCTCAGCTGGCTCTTTTTGTATCCAGTGTGGGCACCCATCCGCATTTGTGCTTCATGCACAGCTGGTGCAAAGATCTTAGAGGCAGACAATGTCTTTTACATATTAATGTAGCACCTGGCATAGTGGAGCGTGATCAGTCTTGAGGCTTTAAGCAGCACTACCGTGGCTACAGTGGTTGGTAGAGACAATTAGATAATGAACTACTTTCCAGAAAATCATCTTCCCTAGTATGGCTTTCAACACAAGTATTGACTGGATTAATTTAATTTCAGAGTTGCAGAAGCAGCCTTATGGTTCTTTTTTATTTTAGAGTTGGTTTACTGTTCATCAAGGCTTTTTTAATGTTAGGCAACAGGTACTGCAGGGATCAAGTGCCTCTGGGACACTCAGAACTGAACTTAACCATTTATTTGCATCCAGACCCAGTATAGCCACCCTAACCCAATACAGCCACACTGACTGGGTGCCAGGAGGCTGTGGATGTTTTGCCTTGGGTGTCAGAGTTAGTGCTGTCACTGCTCCTTTTGGAGCCTCTTCGGCATGTAGCTGCACTGAGCAGATAAGCCCTGTAACTCCCTGGGTACATCCCAGTTCCTGAGACCTCTCCTACCTTTCTGTCAGCTGCTGAAAGGAGACAACATGATGCCCAAGCCCGCTGTAAGTTCTCACTGGTCTACTGAAAGCAGTAGGTGCAAATCTCTACATAAACTGATATAACTCCATTATTTTCAGTGGAGCTATGCCCATGTACATAAGATGGAGATCCAATTCCCTTCAAAAAAACTGAGACCATATTACCCTTTGCTTGTGCTTGTTTAATGGTTACCGTTGTTAGTTATTGTTACCAACACACAGTCTATTCTTCAGCCTAAAGCTTCTTACTGAACTGGGGCACTCTACTATAGCCTTAACCAGAGCAGTGATTTAGTTTAGATATATAAATAGAAGTGCAGGAACTGACAGCACCCTGCCTTTTGGGAAAACCTGGTTTTTACCTCCTGCCCTTAGAGCAATCGCTCATTTTTAGTGAGTCTGGATTTTTTAAAATGTTGCTATATTATTTATTGCTATTATTTTATTGGAAAAAAGCAATGTAATCAGACAATACATACATTAATCTTAATATTCAATGCCTATTCCAATGATATTTCAGTCTCCTGGTAACACTGTTAATGATTTGTCATCATGAAACAGGAAAAGAGTGAAGCTATTTCACTGGATTCTGAAACAGTATGAAATCAAGTGAAGTTACACTGATTTTGCAAAAATGCACTGCTGGTTGCAATTCTCCCTGTGTTCAGCAAACCACGAAATAGCACTGTATCAAATTTCTGGCACTGGAAGACAGGAAAGCAATCCAAAGACAGTGGCCTTTTGGCGATGTCTAGCAGAAAGGTGAAAGTGCTGAAACACGGGACTTCCTTTCTTCCCCCTCTCCCAGTACTCGAATGTTCATAAAGAATTAGTGTAAAAATTTTCCAGAGCCTAGATCAATGGAAACGTGGAAATTAATTGTTGCAGTCACCTCATTACTTGACTGTCAGTGTTAATAGATGTTTAGCACTGCAATAAGAGCAGCAGCAGTGTATGATTTTACCATTGCAGATAAGTGCTTTTAAAGTGAGAGCTTACCCCGAGTGGCTGAGCCAAGTGCCGTGCACCAGCGGTACAGCTCAAGATGCCCCTGCCCTGCTGCTGGGGAGAGAGGGAGGGATTAGAGCACCACAACTCCCTGCTGCTGGCTTGTATGAGCAGCTTACTCATGGCAAACCTGTCTCACATGAACAGCAGAGAGCAATCACAGGGCGGAATAAATCAAAGTCTATATACAGTATAGCTTAAAAGTGATAAAGCATTTAGAAGAACCTACTCTTTGCCGTTTCTTCTAAATTTCCATATAAATATAATTTCATCACCACTCTGTCGCATCTGCAAGCATGAAGATAGCCCTGCATCTGCAGAGCTGTTTGGAGGCAGTGCTTCTGAGGAATGTGTCGGCTGGGCTGGAAAAAACCATCTCACCACAGCTTTTTCAAAAGTCCCATCATCAGGCATTGAAGTACAGAAACAGTTTGTTTGTTACGTATCATGGTGAGGCAAGCAACATCCTTCCATGATGTTGGTAGCTTCATCTTCAGACTTCTCAGCTGTGCCCATTTTGGAAATAGGCTAAGCTAGAAAAAAAAGTCTGTGTGAATCCAGTCACAAACAGAATATCTGTGTTGATAAGGTTGAGGATATGGCTGTGGCTGGTCAGACGCTCCTGGAACCACACCACGAAGTTTTAGTGAAAGCTGGGAGAGAATTCTTCAGAGTCCTTTCTTCATGTGGAAATCCATCCCCAGTGAATAAAGACTGGCATGCTCACAAAAGTGCATCTAACTCTACCCTAATTGAACATAAGCCAGTTAAAACCCTGATAAGACAAAGGACTTGGTGGTTGTTGTTGCTGTTGTTGTTGTTATTATTATTATTATTATTTCTATGGGAGAGGGTGCATAGTGAAAATGATCTGACCACATTTTGCTGCTCATCCTTTTTTGCCAAAACTCAAATAATGCTTCAGAAGCAGAGGCCAGGTTTAGCCAACAAACAGTAACTAACTGTTGTCAGCTCATAACCATCAGAGCTTGTCTGTACCAGATGAAACATCTTACTGACCTTTGCCAAAGTGGCATCGGTTTAATGGCTGTTAAATTGTCACCCAGACAGAAATAATCTTTGATTTGGGGTTTCCAATGCTGAAGCTCTGTTTGCCCAGTCTAGTTTCTTTAGTCTGTTTCTATAGATTTTGTTCTGTGGACCTCACTTTCTCCCTCTCCTGCGCTTACAAGACTCAAAACATCAGCCGAAAAGGAATTTTGATGTCTGTAATTCACTGCAGAAACTTTTCAGACTGCAGAGGAGACAGATGAGACACTAACACTGACAGTATCAACAAAATAAATCCTTCAGCACCAATAAATTGTATCAGTGCTTGTTTATTGAGTTTGGGTCTTTTTCCACCTGTCTAAACTGATGGCAACTTATCAAGGCAATGCCACATAAGTTTGATAGTATACTTACTGGCTGAAAAATTTGTAAAGCCACACAAAACTTTAAGTTCATATAAAAAAGTAACCAACATGTCTTTTTCTTCCCTGTGGCAGCTGCAAACCACACAATGCGCAGGGACAACCTTTGCTCTTGACTTGCATACGTCATTTCTAATGCCCTCAGAGCAGTACCTATACACCTATAAACTTCTCAGTTACGGCCTATTGTTGTCATCCCAGTTTCCAGCCCAGCAGGTAAAGAAGGCCTTTTAAAAGGCAGTGCAATCATTTCAGTGTAGTGGCAATCGGACCAGCCACTCAGAGGCTGTAGTGATACAGGTGGGACCTTGTGGATGGCTGATATGTTTGTAGCAACTAAAACCTCTAGAAACGTTCACATGAGAGGAGCAAGCAGATATGATTGCTGCTGTGACCTACTGTGTGCTACCTAGACTATTTTCCTCTCTCCGAGCCAGGCTTATTTCTGCACAGAAAAATCCTCTTGAACAAAGACGACCCTTTCTCTTGGGCTATGTAGAGGGTCCTGAGGCTGGACATTAGACAAACTTTTTTGGTGCAGATGGTAAGACTGAAGCACCAATTCACTATAATGTTGAGCCTTCCATGTTCTTGAAAGTGAATTCAGAAAGCTGCCCAAGTTTTATTTCTCTGTGGGGAACAGAGATGGCACAACACCTGTAGTCTGTGATGAATGTTAGCAATGTAAACTACTTTAGTACCTCATGTCTTTGTAGGCTCTATTTTCAGATTTTTGTGCTTTAGCTAAATGCAGCCATGATTCTGCTATAGCTAAACTTTCATGTGACTCAGCTCTGCCTCCTGTGGTAAAGCAACCTTCTGACTGTCAGCAATTAAACTGTTGGACAAAAGAGAAAGAAAGAAATATGTCTGGTGCTCTTGGTGCTGGGGGATGTGACAGCATAAACTTCTGAAAATCTTGCTTCTCTGCTGCAATCATGAGCATTGAAATTTGTCACTAACCAGTGTCAAATATGTCATGGTATTCAACATGAAAAAATGTTATGTCAGAAAACATTGGTTAAATAGCGGTAAAAATGAAGTATAACCATATGCTACCAAATGAACTGTCAGCAGACACTGCTAACTTTTGTCATGTCAAAGCCCATGAGGTAGATTGTGTCTTTCAGAGGAGGGGTGATGTAGGACAACCAGGGCTAGTAATTCTGGTATGCAGCTGGGACAGAACTTGCTCCTTTTCCCACCTCAGGTCACAGAAAGGAGTAATTTATTCTATGCCAACAACAAAGCATGAGTTTTGTAGGCGTACCGTGGGGAGCAGAGTTCATGCTAAAGTATTACCTCAGAAGTGACTCCCCACCGTGCACTGCTTGCTTTAATATGAGGAGTCCCTAGAGATAAGTCCCCAGTGTGTAGGCCCTGCACCGGCAATCATAGAAGTGAAACTCTCTGGATCACAGGCTTCAGAAATGGAGCAAAGAAATTAAGTCATAGCAGCAGTGAATCTGGGCTCATAGAAAGGGATTTGACTCATCACTCACCTTTCTGGCTGCTATTTGTTTATACCATATGATATCATGTCAATCATGTTGTCTCAAGGGGCCCTGCCATGAACAAAAAGTCTCCTCTTCATCATGTCTTTACATGCAAATAAAAAATAAATATTATAACACTGACAACTTGGGAAGATGTACTTATCAGAATCCATTTTAAAATTCTGATTTGCTCTTCAATTTTATTCCTCCTTTGTTCTTTAGCTTTATTATTACATCTCTACATCTAAATGCACTTCTGATTTACTGGATTGGTTGACATTTTTCATAATCTCTTGTAAGGTACTCAGTTTTAAGAATGGTGTTTTGGTTGGGGTTTTTTTGCTATTAGTGACCCTTTAGACATTTTTATGCTTTTACTGTCCTTGAAAAGAAATTCTCCTTCTAAGTATTTCTAAATACTATGTATTCCACTTTTTGTTACATAAAAATTAGTGATTGTTAGCATTCCAGAGGTAACACGTCTACCAAACTGACAGCAACAAAGATAAATTATCTGCTTTATGCTGCGCAAATTTTTCTTTATATAAACACACACATCTATGGGACTATCTAAGTTCATTACAATAATTTGTTATAAATAGTGGATAATGTTTATCATCCTAGCATCAGATAGGTATGTAATCAACTTATTTAAATTAAAAATTCATTGGAAAAACAGTTTTTTCTTTTCTTTTCTTAACTGTATCCTGGCTGAATTAAAGTAAAGTACAATTACTAAAACATTCTGAATACAAATTTTCCTAGGCGGTATTTTCCAGTGAACAAGACAGCAACATTTCCATTAATTTCAAAGGTGAACAGTTTTGATGAATACTGTGGGTTTTGTAAATACAAACCAGACACAAATAACAAGGTCCTAATAGGCAAACAAATGAACCTCTAAGGGTAGGCACCTGCAGGCAAAATTCTGAAATTACGTTACCAGTGAACTTACGGTAAACACCTGCTAACACGCCTCAATATTTATATTTCAGCAAAACCATTACATTTCACAAAAAATCTTGCCCTGTTCCATATGACTCCGTGAGACTACAGATGAGGAAGGTGACTGTCGGCTTTGTGCTCCATCACCCCCTGGGCTGCCAGCAAATGCGCCAGCTTCCCTCTGGTGCGACAGCCCCGGGGGGCTGTGCTGTCTGGGGGGGTGTCACCGCAGGAGAACTGTGCTGGGCACGCTGCCTGGCCCAGGCACGCTTTCTGCATGGGAGAGAGAAATAAGCAGATTCTTAAAGCGTAGAAGAATCAGTTTTCCCTACGAGGCAATGCACAGACTTTTGCTCCTCCGTACCTGCATGACGTTTCTTAATAAGCTGTCTCTAAGATGCCACATTAAAGCCGGGTTGTGGCAATTAATCAATTATGCCTAAATTCTTATTCACAGAAAATCATTTTTTGCCAGCTCTGGAGTGTTGTCGCCTTGCATAACAGAGACATATCTGTTGAACAGATACAAACACGTACGCATAGCATATAAATATCTATATGTGCTGTGTAGCTATAACTGGCCAAATTTCTGCTGTTTCTGTAGCCTTGGTCGTGAACTACCTGAGGTTCTGACATGGCTGGGCCTGGGTACACTGGCCGCACTTCTGAGCAGAAGCCAGGAAATCAGAACCCACTCAAAGCATAATTCCTGTCTGTGCTCAGGAGGAGGCAGGGGAGAAAAGAAATGGCTTAAGCTATCATTTGAAGTTTCTACATGGATAAAGCATAGTTTCAAAACTAGACAAAGGTTTCTAATCACTGGAAAATAAATTTCTGGACTTAATGCCAATAAAAGTAATGAGAACAAACAACATAAATTCCTAAACAAATAGAAGATAAAATGATGTTTCTGACATTTCTGGCAGAATTATGCAATGTGGCAAACCATGACAGAATACAGCTGGACTTCGTGATACAGGTCTCTTCTAGTGCTAGGAGTGAGGTTCCTACATACCAACATTAACTCAGAGATAGAAAGCTGTGTCAGGAAGGCCAGGCAGAGACAGCTATCTGCATACACCAAAGGAAACCTCACTTCTATAGATACACTCCTACTGTAAAAGTATTATGTTGATATTCATGAAATTATTTTGCCTCAGGAGGCCTATTTTGTCTTTTCTTGATTGCACTATTATGCTTATTTAAATTTTATTTAAATTCACATCTCGCCATCCAAACATAACAAAGCCTACAAGGGAATTTAAGATGATATAGAGCAAGCTAAAGTGATCTTCAGTTTTTAATCCCTGTCTACCCATCCTAAACAAAAAGGATGGATGTGTCTTCAGCAAGCGAAAAATTGCTGTGGCATTATAAATTTCCAGATGGTGCTAGCAATAACTGAATGAGTTCATATCTCTGATGTAACTCCCATCAAATTAATGGCACTACACCAGAAAATAATTTGCCCTAATTCTGTACAAGTCAAACATAGAAAACTGTATTAACATCAGTTTTCTGCACTCATTCATTAAAAATATAAAATATAGAAATTTATAAATTTACGCAAATTCTTTTTGTAAATCACCTCATCAGCATGTGATACATTTCAGTTATGCATTTCATATAATTTAACAACAGCATATAATTATATACAATAATTTCACTGTAGCCCAACATATGATCTTACATATTGTCATATGAATTAAGCTATATAGTATTTCCACTTATTATATAGAAAACTAGCCACTGTAGATATTATGGGGTGTGTGTTCTTTCTTTAGTGACTGGGCATTACAGAAGGAATAGTCATAAAAGTAGAAAAAGAGTTTAGAGCTTAGCTAAAATATCTAAATCACTGAGCATTGACATAAAAAAACTGCACACGAGGTTGTAAAAAAAAAATAAGAATTCACAGAGATGAAATACAAACTGGAATTGATGACCAAAGAACAATGAAAATAGGCCCAGGTTACAAGAAAAAGCAGCAACAACATGGAAATTACACCCTAGAAATACTAGAAAATACAATACCTTTGGCAATAGTAGCTGACAAAGGAAAGGTCACTCTTCTTGGTAATGCTGCCAAAACTGTTTTCCCTGAAAATTTAGTGCAAAGTATTTTTCTTTTTGCTCCCAACAGGTAACATTGCTGAAGAAAGTCTAAAAAGTCTATGTCTGGTATGACAACATATTTTATTTCCCCACCCCTAAAAAATACAGTTGGGCAGAGCTTCCAGGAAATTCTGGAAGCCAGAAGTAAGCTGGTGTGGCTGAAAAGTCATGTCTGCACATCCTTGCAAAAAGCCAGCAGATGTGCAATATGAACATCATGAATGAAGTTTTTAGCAAAGTTCAGTGCTTCTCTAGCCCTGCTTTCACATAAATTGTTGCGAATTGTTGAAACCAATGGCTGAAATTTCTGTAAAGAGATATGTAGGAAGGGGAAGAGACTGTCCTCGTAAGATTCAAAATTTCTAGTCTGCTTCATGGCAGATGCTACCCCTAAAAATGTGATCCTACTTGATGGGATACTGCATTTCTGTGCTAAAGATAACACAGACAGTATTCATCAGACAGGCTAGCTGCCTGAAAGCTAGGCATCTAGTCTAAGCCCAACATCGGCAGAATGAGCATATAGGCTCAATAAGGAGCAATCGAGGCTTCCATTATAGTTACTGGAAAGCAAGATGTGTTTTCAAAAGCAATTCATTTCAACCTTGGATGTCTAAGGTACGTTAAATGAGCTACTGTCTAGAGTTTCTTCTCTTTCTCAACTGTACAAGGAGTCTAAGTGACATTCTCATACTGGATACCTTTCACACAGTTTGAGTTGAGCAAGAGGAATTGCACCCTTAGTATCTAGAAAGCTTGGGTGGAGGGTTTTCAGTGAAAGAAGATGTTTGCACATAGCTATTTTCTTATCACCCCATATGTAGTTTTTATTAGGATATTACTTGAGTAATATAGCTTTGAAACTTCTCCAGTTTTCAGACCTAGTGTGTTTTGTTTTGTTAAGCCTGTTTTCAGCTGAGATTTTAAAATACAGGCATTCTTGCCTGTCCTCCCAGAGTACTAGAGGAAAGGTCCACAATGTACCAGGCTCAGCTCACTCGTATTAAAGAATTCTCTACTCACAAGAGTTTGCAACAAAATGTATGTTAACAAGTGACACGTGAAGATAAAGACCAAACAGGAAAAAGGCAAGGAATACAAAATACCTTGGAAAAAATTCTATCTATTATAATAAACACCTTAGCCATTATTGGATCTGGAGAAGCACCATGCATTGGCTTCGTGGATCAGTCCAGCAGGTTCCCCCATATGTCGACCTTTACATGGCAGAAAATGCCAGGGAACTTGAAGGAAAACTCTTATTGCATTTGACTAATTTGTCTTCATAGGGAAAATATGGGTTTCTCAATCATTCTGACAATAGCTTAATGCAGTTCAGGGAACAAAAGAACCAGATCTATTCCTCATCCTGATGAATAATAAAGTTCTTACAGGACTGAAAAAAAAACCCACGCAAATTTTTATCAAGCTTTCAATTTTCATTCAGGGTTTTTGTCTTGTTTGTTTGTTTGTTTGTTTAATTTTGGGGTTGACCTAAGTCTCGAGGGTATAATATTAAAATACTCTGAGATAGATTTACATGGATGGATGGATGGATGGACATATGCACAAACAATCTATCTGGAAATAAAGAAATCTGGGACATATTGTCAATATCTTTATTAGAGTAGGTTGCAGGCATTTTTATGCAGTTCTGAGTTCTTATCTCAAACTTGACCTCTAAATCTTCCTAGGTATGCTCTGTACCAAGATTTAGAAAGCTGGCTGCCAAATACTGTCTGTTATAATACACGTTTTTCAGTCATGGCTAAAGGCATTTTGTACTTGTCGTGGTTTAACCCCAGCCAGCAACCAAGCACCACGCAGCTGCTCACTCACTCCCCCCGACCCCACAGTGGGATGGGAGAGAAAATCGGGAAAAGAAGTAAAACTCGTGGGTTGAGATAAGAACGGTTTAATAGAACAGAAAAGAAGAAACTAAGAATGATAATGATGACACTAATAAAATGACAACAGTAATAATAAAAGGATTGGAATGTACAAATGATGCGCAGTGCAATTGCTCACCACCC
>JAVJGG010000050.1:3487988-3545898 GCA_035590195.1 Aviceda cuculoides
AGCTGAAAAGTCCTTGATTTTAGACTAAACACTACTTAGCAACAACTGAAAACATCAGGGTGTTATCAACACTCTTCTCATACTGAACTCAAAACACAGCACTGTACCAGCTACTAGGAAGACAATTAACTCTACCCCAGCTGGAACCAGGACAGTACTATGTCTAAACATACAATTGTCAGGATTCTACAGTGAGAGTATTATTAAAATTAATGGAACTGATATTTGTACACTGGAAAAAAGAATTGCTTACTTCATGAAGTGCTGCAAATGATGAGTGACTTGAATATTATGTTAGTGAACATTTATAACATAGTGGATAATTTTGCAATTACAGTTTTTGATGACATTATTAAGTCTAGGTCACTTATTGTACTAGTCTCTTCTGTTATGCCTCCTGGTATAATTACATTAGTTACTAAGTACAGTGTTTTTTAGAGAAATTATGCCTGCCATTAAATATTTCAACCTTACCTATAATGAGATCCACACTAACAAGATGCTATCAGTACTGTAGGATGATTTGATCAACAATGAAGTAGAGCATTGAAGAGATCAGTTACAACCTTAATTTATTTTTAACCTTTCTTTATTTTTATCTTGTGAAGGTTAACAAAATGCTTGTTTGAAAAAAAATTATCTACTTTTCAAGGTAGATGCAAACATACAAAAACAGGTATCATGGGAAGAGCAATGAATCTTCTCATTCTTCCTACATGTACAGTAAATTACAACTGTCTTGGCATATTTCTTTGCAAGAAGGAATACTATTGTGGGTAAAAGAAAGTCAGTGAACATAATGTGCTATATTTGGAAGTTCAAATATAAGGTATAGAAAAAGCCCCTTGCAAGACATTTTTAAGAAAAATAACTATGCAAGGAGAAAGGTCAAATCGGATATCAAAATAAGATAAGTCAATAGAAAAATAAAGATCTAATCATCATATAGCCTTTGCATCAGAATGAAGTGGATGCTGCATTTCTTTAGGGGTGTATGAATTGTAGTGTGTGAAGTAGTAATTCTAGGCAGAAGCAGATGTCAAGGAATCCAAAACCCACAAAGAAATAAGAGAGGAAAATACTGCTTTTAAGGTTAATAAAAACTCACATAGGGTAATGATTCACTCCAGATGTATTGAATGAAATTGAGAGACTGGGCTGTATCACTGCAAAATGACTGTTAATGTCAATAAGGACATAATTTGAAACAGCCTGTGTTTCGCATAAATTGTATGAACTCTAAGCTAGTAAGATCCCTTTAGAGGGAAAGATCAATGAATTTGCCTATTGAAGTTACATCAGGAATTAAAGAAAATTGCATGGATTCATTCAGGTGGGAAGAAGAAGGGTAAATTTTTGTAAGGTTTACAAGCACTGGTGTTTCTCACACTCAGAAAGTGTTATAGCAGATAAGGAAGAGAAACTTCAGAAGGAATAGCCCTGGACCAGATGCCTGCTCTAGTGAGCCCAGCCAGGAGGTCTGCTGCTGGCTTCAGGTAGAGCAAGGACATCAGTGCTGGTTTTGGCTGGGGTAGAGTTAATTTTCTTCATAGTAGCTAGTATAGGGCTATGGTTTGGATTTGTGCTGGATAATGGATAATGCCGAGATGTTTTCATTACTGCTGAGCAGTGCTCACACAGAGCCAAGGTCTTTTATCCTTCTCACCCCACCCCACCAGTGAGTCAACTGGGGGGGCACAAGAAGTTGGGAGAGGACACAGCCGGGACAGCTGACCCCAACTGACCCAAGGGTCATTCCATGTCATGCTCAGTATATAAAGCTGGGGGAAAAAGAAAGAAGGGGGGATGTTCGGAGTGATAGCATTTCTCTTCCCAAGTAACCGTTAAATGTGATGGAGCCCTGCTTTCCTGGAGATGGCTGAACAACTGCCTGCCCATGGGAAGTGGTGAATTAATTCCTTGTTTTGCTTTGCTTGTGGGCACAGCTTTTGCTTTACCTATTAAACTGTTTTTATGTCAGCCCATGAGTTTCTCACCTTTACCCTTCCAATTCTCTCCCCCATCCCACTGTGAGGGAAGTGAGTGAGCGGCTGCATGGTGCTTAGTTGCTGGCTGGGGTTAAACCACAACAGCATCCCATGACCATTTTCACTTGCAATCGTAAATATCTGTACAGTAAGAAACACAGACTAGTATCATTGCACAAGAAAGTTAATGAAGTTTAAACAATGAGAACATAAAAAGGAATTAAGTGCTTTTTCTCACCTTTTTCATTTATTTGAGGCCCCCAGTGAAGCTAAAAATCCATACATAAATGAGATACAGGTTTCTCCACAGACCAGAGGAGCAAGCACTGTCACTCATTCATTTTCCTTCTCCTTTCTCCTTGCCTCACCAGCAAGGGGATACAGGAGAACAGGGCATCCACTCACATCCGACCACAACATATTAGGTTTAACTCTTTCCCACTATTTTCTGCTATGTTTACACTAAAATGAGGAGGCATTTGAATTGATTCTCTTTTTAAAACCTCAGGAGATTGAAAAGCTTTTAAAGGAGGCTTTTTGCACAGGTTCTAATATTTGTTTTCATGTCTCCCTGTGCATCAGCTACTGTATATCTTCATTATTTTTTTAGCAGGTTTTTTTAACTGACAACCACCTCAAGACTACTTAGATAATAATGTGAAAAAAGAACAGTTACAAAAAACTGACTTCACACTTGATCTCCCATCTCTCCTTATATGCGTCCAATGCCTTTTCCTGTTCATTTGATATTGAGGCAAGTACAAATCCTGCGTGTATCCTAACACCTTATCTAATCCTTCTATATGGATGGCAAGCCCTTCAGAGAAAGAAGGACTAACAAACTGTAGAGTTATTTATTTTAATCTTTGGTATCCCATTCCATGAAATTTTAATACCAGTAGATTTACTGCAGCCCACAATGATCCATGATTCTTTAATGCAGAGAATTCTGTTATTATATTTTTTGTCTTGTACTTTTATTACAGATAGCTTTGGCAGCCATATTTAAGTGCCAATATTATTTGCTCTAGCACACTGAACATAAGAGATCAAGATCATCTGCACTACTCCGTGTTTACTCACTGTATATATCCAGGCATCTAGCCAAAGTCACATGTATTGTCAGCACTGAAGACTTGCAACAAATTGCTTCTGAACTATCAATTCATCAAGAACATTGATGCTGGTTTCCTAGCATTGACCTTCCAATGGTGTAGAAAGTTTTTCCTGCTTAAAGCAGCACCTTCCAAGGAAAGAATTTTCATAATTTATTAGGAGGAATATTTGGGAATACATTTCCACATCTTCAGTTAATTTGATATAGCCTGCCAAGAAGAAAGCGCAGTAATACAAGTCCATATTGCTTAGTACTCTGCAGTACTGACTCCTTTTTCCCAGTCTTCAGAGGAAAAAGCATTTGCCACTGCTTTAATCAGACACAGACACAAAGGACATTCGGAGAGGTAGGCCAAATTAATAGCTTGTTCCTGGCATAAAGTCATACATTCTTTCATTACAAGGCCAGAAGAGACCCCAGTGATTTTGAGGTCTGACTTCTATACTGTAGGACTTCCTGGCTTAATTGCTGTTTGAAGCAGAACATGTCATATAAAAAAATACTGAATCTATATTCAAACACTTCTAGTAAACCTACTAGTTTTAACCTGGATGAGACCAGGGGGCAAGACAAAAAAGCCTGATTAAGGTTATAATTACTGCAACAGAGGTTTGGTTTAATTTTAAGAGCATAGAGATTTTTCTTTTGTTATGGCCTGTAACACAATATTCATGCAATTCAGAGCCAGAATTCCATGACAAAACAATGTTTCCCTTTAAAAAGTGTATTCTGTGATTATCAGGGTCTTTTTCACTTCCTGAAGGCCTGAAGAAATTCTGGTCTCAGCTGACAGCTAAGTAACTGTAGTAAGGAAAATCTCAAGACTAACATGGGGAAAATTTCCTATATTTAAATGCCCTCAGTATTATAAGAGGACTAAAGTGTGACAGAAGATTTTATCTGCATGCCATGTGACTATGCTTCCATATAGAAAATGTCTGTAGCTGATGTTTTCAGCCTACAGGTCACACATTGGTATAAGAAAAGCCCTTCCTGCCTAACGTCATTTCATATCACATCTAAGCAGTGCTGGAGGTACAGTGAGAGATTTGATTCTTGCAGGCTGAGGTATGCTTCAATTCTTGCTAGTGGGAATATGGGGCCAAAGCTTTGTCACCTCTCTTATGCCATTGCTCACCAAATATTTACTCTTTCCTAGGTGGCTTAGACTCAAACAGTTTGGATGTGAAGTATGTTTGATCCCAATCATGGGCTGAGGCATGTTCTTGGGAGGCAGAAGATATATATTCTTTGGATCTACTGGGACTACAGAAACCTTCCTTTGACACTCACCTAAGCAATGACTCTTGATAGACCTACAAACTGGCTTCTAAGTCTTAATTTTGAGTGATGGTTTTTGGTAAGTTAATGTGAAAATATGGTAGAAGGATTTATAACACTGATCTAGTTACAGGAGAGCCTTGTTCAAAATTAGTATGACACTAACGGACATTAATGATGTTACCTGGTGAACTCCTCCAAGCAATGGTTTAGAATTGCCTATTGACTTTGGAGGAACCAAGATTTGGCTCATCACATAGCAACAAGTTTCATCATTTTGTATTAATATAATTTTTAGAAATGTAATACACACTTATTACTGCTGACACTGTTCAGCCTAATGTATTGAAACAGATTTTAAAATGCCATGAATCTAATACTGTGTTCCTGAAGATATTGGTATGTACAGACAGTACATACTGTCATCAGTGTTTTCCAACTGATATTTTAACAGAGCCACATCATCTTGCAAGAAAATTCCACCCTTTTCTGACTCAATTCAGATAAGTATGCAAAGGTAAGGATAAGTCAGACAGGGAATACTCTTCTTATAAGAATGTGGTTTTATATGAACAATTTGCTGCCTTTGTGTTCCTAATTTGGGATTCAGTCTGTCACTGTTTTTAAAGTCAGCTCTACAAGTCATTCACATCTTGAAAGGGTGCTTTGGGAATGGAAATACAGCTTAGCTTTGAGTAAAGCAAGGATAACGGCTTCTACTAGGCTTCAATATAAAGACATACAAAACATTTGAAGAAGTGGGAGCTGTAGCTCTAGGGTGCTCAGGATCTTGGTAGGCCTAAAACCAGACAACTACAGAAAAGAAAAGCAAAAGAAATGGAAACCATTGTCCCTTAAGTGCTGAAAATACCTCTCTCTCCTATCCTGAATTAAATTTCCTCACTGTGCATGGCCACTGGCCTAAAATTTTTCATTCTGTGTTTTAAAATAAGAGTATTTCCCACTCTGATATTTGTTTCCTTTTCAGTTAGCAAGTAGCAGGAGGCAAAGACCAAATAATCCTTCAGGTAAGCTATCAACAATTTAGTTTTCTGGCACAATTTGTTTATTCAGTTGACAGCCTGGGCCAGTTAAAGACTTATCCTCTGCCAATTGGTACGAAGGCACAACCTTCAGGTTTGTCTGACACAGACATATGGTTTCCGGCAGACTAGAGCAAAACTTTTATGATTCTTTATATATTATATAACTAATTCAACAAAAATACTTATGAAATTAAAAGCTCTGAAAGCCACTTACCATATCAGCCTTTGGGTACTGTATAATGGTTTTCCATTATGGACTGAAATTAAGCAGTTATAAAGAAGCAGTAATTTCATAGCTAGCCATCCAGAAACTTGGTCGTGTTAAAACAGCATTTTAGAAAATTACAGGTAATATTATTCCTGAATGCAAATTAACGTCACTTCTGTTAGCCTCTTGGGACAGCAAAGCTCAAAGAATTTTGCAGGAGTCAGTAGTCACAGAGAACGATCATGATCAGCCTGAATCTCAGAAATGAAGCTGTGAGATGAAATAAACGTACATGTAAGTCAGTACAAGAACATACACACTGATAAATAAGAAATTAATGGTTGTTGGGACATTCTGTTTTGACTGTTCACCCTATGGTTTCCCAAGGAATGGGAAGAGGAAACATGTGGTTTTATACAGCATGTGAAACATACCCCAAGAGCACTGAAGCCTCAAGTGTCTTCTGAAAGTCATGCCCCAGAAATGAATCCACATTAAATAATGCAACGCTCACATACTCCTTTTTATTTTATCCATTTATCCATGAAGGCTTAACTTTAATACACTCACTGATTTTAATGGAATTTGATTGGATCCACTTTTGCGCCTGAACTGACTGAGGCCTAAGAAAGAGCCGGTGACTTGGAAAGAGTCGCACAATTAGGCAGTGAGGATGCATGACTTACATCCTCTCCTCAAAACAATGATACTCATAGCAATAACACTCTTCCTACAGAAAAACTCTAACCATCCAGCCAATAAAGATAAATCAACATCAACAACAATAAAAACAAATTACTAACATTTTTAGAATAAACCTCTAATGTCTGTGAAGTGAAGAGCTTTACTCCAGAAAGGACAATGTTAAACATGCCTTTGAGCCTTCAGGTCTGCCATCAGATGGATATAGAAGGTAAGCAGTTATTGTGATGATGAACACTGGCACAAAATCATAAGACCTTCCCTTTGATGATTAATTCACTGTATCAACCTTTTATCAGCCATCTATCAGCAAAATATTTTGCATGAACTGACTTTCAAGTACATATTTACAACACAGTGAAGTCAACCTGAAGATGCATGTGTGCTGTATTTTTCAAACAACAAAAAAAGAACTTTTTAAAAGAAATATTTTAAATTTAATTTATAGATTTTAGATCCAAGTATAAAAGTATTCAGTGAATTTTTCTGCCTTTCTAAAATATTTTTAAGGGCCTTAATTATGTAGCAATTAAGCAGCACACTGAAAACAGAATAAAAGTGTTAGCAAAACTCCTGAAATAGTGTTACTATCTATGAATATAAACATGATTTCAATTCAATATGTAATGGTAATTTGATTTTACTTATGAGTTGCTATATTTTGAAAACAATCACTTTGAAATACCGCTATTTTTAACCCTTTTCAGAGACTTTTTCATTTGGATTTAGCAGTTTATAAAGACATAGAGCTTATACAGTGTATTACCTGCCTGGGCAATACACTTGTTTTCAGCTTTTATTTCTAACACTCTTATACCATTCCACATTTTCAAAGCAGTTCATGTCTTAATGGTTCATCCCTACAACCCACAGATTCACTTCTTGCAAAAGCATTTCAATTAGCAATTTTAACTAACTATTTAGTATTTTCTTGTCCACTACTGTATTGACTTTCTGATGCAACTATTCCATTTTCTGGCTCACCAGTCAGGTTAGAAACCACAGCCATATTATGGTACAGAGCATTTCTGATAAAGCAATACAAACCTTAAAATACTGACAAACATTTCGAGCCTTGCTAGTTGCCAGCTACGTACAATATGTGTTAAGGAGTCCTGTGTCCACTCACAGCCACAGTGCTCAGCTGTAGAGGGAAGGGAAAATTAAGGTGGATTTTAAGTGAGGTTTTCTGACTGCAGGGGACAAGATGAAAAATTAATTCAGAATATTTCTGTTTCTTTCCTCTTTCTTTTGAACAAATTTTATGCTCTTTTAGACTGTTTTGAAAAATAAAATATTCACTTTTCTAATGAACTGAAGAGAGTTTTCTTCATGGGTAAAACTGCAGAAGGTGAGAAAATGTAAAAAAGATTTTTCTCTTTTGCACTGACATGTAGAAATGCAGTGCTTAGCTTTGTCAGTGCACCTTTTAGAGACAGTTTGGGAAATCTACAGTACACAGTGGAATATCTTTTATTACAAATGCCTCTTCATCAGACAGTACTTTTTTTTCAGATTTCATTGCAGTAATTAAGGAGAACATTACAAAAAGATAGAAACCGATGAGGAAAACGGATACTAAGTATAAATGAGAGGCTGACAATGAATGAAGCAAAAAAAGACTGATCAGCAAAGAAAGCACTGTTCGAGATAGGAGGTAATATAAGAGGATAAGCAAATTTAGACTGACATACACATTACAAATTAGATTAAGAAATATAAATAAAAGACTTGCCAGCCATACAGAGAAAAGGGGGAGGGGGGAAGAGGAAGCGAAAAGCTTGGCAGCTGTGGAGCAAAGCTATGGAGAGACCAAAATCAATATAATAAAGAAAGACTGCCTAGCAAGAATGACAAAATAAAAATAGAGATTTCTGCATCCAAGATGGAAGGAAAACTCAGAGGTTAAGGCATTCAAGTGGAGGGGGCTCATCCCTATGAGAGTTCTGAAAAGGCTGACAAATGAAACCATAGCTCACCTAATGTGGATTTGTGTATCCAAAAAACTGGCATCAGTGATGGAGAGCTATCACATAAAAATCCCTAGAGTTACAGGGGAAAGTTAAATGATAGAGAATTAGAGGCTTGTTATGCTCACCTCCATTGTGCAGAAATGCAATAAAACAGATTCCTGAGGAAAGAGTAACTTTGAAAAAATGGCAGAAAACCAAAATGAGGTAAAATACTATGCAGATTTACCAAAAAGATCAGGTAACACTAACCTGACATTTTCACTTGATAATATAACAACTTTTCTAGACAAGGGGAAGGAAGCTTGTCAGTTTGTTTGGGTTACAGCAAAGCATTCGGTACAGCATCACATGGGAAATTATCAGTTATGCAGGAGAAAATGTAGCTTTAGTTCAAGAACTGTAATGTTAGAAGGAACACACTAAGAGAAAAAAAAACAGACTATGTTCTCAGTCTCAACGTATTTTAATACAGCTGAGTTTCTTGATGGTTTGTCTTGGTTTGATATTAATTTAACATTTTCATTAGTGATCTCAGTCAAAAAGTAGGGAGTGTGCTAATGCAGTTTGCTAGTGATACAAAATTGGGAGATATAAAAGGATCTGAATATCATTCAATAAGCTAAGCGCATTAAGAAATGAATTAGAATAATGGCAATAAGTGAATAAAAGGGATCTGATGAAGTCAGCTAATACTAAGCAGGAGGATATACTTTTAGAAACAAACAAAAAGACATATAACTATAAACTGGCCAGCAATTGCCATCTGAAGCCTTTGACTATCCCACATCCCCCAACTCTATTCAGATCTTCCCTATCTGAATTATTCCTAACAGAAAACTATTTTAATTTTTTTTTTTTTAATGGTCTCCTACAGTCAAGATCTCACATTGTCCCTGGATAATGCATTATGGAGCGTACTTTTTTCCTACTGCCAAATTTCCACTTAATATGTGTTCCATTGTTCCATCACTCAAGTCCTAAGGAAAATGTTGGGTAGTGTCCAACACAGGCAAATCCCCTGAAGCCCTCCCTGGCTATATCGATGTGCAAGAAAGATGGATTCAGGATGGGAATGATGCAGAGAGAGCCTATTCAGATAAAAAGTACATGGAGAGTCTATCATGTGGAAAAGCAAGTGGGAAAAGAGAGATTTACACTCAAGTATAATTTAGGTATAACAACAAAAGAGAATAAACCAGCTATGAATTTAAGTAAGGTTGGAAAAAAGAAGACTTCTACCCATGAGAGCTGCTTTCTGCAAATAAGAGCATCAGAGACAAAAAAAACCCCTGTTTCCAAGATGTAGCTCAATGGCTTGTCAATAAAGATATTATATGAAGGGGTTATCTGAGATAACTGGAGCAAGAATCAGTCACACAAGGGGACACTTACAGGCCTCAACTCCTGGAAGGAGGGTTGCTGACAACAGAAAAGGCCATTCTCGGTCCTGACCTCAGTCCAGCCAGCTGCAGCAGGGAAAACGTGTTACAAGACTATACCTAAAAGGATACCCAAAGCACAAAAAGCTTTGACTGCGAAGTTCTAGCAGGTCTCTACGTCACATGTGGAAATTGCGGATTTGAAAGACTTAAAAGTGGCTCAGTTTAAGCCCATCTTCTCTTGCATGGCAAAGTCCTTTGCATCACTAGTTTTTAAGTTCATCTCCAAAGGCTTGGTGAACTAGAGCATTTCAAAGGGAAAGGCACCAGAATTTTTTTAACATGAGCAGAACAGTACAGTTTTCTTAGCTTTGCTCTTGCACACAGTGGGAAGACTTGCCCTGAATTTTTTCAAGTAAATTCCAGCTTGAGGCAGACAACAGTGCATTGACGGTTATAGCATAAGGGGTGTGAGCTTAACAAATGTGTACGCAGCTGAAAAGAGGCCTTTATATGCCTTGTGTTGTCAGCTGGAGGGACGTGCTGGGCAACAACAGTAACCAACAGGTGTCACTGCCATCTCGCCTGTGATGCCAAAAATACGGTCCCTAGGCCAAAAAACTTGCAGTATTAACAGATGGTGAAAAAAATGAAATGGCTGCAAATAACATGCTTGTGAGGACACACAGGAGATACCAGATAATATTGAGTGTATTGCATTTAGAGTAAATAAACAGGAGTCTGATCAGGTATTTAGTTCCTTCATAATTAGCAAGCCACCAGGTATCAAACCAAGCATATTGTAGATGAGCCTGTCCTGATCACATTTGACCCCATAGCAATTTTTAAGCTCTAAATGCAAAACACGGTGTATGGTGGTTCAAGATTTTGCTACTGATTGTTTGGGAAGGTAAGATTGCAATGAAGAGGCCTAGCGTGATGTGGAGCAGTGCAGGCTGGGAATCTGACCCGCAAACATTCAGTTTTGGGGGATGTTGCCAATTCATCCCAGGGCAAGTTTTAGGTTAAGCACTCTTTTCTTGTGGTCGTGGAGGAAAAAGAGTTGTTCAGTTATTCACGGTGGTAACACAATGCTCTCGTCACGGTTCTCGTCAATTTGGCTGTAGCTTTCTAGACTTGCTCAGTGGTATTAGCTTCATCTCCATCTTACCAGGGTCAGAATGTATCAACTTCAGATGCATACTTCATGCTCAGTCTGTCACGTAAGAGCTGAGAGGACCACAAAAATAAAATAAGAGCTTTACCTATGGCTTTCAAAGGGGAATGCTGTCAACTAATGACATTTTCTCAGTAGTGTTAAGAGGCTTAGAGAGCTCCACATCTTTTTGAGACAAGTGCATAATTTGTTGGCTAGCTCTTCTGTTGGAGTCATGCTTTAAATTTATTGAAGATTTAAAGTGATTAAGTTATGGTTTTGAGATATAGAGAAACTTATGGGTAATCATAGACTGAATAAGGTCAAACTGTAAATTCAGACTTTGAATTTTTATTTCTGCTCATTGAGTTTCAATACAGACTTTTCTGTAGTCTAATCTGCATATGTTAAACAGTGTAATTATAAAGCAATCCTTTATCCAGTGAGTTCAAATGCAAATATTGGCTCTTTCCTGAGTGCAGGGATTGGTTTGTGCAAATGAATTGCAGTTTAACTGAAGCCACTATGCTCTTTCTCTTTTACTTAAATTAATGTAATTATTATCTGGCTAATTAGCTTGCAAAATGACTTGTTCTGTGATTCATTAACTGGGAAATTTTTTTCTGGATATAGAATAATATGTGAACATTCATCTATTTGCAGCACAAAATACTGATTAGGAACAGATCATGTCATCCAAGGAGACAGTAATGATTTCTTTTAAAAACATCTTTTATAAGAAAATTCTTGAGTCAGTAGAAATGAGTCTATTGTAAGGACTGTGAATTACTTGTCACCCTTGGAAAAGGCAGCTAGTTTTATAGTAGGAACAGTAGACAGATACAAGACAGCCTTCACAGTTAGTATCTGGTGTTGTCCCCTTTCCATAAACCTGTGTTGCTATTTCTAGCACTGCCCTCTGTTTTACAGTCTCTGATGGTGTTACATATTCAAGCAAGGAAGGCATGTGGGAAGAATATTTTCACAGTTAGCAAACACATTCCCAAGCATTGATATACAGTCAATCCCCAGCATGAAATTATGAAAATGAGTCAATAAATTTTAAATCATCTCGTGCAGAAGAGACAGCAAGAAGAAAGTCCAGAGTATCCTCACTGTAGCAAAGCCACACATTTGCAGTGGCTGTTTTATAAGGGCTGCAGTTAATTGAGAAGATAAGCACACATACACAGTTACTTTTACTTTTCAAAGGTTCTTTTGCCATTCCTATTATGCTTTGCTATAAATTAAGTATTTGCTATTGCAAAGTCTCAGTATAAATGAGCATGGAGGCAAACCTGATATATACTCAACAACGACCTGTGCAGAGCTAAAGAAAACTTTACATTTTTCACTGCCTGTAAACAAAATCATTTTCACGTTAGAGCACTTTTTATTTCTTTGTAATCAAGAGTGATGATTTTATAACTTATAGACTCCTGCGCAAAGAACAACTCCCATCAATTCTGAGTTCAATACTAATCCTGGCATGAATATCCAGGAAATAGATTAGATTTCCAACAGGAATGCTAAGATCCCAAAACACCACTAAATGATGCAAAGCTTTCTGGACTCGTAAGTCCTTTTCCCCATTTGCACTCAGGTCCTCTAGACCTTGCTAAAGTTTTCCAAGAAGTTGGATTTAGAGTCCAAAGGCACTATCTACAGACAATTGTTCAAAGAAGGGTTAGATGTGGAAGGAGATGACAACATTTCAGATGAAAAAAAAGACAGTTACAAGCTGACACATGGGCAAGGTATGAATAAAAATAAAATTCTGAGAACATAATTCTATGAATTCTTCTGTCATTGAAATCACCACTTAGGAAACTGGCAGAACAGGTTGTTTCTATTCTGTAGGCAACACTATCAAAGGCAGCAGCTGGGGACTATGATGAATAGACTGAAGCCTAGCCTATGGCTTAACGTCTGAGGACTGTGGTCTTCTCAACATGAGGCAAACTACCTTTTTTTTTTGGCTGGGCAGAACTAGCTTGAAAAGATATTGTTGGCAGGTCAACAATGAATCATTAATTTAATCAATATTTTTTTAAGATGGTCGTTGAGAAAGTGCCAGTGATTATTCCTTGTTCTTGCAATATCTGGAATTTATGGCCATTCATAAATCAAGCAGAAGTCCCCACTATTAGTAGAAATGATCAAAAGCCTTCTTTTGCCAAGTCTTGACTCAAAGGGTTGCTTGATTATTCAACTCAGGACCAGCCTGTTCATGATTATTTACTATTTTACCATTAACCAGTTTATCTTCTTCAAGGCAAATATCTCTGTGTAGCTGCAATGTACCTAAGTAAGCAGAGCAACAATTACGAATGGTGTCTCCAAGAGCTGCATACAGAATATTGAGCAACAAGCTATGTTTGAACACACGCTGACTGAATTAAATGCAATAGTCTGGAGAAGAGAGAGAGATTTGCAACTATAATTAAACTGGAAGGTCACAGGCTTCCCTTGAAAGCATTTTGTTAACATTAATAAAGTTTTCAATATCTTTATATACCTGGTTTAGAAGATCACACAGCAGTGATTGTGCAGGATTAGATGCCCAGGGATCGTACATTTTAAGGACAGTTTTGTGGTTAAGGCATGAGACTACAATTCAAAAACCCTGACATTTCTCCAGACTCCTACTACAGACTCACCTTGAGACTGTTGTAACTGATCTGGTCTCAAGCTCTGAGATTTTCCCCAATGGAATGATAGTTTTCTGCTTAACAGATGTATTGTGCATCTTGCCTTTAATAATACTGTCAAATCCAAATATCCAAAAATCATGGCCTATTTCTACCTCTCCCACCCACCAAGTGATAAGACTAGAAAAAATATTATTGGGGGAGGGTATTTTTCTTTGCCATTATGTTTTGAATGTAGAATGTTCATATTTTCCAGGTCTTCTCTGGAACCTGGAGAATTAGGTTATATTTTTCAATGGCAGCTTTTTCCTGCATTCCTGTGGATCTGAAAAAAAATACAGCAAGCCTTCTCACAAACTCATGTATCCCCAAAACATCCACAGCAATGAATAACTTTCTACTTCCAAAACGTTCAACTCTTAGCAAGCTGTGTTGATACTAGCACTGGTCATGACTTTGGTGAACATACAAATAAACAGTTGGGATGACAATGCACTCCTAGTAATTCATAACCTGATAATCTTCCAATTCCCTGTAGTGGGCTTTAGCTCAGGTACTTGAAGTGACTTGGGCAGTATTTGTTCCTCCAAGAACACCTAATGTGGGAAAAGTATAGAAAGTGCTGGGAAAGCAGTTGGTCACTAAATTTCTCTCTTTCTCAAAGTTCCTTCTTAGCCATTGACATCCTTACAGCAGAAAGGGTGTCCCTTGGAAGCACAGGCAGATTATGGCTCTGAAGCTTTCACTTTTCCATCCAGAGCACATCTACAAAATCTGATTTTCCTCATGAAAATTCGCTGTATTACTGGATGGAAAAACTGATCCTTTCATTAGGAAACACTTCAAAGGTATGCTAGCCACAGATTCCAGGTAAATCTCCAAGTTAACATCCTTATTTGATGATAGACTGCACCTTATTAAAAGGAACGTTGTAATAACACTTATTTGAGCATATTACCAATAGCACTAAGCACTGTGATCTGTTACCAAGCACCAACAATATTTAGCTTAAAGTCACTGACAGACCATTCCTGCAAATATGGAAACCTCCCACAGCTTCAAAATCAACACATTGGCTTATGGCTTAAGACAGCTTCATACTGGGAAAAAAAAAAAAAAAAATTGCAAGGAAAATGCAGTTGGAGTCTCCCTAAGATGTCGATGCAGACATCGAGGCTGCTACCATGAACAAGTAGACTCTATCAGACAGAACTGTCCACTGCCGAGAACGTGCATCTATCTTTCCAAACAGTCCCCAGCTATTTCAGAAGCTTGTTCCTTGACATTCATTTTAGCTGATTCCTGCCTCTAGAGTCTTTCTGGAAAGTAGGCATATTCAACATATTCCTAAATCTTATACTATGTGGGTTTTGCTAAGAATATGTTCAAGATTCTTGGAGAAAAAAAAAACCATGCATTTCCATTCCTGGGTTTTCTTTTTGCTTTTCACTTTTCACTGTGTTTGAAAACAAAAGGTTTCATTCCCAGACCAGAGCAAAGACTCAGGTCATTTTAAACCAGCTAATTTATCCAGTTTACAATTTTTTTTAACTGCTTTGATTTTGTCCTGCAGGTGCTCAGTTCACTATTCCATGATCATTTGCATTTGTATGAGCAGAATATTTTAGAATCTTTTCTTTTACCTCTTGTGATTTTTCTTGCAGGCTTCTGGTCTTCTTTCATCTCCTGTCACTCTCTTATCCAAAGTGCTAATCTCAGCTGTAACTGTCTCAAACCTTTCGTCCAGAAAGATCATTGAAATCTGTAATTTATCACTTCCCTATTGTAACTGCAAGAGCAGTTTTAATCAGAACAATCCTTATCTCATTGATAGCTACTTTGTCACCTTGTGTCTGCAAAGCATTCAGAAATGGTATTTGGTACATTAGCTGCAGATGGCATCAAGGGGATTCTGAAGAAATAAATTTTCTGGTTTCTTTATTGTTATTCCTTGACATTAAAATGCCCAAACAACTTTGCAGTCATTACTCTACATTTTTTAAATAAGGAGGCATCTTCTGTATCAGGTTTAAAATCTTCCTGGGCAGGTTTTTACGGGCTTGGAGCTGATCCAAAATCCAGCTTCTCTGATGAACAGCAAGTCTTGTCGTATTAAGCTTCAGTATTAACACCACTCCCCCTTCATGACCATTGTCTCTCCTATATGTGGCTGTGGGAAAGTTAGTCTTCTTGCTAATACCATCAGAGTTTGTGGCTTCTTGGTAGCTATTTTACTTCAGTCCATGTCTAATCACAGTATACCCCAGAAGTTTAGTGGTGTGTTGTAGCAGACTGCAAATTAGCTTGCTTTTCCATTAAAATACTCTTGGTTGATTCTTTCCTGTGTGTTTATAAAATTGACTGGCTGAACACTTGGGCACTTGTGTGGGTTTTTTGTCTAAATGATTGATATTTAAATGGCTTAATTGCATTCATTCCACCTTTTTATGGTTATAAACAAGGAAAATGTTTATTGTTTTGGGGTTTTTTTTAATGCAAAGGGAGCAAATTCATTTGGAACTCAGGAAAGAATTTTATTAATATGTGCAAAGGTGGTTTGAATTTCAGAACAGATCTTATTTCTTGAATATGTACTGTGGCAGCATAAGGTTGTAAAATCTTCACAGCCCTGTGAAAGCACCAAACGGCCTAACTGATTTTGCTGGAGAAGTCCCTGGCTAGTATTGAGGCTATGAGGGTAAACCCTATGCAGATGATGAAGAAATGTAGAGGCACTGGCAGGAAAGAAGGATTATATTTTTTTTAAGGAATAACCAAAAAGAGGAAGGGAAGGGGTAGAGAAGGAAGGACTTAACACTGCTCTTCAGAAAGTCATTAACAGTCTTCCCTATAAGCAATGGTAAAACCAAACCAGTTTTCATCAGTGACTCACCAAGATGCAGGCATTTAAATATCTTCTTTCTCCATGACTGTGAAAAGGAATTGGAGGGACTTTGATTTACTTAATAACTGTAAGCAGAAAAACACTGATTAGGCTATTCCATACAAATATTACTCCTGATGGATTTAATCTTCATATTTGTTAGTGAACTACAGTGAAGTGATCCTAACCTTCTGCAGACATCCACGATTTGTAAGGAATGGCTGAAAAATCTGACAAGTAATATTTCTGTTCTGGATGGCAAATAGGCCTTGCCCAGTCCCCACTTGATATTTATGATATATAGCTACTTATGTCATAAGGTGTTTTTCTAGTATTTTTATTCTGATTTTTCCTAAGTGAATACATAAAACATTATTAACAGGACAATCATAACTAACAATCTCATTTTCAGTTCAGCCTCATAATTCCTCACAATGGAAGTCCTAAAAAATATTGTTTATATTCAATTCCATATATTCCTTGCAAAACTTCCAAAAAGTTTTGTTTTTATAAAGAAAAAAAACAGCTCTAGATTAGGTTTGGATTTAGACTTGAAGCATCAGTATATAAAGAGACAGTAAACACCATTTTCAGATTAAAAACTGTATCTAGATTACACACCTATGGAATACTCTTTTCTCCCATGATCATGGATGCTAAGCAGGTTTTAATGAAGAAAAAATAAATCATTTCTAAAATAGGCTTCTTTTGTCTCTTCTGTGACAGCAAGAATACAGACAATAAAAAGAAATAAATCCAGAGAACAGTTTACAGCTGCTGAAGATTTGTCTAAATTTACTTAAAAGGATAATTGTATTCCGGGAAGAATAATAGGACTGAAGTTCTTCTATTGCAATTAATATTTCACAAAGGTCTGTTCTTCCTCTAAGCCATGTGATCAATTAGTTGATGTGGTGACTGAACAAGCACCTAGTTACTGCTATTATGTCAAGGTGAGCGCATATTGTGTTTTCATTCTTCCTTCTTCACTGTAGTATCCTTAATAGTTTCTTTTCAACGTGAACTTATTAATTACTGTCAACTGTAAAAATAAAAGTGGAAGAGAGTAGTATTGACTTTATTTGGTGCTTAAAACATCTCAGAATCAGTAGTATAAGATGGGAGAGGAAAGACATTTCTTTCAGCTTAGCTTACAGACGTTGACTGCCTAAGTTGAATGTCATAGCAAATCATACAGGGAAGGGAAAGAATTAAAGTGAAAGGCAAAACTGCAATAGCAGTAATGATGGAGGTAAACTCTGCATACAACTGGGCAAACTGATTTCAGGAAAGCTGAACAAGAGTTTAAAGGTAAAGCAATTTCTTTGCACTTTACAAACAGTTATATGCATGCCTTGTAAGCTAAGTTAGCACCATCCTTGACAGCTTAGACCAAAAATATGAAGAAACAATGAATTCTTGTGCTACCTTGATATACGCAGCTAGGATACCTGATACATATCATACAGGGGTACCCACCTGATCTTAGTGTGTGCATGATTTCACCAGTTGCACTGAAACTGGGCTTGCACACTTAGTTTTCCTTCCAAGACAAATAGATGTTTAATGTCATGTACTCTACCATAATTCACAAAGGACTTGTCATTGCGTGAACCAAAACCACAAAGTTGTTCTGATAAATGCCCTTGCTCTTCATTTCACAGATAACTGCAATTTAATGTAGCCAGAATTTCATATCTACTCTGTGGAATTTAGATCCTGAAAAATACTACTATAATTGTCTCACCTGAAGGAAATTGCATAGATTGTCTACTATATGGAGGACCTACTTTTCTCAAAGCCATTTATGATGTCTCTGCCACCATCTTTTCTGTTTGCTGCTTTTGTCTGGTATCTCTGGCTCTGAACTGATCTGTTCATTGAATATATCTACCTCTAACTCCCTATTTTGCTTGGTTGATACACATTTACAATCCATCTTGCTGTTTTAGTAGCCATTCCAGATGTATTTGTCGTGATTTCAGATTAATAGTCTGCTTTTCTATTTACTTTTAAAATTTTTTTTCTTAGTTGCTGGCTGGGGTTAAACCACGACAGTCCCCCGTGTGAATCAGACGGGGCAGTTTTATTTCAGCTGTTAGATTAGCCCCAAACAGCCTAAAATACCTGTTTCCAGACTATTATTCTTAACTTAAAATCTAGTATACAATATAATGTTTAGGAATAGCAACAATTCATGGGCTAAAAAAGGGTGTTGATGCTAAGCAGTCAGAACTAATATGTAGGGCTATTAAAACTGAGACAATTTTTTTGCAGCTGGTGTGTCTGTAGTCCAAGTCAGTATTCGACTTCTTCCAAGTACCTGGATTCAGAGTGTCTTCTCCAAGACTGAAGGCTCCTGGATTGTCACTTTGCCAAAGGAAGTGGTGCCGCAGGAGAGGTGAAGTGGACTGAGTCTTGCTCACCTTACAAGCAGCCACCTTCTATCTGTGGAGGTAAGCCTCAGCAATGCCAACAGCAGTGCTCCCAAAGACTTGCACTATGGTGTGACCAGAATGCCTTGCTGTGCACTGTCTAATCCTGGAAAGCCTGCGTAAATTCCAATTCAAAAGATACAGGTGAAATTCTTCTAATTAGAAAGTGATATGCACTAAAATGTGAATTGTTTTTAGATTATATTTGCTCATCAGTGAATTAAAGGGAAGAAATAATTATATTCTGAAAGGGAGAGAATTTTGACAAACAATAACATTTTATCAGATTATAACAAGCAACAGAATGTTGCCATCAGTGAGTCGGACAGCGTGACTGAAGCAGAGACATTAATGATGGTACCTTCTAGTTCAGGTGCAAGCTGCTGCTGCACTGTCACTAGCTACTTCTGGTCTTCCGCCAGCTGGTCTGGTCCTTGGGTGGCATGGTAGCTCCCTGTCCGACTCGATGGGGACAGGCAGATTTCCTGAGAAAAACGCACACATATAGCATACAGGCACGCACAGGTACATTAGTGCCTAACAAGACAGAGAAGTCAGGATAGTCAGCTCCTGCTGAAGTCAACCTAGATCCACCTTGCAGCATCCCAAATGCCTTTGTAAATCTAGTATGAATCAACATTGCTCCATTCCCAGTTTGCACCAGACAGAAAAGCTGTTACTTGTGGAGGACCTCGGCTGGACTGAGGGGCCTGGGGAGGATATTGACTTTGACAAGATTACAGTGTTCCCTTGAGAGAACAAGAAAGAATGGAGAAGCATGAGGGGGAGAAAAGCAACTTCCGACAACTTTTGACCAATAAGAGACAGATACATGTACAAGGTAACAAGTATAATGGGTATAAATTTGCTGTCTTGGAGTAATAAAGGAATTTCTTTGTTTGTACTATAAGAATGCGTACGTGTCGTTTGTCCATCTCAACCACAACAATTACTCTCCAGCTCACTTTGTAAGCAATAGATAAAAGCAAGATTTGACGTGAATTTAGCTAGGAGTGTGTTTAAGGATTTCAGAAAAGAAGTCTGCAAAAAGTTCTTCAGCAGTTTATGCCTATACTTAACTTACTATTTAATTAAAGATCCTATAAATAGTGTTCCGTTATTTTTTTTTCTTTTTCTTTACCTGAAGCAGGATAACTTCAAAACTGAATGGGTAGAAGTTAACGGACTGAGTTCATTGGGTTTTGTTTCCCTTTTTAAATTGAATGTAGATTTCAGCTAAGTGACAAATTGACTGAATGCATCATCGTTTTGCAGTCAGGTCTGGTTTGCCTGGCATACTTACCTCTCAGCTGCTTCCAGTAGCTCGAACAAGATGTAAATATTTAGCAGCCCTGTTGCACAAACAGAAACCCTTCACTTGCTTTGTCATGCATCATGTACCCAGCTGTTTCCAAGTGGTTAAAAAAAGAATTAATGCACAAGCAAATGGACTGGTACAAGCACTGCAGTAGCTTTAGTTGACTTTGCAGCTCTCTTTATTTTGGATATCAGATTAAGAGTTAGATCTAAGCACTGACATATGAACAGAAAAGTCAGGCTCATATTCCCAAATCCCCTCCTTTATATCATCTGCACATTGTCCAAGAGCAATCAGGGAAATGTATACAGTGCACTACCTCACTTTACATTGGAACAGTTACCTGGGCTTCCAGTTCAGACTGGAAGTAATGCAGACCCATCAGTGTATGTATCCTGAGATAATCAGCCACATTATGAGACGAGGTTCATTAGCCAAAATGCAACTACCTTAGAGAGTAGCTATTATTCCTCAGAGACATAAGCTAATATTTCCAAAGCTAATGTGGAACAGAAGGGGTGATAGCCCAAAGACCTGTTCAGCTTTCAAAATATAACACAGCTGGCATGCAACCTCTGTATTGTCCTCTGCAGAACTATCGGCGTAAGGATTGTAGATCTGAGGTTACAGATTTTGTGTACATAAAGATGTTTAAAATCTGATTGGATAAAGCCAGGAGCAACCTGCTGTATCTTTGTTGGCAGCCCAGTCTTGAGCCAGAGGCTGATCTTTCAAAGATGCCTCCCAACTGAATTTTTTTTATAATACTGTGATTCCTGCTACTTAATCCCCACTGCTTTACCACATCAATTCCCAAATCCTTCACATAAGCAAAATGTAGTTGTGGCCTGTGCTCTAAATCAGATCAGATATGAGATCTAACTCAAAAAGCCCTCCAAGGATGTAGACCATCCCTACAATATAGCTGTGTTAGTATATACTGTATGATGAGCCAGGAGGCGGAAGAGGGGTGGAGGAGCAGGACATAGGAACACAGTAAGTTTGGAAAATCTTAAAGCTGATATTGCTGCCAGAGACACCATATTGTCAAACCACAGCTGATGTTCTCCAGGGAGCTCTCTTCATGGCTTTAACTCAGTCTGAAGTTGAATCTTCAGTAAAGTATGGTACATGGAAAAGTCCCACCTTATTTTCTTTTATTTGAAAAATGCTTTTCGGAAAGGAGTACCAATGGTGCTCAAGGCTTTTGTTCAAACTTTGAAACAAAGGTTTTAATGTGGAGCAAAGGATGCAGCCAAATACAAACTTAGATTGCCAATTACAGGGGAACAGACCATCCTTTTCTTACACAGTGAAGTCTTCATTCATGACTGAGGCTATGAAGTGTCACAGCAACAGCAAGAACAGATAACAATAAAACTGTGATAACAATGATAATAGTTTTTATCATCCTTGGTGTTCATTTGCAAAGACTTGCAGAACCAAATTCCCCAAAGCCAGACTGACTCCCTTAAGTACCACTCTTGTCCTTTTCCCAGTGGCATTTAATGTTCTTATTCCAGGACTCTGAACAAGAATGGGGGGCTGTGCTCCACCAAACCCCCTGTAGAATGAAGGGGTGTAAGCACAGCATGGCTCCTCTCCTGCTCTTGAGTAAGGGAAAATGGCACGTTTCCAGGCATTCATCACTACCTTAAGTGAGGGGAGGAGGCGTGAAGGGGAACATATCCTCAAAGAACAGTAGGGGAAGTTTTCCAATAGCACATATGGAAATTGGGCAGCTTCCTCCAATTTCTTTTAAATGAAAGGCAAACACATAGTTGCCTCTTGTAATACCCTGAACATGGAAAACACCCTTTTAGAACAGAGATGCTGCTGAACACAATTGTGTGCACATGGGCTCTCTCAGGGGGCAGAGTGGAGGGTGGAGAGATGGAGTCAAGGGCCAAGAAATGTGGGTTTTAGTAATAGACCCAGTAATACAGCCACATCTTTGTACCAAAGTTCTAAAACAGGCAGGGTACTTCAGATCAGAGCCATCTTTTTGTTTCCAAATGAGTCTTTATTCATTTAAGCTTTAAAGTTTTGGGGGTTTTTTCCTCCATTGAAGCTACAAAAGCATTGTTTGAAGATTATGGATGCAAAACCTTTTTCAAAGGCTCTAAATCCTAATGTTTGGAGCTAAGCAGCCTGAAATACATTTAGAGAAATATATACACAGTCTGAGTATGCTTGTAAAGGAACAGCGATTGCAGAAAATGCCCAAATCCTGCCCACTCAAGGAGAGAGGCTTTTGATTTCTCTTTCTCTGTTCTCTGCTCTAGATTAGAGCAAGGAGGGTCTGGACTGAAGTGAGCAGGATGACAGAGGTGCGTTCACCCCTAGTAGCATTCTGTCAGCTCACTTAAGTTACCCTTTGTCGCTTACCTGTGTTGCTTTGATGGGACTGTTGATGCTTGCAAGATGAATGGTTTCTTAGTACATGGAATTGTGGCTACCATTCCCGGACACAACACTCTTTAGCTTTCAGTATTCTGAGAGTCCTTTTAATAAGTACATCCTGCACACAGGCCTTTGAAACCTCTGTGGGAGGCAGGATTGGACCTTGAGTTATTAACAAGGTAGAAGAAGGGATGTGGGAGGTAGCTTCAACCATTTCCATTGACCAGGTAGAAAGATGCAGCATCTTGGACGAGAGCAGACAACAGATCTGAAGGAAGTCAGATGGGAGACAACAGCAGTGATATCTACAGGCAGTCCTTTACATATCAAAACTTACAGACCCTACAACCCCTTACTACCCCAGGAGCTCATTCTAAGCACCCAGATTCCTCTTCCACCCCTGAACCTGCATCTCCCAGCCCTCGCAGTCAACTCCACCACCACCCAAACCACAGGCATAAAAGCAGCAGGAACTGGGGGTGTGACATAACTGAGAAAGCTGGAGATGAGAAAGATGGAGAAATCCTAGGTCTTGCGGGTAGTGAGGAAGCTCAGAGCCAAGAAGGTCTTCAATATGTTGAAAAGATGAAGGTTGTGGAGTGGCAAGAACTTCAAAGGAATTTGAGCTAGGCCTGAAGAACAGGATAACTAAGGGCATAAAGGTAGGATGTTTGGGCAGACAAGCCAACATGGCAAGAGGGGGTGGAGAAAGCAGCAGCATAACTACCTTTTCCATGGACGAGATGAGTAGCTCAAGGAGAGAAAGAGATGAGGGTGTGCAAACTGGGAGCAGGAAGTGTGGTTCTCTGGACAACACTGAAGGATCTTGCCAGGAGTGGAACTGGGAGGATCAGGGACCTGTGGTCCTTGTGTGATACTGATCAGGGGACAGGGCGCTGGAGTTGGTGTTCCCACCAAATCTCTTATGAGGTCTCTGCCAGGTGTGTGATTCCTGATGTCCCTGGAAGATATAAATGTAGCCAATTTGCTCTGTTTGCATATCCTCATATGCTGAGTAAACACATATTGGGCACAGATACTGGTAAAATAATGTAGTGAATTTTGGCATGAGAAATCAAAACTTCAAAATTACAAACAGAAATTCAGTAATTCAGTCATTTCTGGAAAACAAGAAATATTTTTCTTGTATTTTCGTGCTGAAAATACATTGGGATTGAATTTTCCCACTGAAAATATATATTTCAATTCTCATGTTTGTAATTTTATTTTCCAACCAGGGTTTAGTAATGACAAAGCCTACATGAAAGCTGATATATGCTATTGGTTTTAGCAGTTGGCATTCTAGCTGATAGAGAAACTGGTTGAGAAACAAAAAATGCTTTGGTAATTAATATTTTAATTATTCTGGTAACAAATACATTTGGTAACAAATGATCAATGACCCATGATACAAAACACTGTCATATGATATTTAAATCTACTGCATTTTAAAATTATTGCTTCTTATGTAGTGTCTAAAATGTCATTTCCCTGTGGGTCATTCTAGTTTTGAAGAATCATCATTTCACATGGAAAACTTTGCACTGAAAGGAGCTGATCTGTTTTGATTTTAACAGGCTTGCCACATCAGAAAGGGTAATCCACACAGCAGCTGAGGTAAAGGGAGTGCATTTTTTTTGGCATCTTTCACAGCAGGAGTGTAGACATTCAAGAGCAAGTGGAGCTGAAGCTACTTTACACCTGCCCACACTTAGAGCTTGTGAATATTCCAGCTCTATTCCTGATATGCCTTTTCTTGGGAGTTAACATGAAAAGAGTAGAAATTTTTATTGTTTTTTTAACAGACTTTGAAATGAAAGTTAAGGTGATACATTCCAGTTTTTGCACAATCTCTTTTGCAGTGTCTCTCACCACATTTCCAGGCAAAGGTACTGTAAGCTTATTGGATTTCATATTTCTAGGAGAAGTTTAGACATGGTACGAGTGTGTTCACTGTAACCACCATACAAATGTTTCTACCATTTTTCCCCAGAGCAGTCTTTTTGAGGTTCTCTAGCTTTGTTTGAAGAATATCGTATGTAAAGAGAGCGATCACTTAAATCTACCTGGTTTAGCATTTACTCTGCAATAACATCAAACTGTACATTATCACAATAAAGAAAATATTTTTCTCTTAAATCGTAACTCAGAACTTGTCTAGATAGAAAGAAGTAACTTTTTTTTCTGCAAATTTAGGAAGATTCAAACAATTAATTATCACAGATGAGTTATTTTCAGTGCGGTGGGAAAGCAATGAATATTGTGATCTTGAAACATAGTCTTTGTTTCTTTAACCAAAAACCAAATAAAGTCTTTTATGAGGAGAAGTTGAAGAAATAACAAGAGAAACTGCCTTTCTTTTATCACGGGGTCTTGTTTCATCAGGTTAAATCCCAGCTAGGGTTTTTTTCTGCGTGTAAAATCAGAGATACTCATTTAAATGCTTACATGTCTTACCTAGATCCTAAGTCTCACAGAGACTTCCCTGGTGATTCAGAAGCTAAGTTTGATTCTGTAATGAACTGCACCAAAGATTTTTGGCTAATCATGTCAACCCCTGCAGGAAAAATACAAATTAACAGGAGTCCTAACTTCAAAGGTAAAATGTACAGTTTCTCTAGTCTCTGCACACAAATAGGAGTATGAAAGTCTTCATCCAATAAGGAACTAATTCCTTTCAAACAAGATCGAGGCAGGTAGCTGCAAATTATCTTCTAATGCCTGCACAAGATCTCCCAGAGGATATGTTCATAGAGACTGAAGTTTTGGGAAGTTGTGTGATACCTACCTAAGAAAGTAGGTGGTAGACTAAATTTCAGTCTTGGTAAGTCAGCAAGGTTGGGCTATAAGAAAAAGATAAAGGCAAAGGTAATATCTATCCTTCAGGGGAGCATAGCAGTTCTGATCATTCAAAGTACCTGACCTGACTAAATTGTATCCAGAAATAGAGTCCCTACAAAAGACTCAAATTTTGCAGGACACAATCAGAGGTTCTTAGGAGAACTAAATAAGCTTTTGTTATGTTTTTATATGAATTACTATTGTTATTTTAACATTATGGTCTCAGAACTACAGGGCAATGACAAAATTACATCAAATTTCAAAAATTGGTGACATTTCACAGATTTACAGTGGGCCCCATGAGACACTGGAAATGTACCAACTGCAGTAGATAAATTTACTACTACATTTGTACTTCTTCCCTTTCTAGGTACAGCTAATACCGCAAATACTGCAGGAAAGGTGTCAGTTCTGTTTAATGTCTTGACTGGAAGTGATCCTCTACCACAATCTTGCACTCTACAATCTCCAACCAGAAGGCAAAAGTGAACACTACTGTTTATGCAGATGTACGGAGCCATGATTTAAAAGAAATGCTTAACGGGACTTGATAAAAGGACAACTTTGAAAAACTAATTGTATGGTAAGGACTTACTTGAGCCCACTGCCAGTGGAATTCTAGCTAATCACCATAAAGACAGTGCTTGGGGGTTTATGAGTCCACTGTTATTTTTTAATGACAAAACATGGTGGCTCTGGCCCTCTTCTACATTTCTTCATCATTCCATTTAGATTTATGCAATATATGGAAGTTGGCAGTTAAAACAATTAATTACTGACCCCAGAGATCTACTGCACATTTTAGGAATATGCAGCAATACTCTACACACTCAACAAGTTCCTGTTTTGGCAGAAATTTTCCATGAGGGACTGAATTAACAGCCAGTAACACACAACTCTGTTCTTTGCTTAATGCGTTATAAAGGCTACATCTTCCTCCTTCCTATGGGTAAATCCAAAACAATTAATATAAATAGACTTCTGTGTCTATTATCTATTTAATACAGCCCATGGAATTTTTATATTGACTTTCATCCCTGAAAATCTTTGTTGTCACTATTTAATTACTGTCTCCCCAGTCCTTCTCTGAATACTCCGTTAAGTAATAATATCTTGGGAAAACCTATGCAGCTTGTATTGCCAAAGGCCAAAGACTATCCAAAAAGAAGAATGGAGAATAACTGTAGCTAATAATACATAATGGCACAATAATTATCAGAATGGGTGCAGAAGAAAAAAATAATTAAAATAGAAAGATGTTGTTATATACCAAGTTCCAAGAGCAGAGAGCAATCAGCCTCCTATCAAATGTAGGCTAAAATAGAGAGAAACATTGCTAACTTCATCTGGCTAGATTTAAGAGACATACTCCTTGTCATGTCAGAAATACACAGAGATAGAACAATCCTACTGGAGAAGAGCCTGGAGGAAAGTTACTGCATCTGGTTGTTACAGATTCCGTTTGACCTATTCTTTCAATAGCTTTGAATTTCCTGCCCTGCTCCTGGGTAATTATCCATTCATTGAAACAGAGTAAGAAACTCATTATATTATCTCATAATTTATATTATGAATAGTAATTTGCATAATAGGCCCCTAAAACACTGAATGGCCATCTAATGGAAATTGTACAGATCAAAATAAATCTCTAAATTTATGTAGATTTTTGCATAATAATAGGTTTAGCACATGTATACACCACAATCGCAGACGTTACTGCTGTGCAGCATAGCAGTGGGCTCCTATGGTATTCCAGCCAGCACAGGTTACCTTACCTCACACCTGTGACTGTATTGTAGGTACCCTGAAGTAGTGTCTTTCTAGACTTTTCCCTCACGGAAGCTTTACCCCAAGTTAGGTAGTTATCAACAGAAAAATGGGTTTCAGATAACTGAACAGCTCCATGAAAAATACCTACTTCTAAAATACCTTTTCTTCCCCCTCAGAATATTTCAGATTAGACTTGTTGCCATGCTGAGTGATGGGAGTCGCAGCTAGATGTATGTTATGTTCATTCTGTACTGTCACTTAGATTGCATACTTCTGCCAGTGGCATTACATCCTCCATTTTAGTGAAGAGAGACAGTACATCTTGGCACTCACTTGGTCACTGAGATGAAATACAGCTCTGGACCATGCCCACTGAAGAGAATAAGAGCAAGAAACCCACTGACAAAACCACACAGTTCAGTGGCATTAGAGAATCCAAATACTTCCACCGGCTACCAATATCTGAGTCTTCTACTTTTGACCCTGAAATGCCTTAGTTTTCTCTGTACATCATTGAAAAAAATTTGCTTAATCAAAGGCCCATCTTGTACTCCCAAGCTAGTTTCAAGTGAACGGTTTTGCCAACTCCTTGTAATGACTTACATGACTAAAGACCCTGCACTGGGCAAGACACTATATGCCTGTAAGTGAAGCAGCCAACAGCCTTTCACATTCAGTATGCCACCATGTTATCTGAAAAACTCAGTAATCTTAAATTCTAGGACAACACTGGGAATTCATCTGGGCTTCTCGGCTGACCCTCCCTGTCATAATTTCATTGTCTAAGAAGTCACATGTGGACAAATCTTACAGGCCACAGACAGTGCTGCATTCATAAAATTGCTATTTGTGTGTATATTATTCATCACCAGTTATATATGGGAACCTTTGTCACCTTGAGCTGCATCAGAATATTTTATGTATCCTTATGTTGGGCTCGGTCATGAAACATTGACTTTTCTTTGACATCTTAGAGGATGAGCGCTCTGCATTATACACCATCAACACTGTAATCTTAATATTGACTCCACAACAGATTAGACTCTGTGTGTGTGTGTATATATATATATATATATATACACATATACACACACAATTCCTGCCAGAATACATGCTGATACCATCACTGTGAGCAAGTTGAGTTAATGCTGGGTCTGATGGGCTGATAAGTAAACATGACCTCTGCTTTTCCCTTTTATGGTATGGAACATATTAAAAAGGGTTCGTTTAATCAGGTCAGCTTAAGTGGTTTGCTAATTAGCTTCTTTTTGTGTTATGATATTAATCCACTTAATTTTATGTTGTTTTGCATATTTAATTTATGTTGTTTGCTCATTTGATCCTTGCTATCAAAATACACAAAATAGGAAACCTTCATATTCAGGCTTTTCTGCCTTGATTACAAGGTTTTAGATCTAGAGAGTAACATGGAAGGTGAATGTTCAAGTTTGTGAGTTACTCAGTGTTGTCCCTATAATATAATTCCTGTCCCCCATAATACACTTTTGGCTCCAGATATGGCCAGAAAACCATCTGACCCTTCCTCCCAGTTTTTGAGAGGTGACTACAACTACATCTCCACAAAAACCTGTCTTTCCCATAGCTTGCTCTCCTCTCAAAGCAGATTGGAGCCAGCTGCCTCAGGTGCTCCTCTCCAACTCATCTCCGTTTGATCCCCCCACAAGAAACTCACTGGCAACTTTCCCATGTCCTCATCCCAGAGCTACCTACACCCAGTCGGAGACTCTGCACTTTCACGCTTCCAAGCCTTATCCAGAAAGCCACTGTAACCAGCCAGATCTCCTGAGAGGCCTCTTTATTTTTAGCAGCTCCAGGATCTTTCCACTTCTCCAACATGGTTGTTGGGAGGTGACTCACCTGAAGCTATTGCCTTGCTGTTCTGCTTGTCTTTTTTTTTTTTTTTTCCCCATAGCCCATATTCGACTCAGTAAATGCATTTAAACAAGACAGATAACACAGATATACAGTGACTATGCATGACATTGTTTATAAATAAAATTATTATATAGAGCAACCCCACATCTGTGAGAGCCTCAAAAATCTATCACCAGAGCTGGAGACTTATTAAATAAAAAGCAGCTAGCCCGTGACCCTCCTTTGCTTTGATTAGTTCCTTTTCTTACCAGAGGAACATGAAATGACACAGGAGCTGCTGTGGTTCTGACCACCACCTATTTCCCCCATGGTGATGGGCCAAAGCAGAGGGGAAAGATCCAACTGCTACTCACTGCTGCAATTCCTCCCACAGAAGACCTCCATTTCACATCAGAAAATGCAAAGGTACAGGATGAGGGCAAGATACTGTGTGGGCCTTTTTAAAAAAAAAACTCTGATGACTAGATATGTCTTTTTGTCCTGAAAAAGTAGCCAGGTTAAAACTTCCATAAATAGAGCTGGGATTCATGTAACCATCTCTGATCACATTAAGAGAGCTTGCTATCTGTTTTAATTGTAAGCCAATTTCAGCCTCCTGCTAATAGGACTGTGTCCACCGAGAGTCTCTATGTCAGTAGAGAAAAGGAGAAAAAACACTTACAGAAACGAGGCAGAAGGTGTTCCTTCATATCCTTCACTGGTTTCAATGTCAGCTCTTGGTAAGGCAGAACTGGGATGGGACTCCTCAAGTCATTCAATTCCCTGGTCTTCATCAATCCCTGAGTAGTTTGTATGAAATAATTTAATGATTAGACTTCTGGTTAAATTTTTCAAAAAGTGATTATGTTAATTACTTCTGGAAGCTAATTTTCCTACATAATTAATGTCCCATTGAAATCCATAATGTAGCTGTTTAAGAAATATTGGACTATATCTGCCAAAATCTTGCAAATGCCTGTTCAGTTTCTTGCTTTCTAATCAGAGTTTTAATTGGGTCTCAGTGAATCTATGTAATAGATATAGGGAAAACTAATGCAAAGTTAGTCTTTTTTCTTTTTCACTGTAGTAAATTATAAATGGATGCTCATTGCAAATTCAGCAGCTCAGTCAGCTTGCAAGCAATTACAAACAATTCTCACCATGTAGCATGACAGCATAGAACTGCATCAAATAAATTATTTAAAAATCTTTTTAAAGTTTATTATTGTCAGAGTCAAGCAAGATATCTTCTGCCCATCAACATCTCAGAAATAAGAATTATTTCACTTAGGATTTCTCATTGGATGCTTCCCTCACCTTTGCTGAAATCCAGGGCAACAGCTTTGTATTAATATTTGGCTCTTTAAAAGAAAAGATGCCCATTAATGGTATTTTTGTAAATTTGTCATATATGTGAACTAAGCAAGAAGGTTGGCAAAGTAAAGCCAACACATGTCCTCTGACAGGATTTTTCACTACTTGGATTCTAGACCTTAAATCAGAAACCCATGTCCCTGATGGCTTTAATGGGCTTACATATTATATTGAAGCTATGACGGAAACTCTGTGTGGCTCCTTTCTCCTCTCCGTGAGGGTATATGACACAAACAGCAGTATAGCCTCAGGCATTCCCAGTGTGCAGCAGAACCCATGACAGAGGGATCTTTCATCTTTCATTCATTACAGATATAATCTGCAGAAGACTCATTTGCTTTCCCATCTCCCTCTTTTGCCATTTTCTAGACTGAGCATCACTTTGTCCAAAAATGTGTGATCACTGTGTAGGCACAGAAATAACACAACTGGTTCTGAGCTCAGTCCTGCAGCTTTTTCTATAGATCGGAATCGTTAGTCAAACTTGGTGGACAGATGTATTTAAAGAAAAAAAAAAAAAAACAAAAAAAAAAACAAATGTTGCCAAACCCACACCTTTCTTCTATATCTCTTAAACATGTTTTCCTCCCTTTGTTACACAAAATTTTTGTCACTTCTTATTGTTTAAAGGAGCATCTTCTCCCATTTCTTCCTGTAACTTGTTATAGCAGAAACATTTCTGCATTTTTCTGCTCAATGTTGCCTGACTGCTTTGTAAGCCCCACAGCCTGACCAATGATACTTCTTAGTCTCCAGAGGGAAATACACAGAGCACAGGCTTGGAGGACTGTATTACAGACATTAAAACTTACAGCTGTTTATAATTTGACTACTCAGACTCCTTCTTGTTTGTTTTATTTCCATGAAAAAAATTGTAGGTTTTTGAGGCCCCCATAACTGAAATTTGGGTGGAGGAATATTCCTCAAGCTTTCAAAATAAACTCTTCACCATAACCTTTGACATCTCATGGGAACCTCTGCTCCAGAGGCTAGAGTCCTGCACAGCTAAAGGCCATGATGCCAGAGCTGAATTCTCCCCTTCCCTGAACAGGTATATACGTGTGCTCATACATGAGCAAGTAAACACCCTGTGCGTGGGCCACAGCACATATAAGCATCTGTATGTTACTGATACTTCTCTTGCTTCCACGACAAAATTATACACCTAGGGCAGAGCTCATTTTCCACTTCCAAAAGCAGTACAATAGATCACCTTATTATTCTGCCACAAATTGAGTATAGTTTTCACTGTGATTCCTCGAAATGCAGACAGCCTCTTTCACTCACAAATGAAACAGCACACAATGCCTGCCAGAGCCAATACTCCCACGTACTAGCGCAATGCTTCAGTAAGTTGAAGAAAGAAGCTTGCCAGCCTTTCCTAGTTGTGATTAAGCTAAATGTAAAGCACAGAGATACTTGTTTAGCAGGCTGTTGGTCTTTGAATACCAAATCTTTTCCCCTTCTAAAAGTTTCCTTTTCTTTTTCCTCACTAGAAGAGCAGGTGGAAGTTTAGCAGCTTCTCCTTTGGATGTGGTGCATTTCAGGTTTCTGCTCACTCTGACTCAGCTCTCCTGTAGCGCAGAAGGCCAGAAGCTTGGACCACTCAGCCATTCCGAGCTGCTCGTACAGTACATCCTTACTGGGAAGTCCAACAGAGCATATGAGCAGGCTAAAGCAAGACTACCCGGCTGTTACGCAGCACGTCTGTAGTGCTGGGGTAAGGCATGTGCTGGGGGAATAGCTGCAGTAGTACTCTGGCAATGACCGGCTGGCTGATGCACATACAGTATGCACACCTAGCCCTAGATGCTGTACTTTCTGGGCCACAGGATGCTTTAAATTACGTCGGACGCTCAACTGGCATTCAGCTGGCTTCCAGACCAGGGAGGTGAAAATGGCTCCTCTGCTCCACGTACCCACACAGAGAACATGGCCCTGATTTTGGCTTGTTTTCTAGTGCCATTTTTCCTGGTCCAGCAACCTCCAGGTCCTACCTCTAGCTCGAGATATCCCATTAACCATAACCCCTCTCTGCTTTCAGTCTTCTAAAGAGATCATACACCATCTGAAAAGCCCTCTTTGTGGGAGGATTTCAAGGTTGTCCTGTGCACTAGGAGGAGATGGAGATGAGCCAGTCAGGGTAGCAGCTGCAGGAAACCAGCCAGCAGTTGTCTGAAAAGAGGGAGAAAAAAGGGAAGTATTCAAGCCACATCTTATTGCTATGTATTAGGTTTAATACGGAGGTGGAGAGCAGATGAAATATGCCTGTCCAGAGGCTCAGGGAGAGTCCTCTTCACAGGGGCTGTGGAGGGCAGCCCCACGAGTGATGGCATTGTGCACCTTTGCCCTGCAGAGCTTTTTAAAATTAGCCCCCGACAGCAGCGCCGTGCTCCTCTTCCCCCACTCACTGCCTGCCCAGCTCACTTCTGCCATCCCCACCCCAACACCTCAGCCCTGCGCTTGCTTGCTGACTGCATCTTCATAATCAAATAGTGCCAATTGCAAGCCCCTGGCATGCACTGGCTGCTTCTCTAAGCCAGAATTTGTAATTGTATTTGCAAATTTTTGGGCAGCTTTTAACTGCAAACAATCCATATGCTATTGCTGGTGTGAAGAAGCAAACAGCAACTGTTCTTATTGCCAGGTTTGTGACTGCAATGTTTACAGTTTTACTTTCAAATGCAGAAAAGAATATGTCCAACATTTCAAGGGCCAAGTTAAACTGCAAGAGATCTTGTTTTGGAGTAGAATTATTCCTGTGGATCAGGTGAGCAGAACTTGGGTCCTGGAGGTTAATGTTTTAGAAATGGCTACCCACGACAAATTGCTAGTGTCCTGGACAAAACCACATATCACAAAATACCATGTCTAACATCTAGGGATGATTATCTTACTTCCACCCACTGTTTTTTCTTCTTGTTTATCCACCACTCAGGTATGCTCTTCCAAGGCCTTTCTACCTCATTTTTCAAATATTCCCATTGCAAAAAGGTAGTCACATTTTTCTTCTAATTAGAAGAGAAATATACAGTACATCAAAGCCTTACTTTTGTTACAATGCATTTTCATATGTAGAGCAATAGATGTGTCTGTGGCTTTATATACAAGTACAGACAGAAAGAGAGATGCCTCTCTCTCTCTTTCCCCACCTCACTGTATTCAATTCTCATTCATATATGCTCAACAGAATAAAGCACGTTTTAAGGTATTGTAATATAGCTCTTCTATCTATCTTTATAGCAGCACATTCTTTTTATTTGGTATTAATACCTCTAGAGGCTTTAAATAAAATCCAGCATGTGTAAGTCAGTAAAAGGACGATAAAATGAAAATATGTAAATAAAACAGGACAAATTATTTATTGCCAGAGCGTGCCAGCTGTTGAAAATAACCTGTTGCCCCTTCAAGCTAGCTGAATTGACAGTAATCCAGAAAAAAATATCCAAGTGCCAAGAGATTCACTGTGTAAGTGAATGTTTATGTCAAGATAGGCAAGTGAAAAACACCTTTGGCATGTGGCAAGGAGAAGTACCCAGACCAGCAAAGAAGGTCTTTAAATTAGAACTAAAGACTTTATTAGGGTGTTTAAATAAATTTTTTAATGGACTACAATTAAGGCACTCCAGCCAGGAAGGTCGGTTGTAAGTGGGTTTTTTTATTAATCCTGATGGCAGGAGTAGTTCAATATTGCACTGTGAATTTCACAAGAGTGTTATATAAAGGAATCATTGATTATGACTGCTAGAAGTCACCTAACATAACTATCTTACTGCTCCCTTTCAGGATAGCTCAGACCTCAGCTAGATTCCCCCATTAAAAATGCATAATGTAAATTTCTTCAGTCCATTCTGATTTAACTGTCTGGTTCCTGGTTTTTCTTACATTATTACTACCACAAGAAGACTCCCTTGCAGGCAATGCTGCAAAACAGCGCTTTCTCAAGTCAAGAGCTTACGAGTTCTTAAGTCAAGAGCTTGGTTGAACTATCTAATCATAAGTATTCTGGGGACCACACAATCTCTTAAATTCCCTACTTTAAGGTCTCACTGCTGACCACCCAGCATTTCTTGGTTTACAGGGCTGCCACCAAAGTGTTTGTAAAGTAATCAAGGGTCTTGACTGCAAGAATCTTTTTGTTTGCTCATGCTCATTCTCCCTCATGCTCTTTCTAGCTCTGGCACGTTTCACTCCACGTAGGCATATATGGCACATATCTGCTGAGTTCTTCTAAGAACTTGTCACTTACCTTACCTAACTTTCTGTTTCAAAAAGTTGTGAACTTGCAGATACAACTCCATATCTAGGGCACGATTGAGTGAAGATGGCTCAGCGGGCTACAAATTACACTTCCCAGCTCTAGCACAGCTCCTTTGTGCTGCAGGGAAAATACCTTCCTAGGAAGACAGGAGGTATACCAGCATTGCCTTCCCTTAGGGCGATGCACAGGAAACAAACGCTACTAGCTGCTGCTCTGAGCTCTACATGCTCTCCATGGGCAATAGTTGCTGTGGGAAACATAGGCTTCTGAGCTGCAGTTTAATAGGAACTAGCAGCATCTGAAATTTTTTTTAAAAAAAATCTGTAATAATAATAATTACAAAAAGAACTTCTTTCTGGGCTACTGTGACCTAAAAACATTGGTCCCAGTTCCCAGCTGCAGTCATACTGAGCTGAGCAAAACACAGGTCCAAGAATAGGGCACAACAAGCAATCTTAGCCCTTGGAAACTGATGAACCAGGACAAAAGCTAGCGTGTTCTTAAATGGAATATAAGGACCACTTTGTTTTGTACCTGTCCTCAGAAGCTTGGCCCCTCAGGAACTTCCCATGGGAATACTTCCTAATCTCCTTTTTTGTCTCTGCCCATCTAACCAACCCCAAAATTTATCAGCAGACTGAGTCCTCAAATAGGTCATCCAGCTGCTCTTGTGGCTAATTTGTAGGAGTTAGAGAGGTTTCCTTACTGTCTGTGGTCTCTCCTTAACCTGACCTAGGATTTGCATACTCTCTTGTCTTCACTTGGTTAGTTTAATTTGAAGCAAAACCACATTTTTTTCTTGCCTTGTTAAACACCTTTGCAGTTGCTTCCCTGTCTTCTCTTCAGTTTGAAGTCTTTGCAATTACAGTATAAGTGGCAGCTGCATAACTGAGGTTAAAGAAAAGCCAGCAAGTCTGATTCATTGGTGGAAATTTAGAACAACCTCCTGAAACTAATAGGCAGAGTAGAAGCAACTGGTGCAATTGAAGTGAGAGCTCTGGTGCTTTCTGTTCTCCTCTTAAAAAGAAGAAGAGTGGGAGGTCAGGCAGAAGAATGAATTTTAAGATGCCTGGATATGATAAGATTATTTGATAGACGGTTTGCTACTTTGCTTGAGCTGTAATAGTTCTGTTGCCTTTAGCATTCTGAAAATAGGGATCATGAGGCTGAAAGGTAAGCAAAAAAAAAACAATGCTCAAGGGGAAAAATGAGAAGGAATGGGACAAAGAAGGTGAAAATAGAAATTAGTTTTGTTGTTTATATTATGTATTTTTCATTACAGAGTTTATTCCTGTGTTATGTGTGCTGGCACCTTTGTGGTTAATACATTTTTTTCAGCACTGTTATTTCCTTACAATGATATTCAAGCTGTGGCTTATGAATCTGGTATTAACTCACGATTATTCAAATTGTGCATTAAGAAACTGGTGCTGAGGTCTTCCATTTGTACCAAAATGGATCTACTTCTGAATGTAAAAAAAAAATGAAAAGCAAAGAATGGTATTCAAATGAGTTTGAGAAGGCACATTCTGTTCCACAGAGCCCCCTGTGTGGAGACTTTATGAGACAGTAACACTGGCTGTTAAGCATTCTGCCATTGAATCTGTAATTATATTGTTATCCAATTGCTAGATGATGGTGGATTTTGAGGGCTTTCACTATTTTGTCTGCTTCTATCTGAAGTTTCTTCCTGGCTGATAAAGTATCTAAACATATCATGGACCTGCCTGTTGACTTTTGTGAGGTTTTGACTCTTAATAAATGGCGTTGAAACTACAACTCTTCAAATCCAAATAAGTCTTATGAGCAGCACAGGTAAATAACAAACGAATTAGGTCCACCGTGAACCAAACCTAACACAACAACCCAGTGTTCCTTGCAATTGGAAAACCCTTCTCTTTGGCCAGTCATAGTCTTTAGGAAATTCTCTCATCTTTTCTTTCTATGTTACTTCCCAAACAATATAAAATGCAAATTCCTTTAGGTGCCGTGTTACCATTATCACTCCACTAATGAAAAGTGGCAGTTGTCACAGAAACTGTACTCAGCTCCCGCTTGGCCACAGTAAGCTGCAGATTACACATCAGCTCTGAGCATTGTCTGTGGCACCCTCATGGCCTGAGCAGGGAATAAAATGTCCTCTAAGGACAATGCCTACCTTTTGCCATTTGTGGCATTCCCTGTAACGCTGGTGGATGCTTGACCATAATATCTGTGGCTGCAGCCCAAGGTGGCCCTGAAAGACGGGTAATAACATTTTTCCTATTTACCAGGTACAGCAGCATTCATTTTCCTTCAATCACTCAGCATGTCACTGAGAGTTGACGTGGCTAATAATGTTTAAATGCAAGCTGAAAAGATGGCTTTGTGGAAATGACAGTTACCTATAACTAATGGCAACCAGATCACTGCTGTGATAAAAGCAGCAGTATGGCTTCAAGAAGACTTTTCCTTTTCAACAAATATAGAAAAAGATTTCCTTTGTCACTAGATTTCATAGATCACTAAACATACAGCTGAGAACATTTCTCTAAATAGTGTGATAATTTCAGTTATTTGCTTACCAGCTGCACCTTATATCACCTAATTTAAAAAGAAAAAAGGTTTCTTGCTCTTGTGGGGTCCTGTTTTTTTCTGCATCCTGGGAGACATGGATGTCCCACGTCTACAGAAAGGTGACAGCAGCGGCAATAAATAGGTGAACTGTAGCAGGAACATTAGGAGTTGGCAATGGTTGAAATGGCCAGTTAGTCTATGCTGCCTTCAGAATGATCCTATTCTAATATGCCACTATTGTAGAGCTCGCTTAGACAGGGAAGTTCACAGGCTGTAACCTTGCAAGGCAGACTTAGTTTTACTGAGCAGAAGCACCAGGAGAAAGAAATGTGAAATCTGCTTTGGGACATACTTGCTAGGTCTCCATTTTTCATTTTGAGTTTGCCACAACACATGCAAAATGCTGATATTTTGTTCTTGTCTCTATGACACAGTTCCAAAGACGGGTTACAGCAGCACTCTGTAGCAAAGCTGTTAATGCAAGTAATTACTTTTAGATGATAAAATCTCTATTCTTTTGCTATACCTTGATAAATGTCCATTGAAAAGCTCAGAAGATTCAGAAATTAAAATACATTAATAGGCACATAATTAAGTACTTATTGCTTTTGTCATTTAAAACAAAGTAACCAGATGGCAAGGAAAAATCTCAGAAAGAGCCTCTCAATGAGCTATTTAGATTTAATTAATATACAGTAACTAGCTCATTAAAGCTAAGTTAAATGCTTATTTGAGACAAATAGTAACCTCTTTTGTATTATAGTTTCCATTTTCCATAGCTGGCAGAGCAAAAAATTACAGTTCAGAAAGATAGCAAACAAAATGTTTTATATGTTTATTCTCTCTGATGACCTCTGTGGTGAAGAAAATGAAAGTAAATTGGGTGGTATTATCCCAAAGCAGCATAATAAGCAAATTATTTAAACCAGAAGTCCCATCAGTGTCAAATTAGGTGAGCATGGGAAGTAGCCAGTCTCTGCAGCAGGAACCCTCATGACCTGCGGAGGGAGCATCCCAGCAGGTTATTCACAAGGAAATGAGCATAGCCTCTAATGCAGCTTCCAGTCCTGTCTACCCTGACAGAAAGGTAATGGGGAGAAAGGATCAAACCAAAGACAATGAGAAAGTGGGACGTCAGTCAGAGTACAAAGAAGAGGTCAAATTCTTCAGTCTGTGCAGCTATTCATGACGATTTGGGGCATACATTTCTACCCCATCTCACCAGATTCCCTCTAGAGGAAATATTTCTTTAAAAAGCTCCCTAGAAGGATCCTCATAGGTAGGTTTGTACCCTGTTACCTTCCTGAGGCTTTATCACATCAAGGAAAGACATAAGCTACAGTATAGAAGCCAAAGAATTTTCCTGGAGAGAAGGGATTTTAATTTTTTTTTTTTTTTTTTTTAATTTGTGACTCTCTAAACATTTTCTACAGAGGCTGACTTCATGAGGACTGTTGCTCGTATTTAGGAACCTGATTTTCTCAATCATGTCTCAAGAACCCATTGAAAGTAGCTCATATACCCCTTAACTTAAAGACGCTGCCCTACAATAAACTAATATGTAATAAATATATTATACATAGGAGAGTATCTAGCAAAAGGCTACTCTTTCTTCTTTAGTGCTACTCAGCATAACATCTGCCAAGAGCAAACGTGTCTAAAAGTTTGTAACTATAAGGCCAGTTCTTATCTTCAGGAAAGTCTGGGCTGCACTATTTTGACCAGAAAGTCCTTCTGCTATTTCTACAGCAGAGATTTAATTTAGAACTTATTTACTTTTCATTGTCATCTTCCCATAAGTATTTCCAAATATTGTATTATTTAGACCTTTGTATTTTTTACAGCTGTATTTTGTGCAGCTTCTTTATCAGTCTCTGAGCTAAGAGCTGATAAAAAAAGTGCTGGTGCCTAAGCTCAGGTCAATATTTAGAACTTCTGCCAGCAAACTTGACAAAAAGCGAAATTTATTTACATTTCTATATTAGAAATTTAGATGCATTAATAGTGGAAAATAAACCTTCAACTAATATACCTTACATTCATGGAATTATTATGATTTATACTAGAAGAAACAATATCCCTCTTTGACATGTTTTGCATCTATTACAGGGGAGTTTTCAGATGTAAGAATTCCAGCCAGTTGTGACAAGCTTAGACAGGTTATGCATTTGCTGCTTTGTTCTTGGTGATGTATATTTACCTCTTTCAGCATAGGAGCATTGAGAGCTATTTTGATTATGTTAAGGACATAGGAAGATCATTGGTGAGGTTATTATTTTTCCCTTAATTTGTGGTTTGTTTTTTTTTTTAAATAAACAGCTTTCTGCATTTCAGATTTTGAGCTTATACCAAAAGTGGACATAACAAAATTCCAAGACTGCTTTTTTTCCTACCTCCACAAAGGTATGGGAAATGGTACGAACAGATGCATTTTGATGTGATTACCAAACAAATTTTGATATTGGTATGCTTCAGACGGCATGCTTGGCTGATTGTTTGAATCAGGCTGCTGGCACATTGTATGCCAACACAAAGTATGATAGATTTTGGCTGGTAGCACTTAAATGCCATGTGTGGGGAAGGGAGGAGAGGGAGTGGCCAAATTCAGCAAGAGAGAGAGATGGAGAAAGAGCTAGCAGTGATATCCTGACATTGCAATATCTACAGCCTGCAGGTTCCACCAAGTCACTCAGGCATTTACTCAAAATAAAGATTCGCACTATCAGTCAGTAGCTCACACTATCTCTCTCTTCATAACTTGGGAGAGGCCCCCATGCTCCCATGGAGGAGCTGGGTTTACCTAGATTCCAGACCAGCCTTGGCTGAAAACCCTGGAGAAATCCATCTGTGTTCCAGCCCCACGTGCACTGACGGCAGCAGGCTTGTTTCAGCCAGCAGCTGGATGAGCAGTCACGGAGATGACACGTTGTTGCCCCTGATGTGTCCCTGGGATGGATGGTCTTGCAGAAGCCACAGTTAGATCAAGCAGTTGTCACTGATCCTTCCACAGAGCTGCGTTCTTCTTATTTTAGATCACCACTGAACCTTCAAAAAGACCTAAAGCAACAGTGATACATAAACAGGTGTGTAGCTGTTCCGCAAGCTAAAGCTCTAAGAACAGGCTTTACTGGTATGACTGTACCCCTGTATTTTTGTAATTTACCAAGAACATACTGTTTCTCTGCTTTCACAACTCCTCCGATTTCCTTGACAGCCACTTGGGAAGTACAAACCTAAGACACATGTATATGTACTCCATTTTCTTTTGACCTGTCAATAAAACACTGAGCACCCTAGAGGCATGTGGTGGTCATAGGAGCTCTGTGGAAATAGCCCCTTTTTTAAAAAAACCTGCCTTATGGAAATTCTTAATTACATCTGCAGATGACACAATCTCATTAGCAGCATCTTAAATACCAAGTATGGGGTGGAAAAAAAGCTTTCTCACTGACAAAAAAAAGTGTCAAGACACTATATTATGGATATATTTAATTATAACATACTTGTATAGCATTCACACCATTGGTAACCTCCTAACTTTCCTTCCTTCATTCAGGACTTCAGTGTTTTAATAAGGTGTGTAAAATCTTAGAATCCTTTTAAATTATTTCACCCAAATTAAATCTACTCTCTTGAACTTTTTTAAAATGTGGCATAAAAAATGCTTCAGGTTTTCTTTCAAAAGCCAGTTTAAACAAATCCCTCAAAACTAACTTCTAAGCATGGTAATGATGTTCATCTAAAGCAATTACAGCTTCAATTAACTGCAATTTCATTTGAGAAGTGTTCATGCTTGAAAAAAAAGTGAATTTCCTTTTATTTCAAAAAGAAACATCTGAATACATTGTAAACAAAACTAATCATTTGAGATTACCCACTTGAATGCTGACAATGGAATAATTGACCTTTGACCCTTTCTCTACTACACATCAATGTTAATACAGTGCAAGTCAGATCTGTACATTTTTTTTCTTGTAAGAGTCTAAATAAATAAGTTCTTCAAGAAAAGTTTCCCATTTTCCGTTAAGGTGTCAGGATGGAGTTTGAAGATAAATTAATGGAAATAAGATGCTGTTATGCAGCCAACAAATGCATCTGGTATACCTGAGGCAAGATAACTACCATTACAGGAGACACCTACAACCTGGACTTAAAGGCCACCAGGTTGTCAAGAATGAAAGCAACTTGTAAATGACATGAATGTCACCTACCACTTCTTCAGGTAACCCACCTGCCAGGCAAACAAGTTAAGCTATCTCAGGTATGACCATCTTTGCAATGAAGTTTTATTATTCATTCATCACTGTTTCTGTAGAGCATCTTTGATATGTGTCCAACATGATCATATTTATTTAATGTCTTACCTCTCCTCCTCACATCTGATCCAGTGATAGGGGCAAAAGCAGTCTCTCAGCTCATTTAGATTTTCATAACTAATATCCCTCATTGACCATGAACCTCAGCTCAGACCTGAAGGTTTTCTAAATTATTTCCTCTCCAGTGAACAAGCAGAACATTGTAGTCTCCAGGATCAGATATGTTTCAATTATTACAGCAAAGGTCATTGTTACATGCACTGCAGCAATGCACGAAATACCACGCTGGGGTAGCCTTGTATCTTGTCTTTGTCAGTGACATGTACTTGTAGTTCAGAGAAATGGGGAAATAATTTTACCATTAAGAAAAAGTGAAAAAATAGTACCTCAAGAAATAGTTTTTTCACTTGTTCCCAGTTAAACCCTTACAAAAACATTGGATCAAACAAGCAGGTCTTCTACTAGACATCTGTTTGCAAATTAGTGAAAGAGTTCCTGATGTAAGCCTACTAGCTAACACTTTGACATTCACACAAACATGGCAAGTGATAAAGCACTTAGATGGGTACATATCTTCATTTTTTTCATGTATTCAGTCAGCTGTAGATATTACACATTTTATTACCAAATATCTGCTCTGCAGGACTGATTCGTATCTAGTGTAAATCAATGTGGCTTGAATTAGGTCAATGCAGCTGTCCTAATTTACACTGGTCTCAGAACTGTAGCATTGATTCTTTCACTAGATGGTAGAATATCTCATTCTGGGTAGATTCATGAGCCATTGATTAGCAATGTTTTATGTCTACTTTCTCAAAGAGAAGCGACAAATTCATTTTCCCTATTTTATGGTAAGGAATTATTATATTCATGATTTTTTCAAAGCCACTGTGTTTCTTATTCACCCTCCAACTCCAGTACATTCAGATTTGCAGGTCAATGTATATTTACAGTGACAAACATTCTTTTATAAGCTCTTTAATTGTCCTTTGGTCTTGGCTTCTCTAACTGTTTTCCTTAATATTTTTTCTGATTTCTGCATAAGATTTGCTGATGACCTCTTTTCTTATATATTGAAAACTGAGGAGAAATAACTACTCTGAATTTCTCCCACTTGAGATTTCTTACATACTTATGGGACTGTTATAATTTCTTCTAATGCTTATACAACTGGTTTTGCAGAAATTTTCATTTTCCTGACTTGTTCCTGAATGTCTTTCTTTTAATTCTTTTTTGTTGTTGTTCCTCTTGTTCTGAGGCCAAAGCTTACATAAGTAAACTTATTCTACTCGTATCTATCTCCTTCTTTCCTGGTTTTGTTTTTCTTTTCATCAAGCTTCCTTCATCTTCAAAAGATTTTTAAATAATTCTTCTATATTTTTTTTTAATAAAAAATTGCAATCATTACTGTAACCTGTGTCCCGTAAGAAGGTAAGGTGAGGTGGGGAGAGATTCAACTTTCCTATTCTTATTCTAGCAGCTTTCAAGTCAATGTTACCAGGCAGTATAAATGTTTTAAGAACAATTTTAAAAGATACTGATCCTAGGAATATATTTTCCAGCTTGGCATAGTGACTGTATTTTAGATTATGGCTACCCTTTGCATTTCTTCAAGGAACAAAATTAACATGTGTTTCATATTTTTTTAGTGATTTTCATATCAAGCTCCTATATGCATTTCTCATTTGTGTAGGGATTCCTGCAGATCTTCAGAAGAAATTCTCTTTTTCCACTTTGTAGCTGGTAGCACAGTAAAAACACCCAACAAGACAGCTGACTGGAGTCATCTGTAGAGAAGTCTGACACTAAGTGGATTTATAAATATTGTTGCCCAAATTTTAAAAAATAAACTAAGATTTCCCACAAAAGAAAATTGCTGTGTTTTTTTTTTTTTCCCCTGGCCTTTTTTTCCCCCATAATCTTGGTATCTCACAGACTTCTTTGGTGTCGGCCAGGTCCCCTGCCTTCTAATCAATCAGTATCCAAATAGCCTATTCAAAAGCTGCAGCAGCAGATGGATGGCCCCAGGTCCTATCAACTGGCAAACCTGTGAGCCTGGCTAGCCCCAGGACAGTCACTTTGAGAATGGAGGAGCCAGCCTGACCAAAGAGATGATCTGGTTCATGAGACTTAAGGACCAGGGCAATTAGGCAGCCTATCTAATGAGCTATTTGGGCATAAGGACATCCCAAGGAGCAAAGGAGTCCAGGGATATGGAGATGGTAAGTCAGGAAGATTGAATAGAGTTGTCCTATGTCCCTGGCAGGCAGAGAGACAGGCTTGCTGGAGAAAGAGCACAAAAATGGAAAACAAAACAACAAAAACCATAGGAAGCAGCATCACTGGCAGCATCTCCCCTGAGTGTTGCAGGAAATGACAGGCCCTTGCAAACTATTTCAATCCATCAAAACACCATTTTTTTATATTCTGCAACAAAATTGTCTTTGAGCTCAAAACTTTAGGTTTCTGTTACAAATAGCAGAAAATTTTATCTATACTTTGTTCTTAATGCGGTGTTGAGGAACCTTCTAGGTGGATATAATTGTATGTATCAGCATGTGTTTAAAAATGGATAAAAGCAGAAAGAGATGCAAATATTCTTCAAGGTTTGATTAAAGTGTCATGAAAGATCAGATAGTTCAAAAAGGAACTCAGGAGTTCCACACACCAGCAGAAAAAATCAGTTAAAAATCCTCCCACCCATGTCAGTGTGTATGTCCCTGCAATGAGGATGTACCTCACAGCTGATAATTTACACACTCATGAAAAACTGTGAAACTGCAGAGACTAGATACCAGAGACGGTGAATTATAATCAATTCGTGCCCTAAGAAGCACAGAGAAAAACTCCAACCTCAATATGGAATTTCACAACAAAACAGTGCTGGGACTAAGTAGAACTGATGCATATGAGGAGTTAAATCTATACTATCAGCTCTTTCCTAGAGAAGGAAGAATCATAGATGAGCTGCCTTTTGGACTTGATGCAATAAGGGAAGTTGTAAATAAAGCACAAGATCCTAGCCAGTTAGTGGAGCAGGAGTGCTCGAGAAGCTTCCCTTGTGCACTTGAGCTGTGTCTCAGAGTTTCAGTACTGAGACAAGCTATCTTTTTCAAACACTTTTTGTCTGAAAAAGAGGAAGAGTCTGAGTAGAATACAATGAGCCAGGTTAAAGTCTCAGTAGGTCTATAATCACACAGTCCACATATTTCTTTTACCCTTGAGGCTTCAAACTATCCAAGCGGTCAAATAACTAGTGGCAAAAATTTTCAGAAATAACCAAGGCTCACTTATGGATTTGCAGTTGAAATAATTCAACAGGGCCTGCTGTGGGACTTACTACAATTCAAGTTTCTTTGGAGCTACTCAAATATGAAAACTCAAAAAAACTGGAGATGCACGGTTCAAGAATTAATTATGGAAAAAACAAACCTTAAGACTGTGAAGGCAAGAATTATCATCTGTGTTACCACCCCTGCTAACTAAGGACCAGATCTTCAGCATAGCTTCCGTTCATTTAGTGTTTTTGTCTCAGTGGAAAGCATCCCAGGCTTTTGTTAGCCCTCTGAATAACAAAGGACAGCTGTGGCTGGGGCTGTGCAATCCATACAGCTAAGAACAGTAAAATAGGAATGTACTTGTATTTCCAGGATAGCAGATTCTAATGCCTCAGGACTCATGCACACCCAAGCACTTCAGTCTCCCAATTAATCTCTGCATATGAAAGCTAATTTCCAAACTGTTTTCACTTACGGACTTACTTAAAAAAATAGATGTCTTTTTAGTGAACTGACCTCGAGCTCTAATCCTCATTTTAAACAGTGTATTGTTAGTGTGGTACAGTCTTCATAACAGTGAGAATAGATATGATCAACAATTTAATATTTGGTTTGCAGCTTTGGTGATTTGGGATTACATTTGCCCTGATAACATTTTCAAAGATATAATGTTTTCAAAGTGAATAATTTTAGTCACACTTCCTCTCAAGTCTTACTGGTAACCTACATTACATAAATACATTCTATAAATAAATTCATTGTATATACATGCCACATATTATTGTATACAAATAAATTATATAAATACCTCACAGAATGAGATTTTTCTTACCTTTTATGAGGAACCATCCCTAGATGGGACCACCAGGTGTATTAATGAACTTCGAAGTGGTGAAGCTCAACAGAGTCAGTGACCAGACTGAAAGGGTGGCCCGAGGGATTTCCTTGCCCAACTCTCATTCTAATGCAACAGCTCCTTGCAGGAATGTTCTTCTCATGTCGTGTTAGAGTAGCACAAGGATCTTCTTAATTTGTATAGGGCTGCAGCAGACACAACAGGACAACAATAAAACCACAAAACAACAGCCCTGACCTTCCCTGCAAGAACTCCTCCTTGCCTAGGCTGTCACCAACAGGGAGGGGAGCTCTGCAGTAAGGTTGGTTGTTCTCTCCAGGCTAGTCAGGCCACATGCAAGGACATTTAGGGGGATGGTGCAAAACAACTCTGCAATGGAGGGCTTCTTCCATAGATCTGCTTTGTATAAGCACTTGTTTTCGACTTATTTTTTCTTCACATCCTTTGTGACCATGGTCCTCAACCACTGTAAACTGACACACATTCATAAAAAACAGCAGGACTACTCCAGTTCATACTTGCTGAAGTTCTGTCTGCCTGGGTTGGATTTGTCTTTTTAGTCTGAATTTGCAGAGCAGGTACAGTAGAGGTCTGCTCCATGGTCGGGGCATCTAGATGCCAAATGTAATGTGTCTTCACATAAATTGAAAGATTTCATTCAAACCCACTCTATTATACAGAACATAGTTAATAAATTGAGATAATAGATCTGAAGATCAGAAAGAATAGCTGTGATGATCTCATCTGTCACCCTGCACTTACAGGCCATAAAATTTCCTTCTTGCATCAGCTATTACTTTTGTAATAAACTTTGTATGGGGAACACTGATTATAATGTTCATGTTTCATTCTTAAGACATAAAAGGGTTGCTTTCAGTTATCGTGACTGGACTGGCCCAAATATCTGTGGGGTTTCTTGCAGTCTGTGCTCAGAAATAGTCAACAAGATGACAGACATTTCGATAGCTTCTGTTTTCTACTAACAGCTTCATCAGGGCCTAGAACAATGAACTGAAATTGAAGAACACTGGAACATATAGAGATTCATGCTAGCATTAAGGAGTTGATTTGGAGTTAAAGATTTAGGAGCCCTTCGATATATGGGCACAACGTATGTGAGAAGAGTTTCTACAGGGCACAGGCAAAACACAGATGTTTAAACTGTGACTTGTTCTTACAGAAATCTATGTGGGCATAGTGATAGAGACCTCATAAAGAAATACCATAAACAAACAAGAAGCAACCTCGAGCTAACTCACAATGTGTCCGCAGGTGGGGACCAGACAAATCTGTGACTGGACCTCAAAAGGCATGTGCCCAGAGTCTTCAAGGAGGCAGTTACCATGTTTTCAGTGAATGACCTCTGTAAAGCCACACTACTTAATTTTTTTTTTTAATAGGGCCACAGTATTCTTTACACACAGAATTGACATGATCTTTTAGTCCCTCAATTGACTGTAATTACTGCTTTTACATTCCTGATAGGGTTACCCAGATGTCACTGCAGCTATGTTTTGAAGACAGCTGATCTGCACATATAAAACTGAAGGACAGTGAACTCACTGAAGAAAAATGGAAGCCTGTGAGAGTTTTAATTGGTGGTTGTGACTGGTAAAAAAAGGAAGAATCCATCCGAAATACAATAGGAGAAAAAAGACCCAGGCAAAAAAAAAAATGTAAGGGAAAATGAAATAAGAATGAAAAAATTGTTGTGGGCATATTAAACCTTAGTCACAGTAAACACAATACCTATGGTACCTTAGAAGTGCTCCAAGAAATGTAGTTTTCCAAGGTGTTGTAATGCCGCCCCAGGCACTGACAGTCACTTGAGACATGTGAAGTGGTACATGTGGTGGTACATTCTTTCCATGCTGCACAGCACAGGCTTTGCCCTGACCTCTGGAAGCTACCTTGATGGTGGACCCCAGAAAGTACATCTTCATTCCAGGATAATTAGAAGCATTTAGGAAATGATGGATAGCTTAGAGCAGGCAAGATGGGATTTAACCTGGAATTTTATCCCTAACAGCTACAATTAAGGGATGCAGTTACATAGAAAAATACTTTAGCAGCAAACTTATCAAGAATTAACAATTTATACCAGCGTAATGTCAAATCACTGTTGAGGTTAATATGCTATGCAATTGTTTGGTTTTTAACTGTGTGCTTTTAAGGACAATTTTTAACTGTATATCTCTGGACTGCAGTACACCTAACTTATTTATTGATATTACTCATATTTCTGATCTTTTACAGGCAATCTTTCTGACATCTTGCTCTTTTCACTTAAACTTTAAAACTTTTTTAAAAAGGAGACTGTTTTCCTAAGCTTTTCCTCTTCTCCTGACCATGAGGCAAGTGGTCCACTTTGCTGTTCAGTGGGGAGAAATGCACCATCACAACTCAAGTAAAAATAATTGAGATGTTTCATAAGCAGTAGTTACAACTTGCATTACTGCATCAATCTTCTGAGTTTGGACTCCTAATTAAAGTAATCTGGACTCAAATTTCCACGTACTGTACAATGTGCAGTAAAAAATAGTCTCTTCAAACAGATTTATGGATGAAATTTGCAGAGTATCTGTGACCTACATCCATTAGTTGTGTAAAGCATCATAATTTTTGAAAGATGAAAGGGTTTTCTCTACCTTTTCTCCTGAAGTTTTCACCCTTGGTATAAAACAATTAAAGACGAGGGAATGAGAAAGGAGAGAAAGGTTGCAGAAGCGAGGTTCAGGCCTCTGCCTCCCAGATGACTCACAAAGATGAAGAACCATCTGCTCTCTTGTACCCAGTGGATATTTAATACTGTTATGTGAAGTGCAAGAACTTCTTATAACTTGAATTCAGAGCACTCTCCTGAGAAGTGATCACCCTCAAACAAATGGAAGGCCTAAAGCTGACACTTCAAAGCACTGAATAAGGGCCCTAACTGTGTTGCTAAGGAAAAAAAGGAGAGAGTGACCATCGCTCAAATTTTTCAGAAAATTGTTATAGGTACCTGCCTCCTTTAGTAGGCTCTGGGGAAGGAATTTGAGTAGGTGGAGAATGGGATTTAGGACACATGCTGGTCCTCTGTATTACGCTGTCAGATGGAGTATGCACCTTCCTGCTCAAAGATCTAATTTGGGCGAGCTCTCACTAAACATGCTGGTGGTGTTCCAAGGCATTTAATTTTCTGTATGCCCACTGCAGGCCTCCCTGCCATGGATCCCAGCTGCTGCAGCTCAGTGACTAAAGGTTTTGTTCTCTGACACTCAGCATTGATACATTTAAGCCCTAATGCAGATCTCAGCCTTAGAGTTTAAATCACAGTTTCCAAAGCAAATTTGGCATTATAAGGTTAATCCTCCCTGAAAACAGATTTGCAGAAAAGGACCTGAGGGTCTTGGTGGACAACAAGCTGACCATGTGCCAGCAATATGTGCCCTTGCAGCAAAGGAGGCCAGCAGCATCCTGGACTGCACTAGGATAAGCATTGCCAGCCGGTTGTGGGGGGTGATCTTTCCTCTCTACTCATCCCTGGTGAGACACGTCTGGAATGCTGGGTCCAGTTTCGTACTCCCCACCCTGTATAGTAGTAGTTATCTGTTTTAAAGCAAGCTCCACTTTGCCAACAGGTAATAAAGCCTACATTTTTTTCAGTTCTACTTAGCAAATGTTAAAGAAGGATGAAAACTGGATTATGTTGTTCTGCAAACAGAAAGGTGCTTTTCTCCCAGGCTAGACTTAATAATACTAAAAAAAAACCCAAAATGCTTTGCTCAAAGAAGAAAATGTGGATACATCCAAAGCAATAAAAGTATCCCTCCTAATGCAGCAAAACTGCATTAACTTAATGATTTGCTAAGAAGTCTGAAAATCTGTTGTATCACTGAAAAGGACACAGCTTTCCATGAAAACTTCCCCAGTTCCAACTGACCTATATGAGGTCTATCAGATAAAGTGAATCCTAGTCCACACTTCAAATTCCTTTTAATTAAATTCAAAAGCATTGACACATAAATGGCAAGTCAAATCTGAATGACCCTGAAGGGAAATTACTGTTATGCATCTATTTTTACTAGAGTTACTATTTCTCATTTTACTGCACCCTGAGTCCAATGCTGACCCTTACCTATGGTTAGTTGTTACAGATATTTATTTAAAAATAAATTATTACAAGGCATACTGTAACAGTCTAAGCAACTGCATTTCTGCTGACATAAATAAAGTTACTCAGGCACAAAAGTTTGTAAGTTTAACAAAGAAATCACATTTTCTCTTCTGCTTCTATTTCATCTCCCTTGTCGAAGCTGACTGTGCCAAGACTGGGCAGGAGAGAGCAATAACCACAAAATCTAATTATGATTTCATAGGTCAAGATATCTGTCTACAGAAACATCAAGTTTGTCATTCCCCGAATCAGATTATAAAGGATGAGCAGACACACACCTTTCTTATAAACAATTTTTAGGAAGATCTATGAGACAGGGTTTGTCTTCTGAAATTTTGAAAGAGATTTTTAAAATAGTAGTCCCAAATGCTTTCAATAGATCATTCACTAATACCTGATAGAAGCAGATCCAACCATTCAGGATGCTTTATGCTTGCTTCTAAGCAGGTAATATGATTATCATTAAAAGTACTCAAAAAGAAGGCACAAAAAAGATCTCTTTATGTCACTTGCCTTTAGAATAGACAGGTGCTGGAGTTCAGGATATCTAACAGCTTATAGAAGAAGACTACAAGCCATTTTCTTGGATATTTTTTAAAAATGACAAAAAGCAGTATATGAGTCACAGAAGAATACAAATTAATTTCCATTCATGTGACAGACTTACATAAATAAATAGAAGTGCAGCACTCGCCACAAATAATCTTATTGTTGATGACCCTCTGAATGTTGCTAGCTAATTAGCAAGCAGTGTCCAAAGTTGTTTATAAAGAACAAGCTGTTAAAAACATCAGGAAAGTAGACTTTTTGGTGAAGTGCCCACATGACATGTTAGTAGTACTGTAGTAATACCATACAGAAACTATTGGACTGATGGATCTTAAAACTCCTACAAGAGTTATGAAATACACTTGTACATAATAATACTCTTCTACAGTAGTTACAAAATATAAAATGCTGCCATTGCACTGTTCTTTACATTAAAGGTGTTATCAGGAGAGCTAACAAGTTGGAGATGACATAAAGCAGTTTCACGTCTATGGGATTATCAGAAAATATACACCTTTCTTATATATATAAAAAAAAAAGAAAAAAAAAACAGTCTATCTGGGGAAAAAAAAAAAAAGGAAGTGAAATGGTTTTGTTTGCCTAAAAAAATCTGAGTGTTGAAAGAAGGATCATTTCCCTCAAGCACAAAAGTTGTTAGAAATATCAGCAGAGGTCCATGAGTAAAATGACAAAGGTCACAGATGCAGCAGACGCTGCAAGTTTTTTTTATTTTCCTCCCCCCCTAGTCATTTCACGACAAAAAGGGCATCATCAGAATGCCACAGCCAGTGGTAGCAGCAGCTCCTTTTTTATTGGTCAGGTATAAAGTGATCGTAAAAAGTCAAATGGTCAGGCTTTTAACCCACACTCACCTTCCAGCCTTAAAATCTCTCCACGTGTTTTGCATTAAGTTTAACCAAATGACACTTGCTACAATCTAGGCTAATGTTCTGAGGACTTGTTTAACAGCAAAGCACCCAAATATAGTTCTAATGAACATGATAAGTTCAGTAGTATTACTCTGCTTATTCAGCATTTCAATCTTCAGCATATTGCCATTAGCACTTACAGATCTCTAATATTCTTATGACAACACTTGTAAAACACTGAATGCATCAGTCGGATATAGTTTCCTTGCTGAAGATCCTTTGAGCGATGCCGATGACAACACTTTGAGATATCTGCTAGTTTTATAGCTGTTTTGCACTGAGTGGGTCCCATTGTGCTCCCACTGGAGCCCTCATAATAATAATATGAAGTAAGAATAAGAATAAGAATAAGAATAAGAATAAGAATAAGAATAAGAATAAATAATAGCACCACTGGCTTAAGTGCAAATGACCAAAACTTGTTATCAAATTAAGACAACTTGAGTAGTTTACCCAGAAGCCTAGACTGTGTCAGAATAAATTATTGTAAAGCTTGAGGACATCAAGGTGTTTGGGGTTCCCAGTACAAGAGAAACATGGACATAGGGGAGAGTCTGGCGAAAGGCACTAAAAAGATTAAGGGAGTGGGGCATCTCTCCTGTGAGGAAAGGTTGAGAGAGCTGGGACTGTTCAGCCTGGAGAAGAGAAGGCTCGGGAAGGATCTTATCAATGTACACAAATATCTGAATGGAGGGTGTAAAGAAGACAGAACCTAGCTATTTGCAGTGGTGCCCAGTGCCAGGACCAGAGGCAATGGGCACAAACTGAAATGCAGAAGGCTCCACCTGAACATCAGGAAACATTTTCTCACCGTGAAGGTGATTGAGCACTGGCACAGGTTGACCAGAGAAACAGTGGTCTCCATCTTTGGATGTTCAAAAGCCATCTGGACATGGTCCTGAGCAACTGACGGTAGGTGGCCCTGCTTGAGCAGGGGATTTGGACCAGATGACCTCCAGAGGTCCCTTCCAACTTCATCCCTTCTGTGATTCTATGATGCTACGATCAAAATGACTTAGCTCTTGATCTGCCCATCTCTCAGGCCAAACTTGATGTTGCATATGGTCGATTGAGGAATTACCAGACTGACACCTCTGAATTCCCTGCTTCCCTCCACAGTCAAATGACTATTCACAGACTGCAAAGGCAGAATGGATCATTGTGGTTCTCTCAGAAAAGTCACACAGAGAAATGCAGAGGAAACCCAGCACACCAGTCTGATACCAGCAATGACTCCATGAAAACAAAACTCCTCTGGGGGCCTGTTTTAGGGGAAGAAGGTATGGGGTGTTTCTCTAAAGATGCTGTCGTAAATGAGAAATGCTATCCTTCATTTATTTAGCATCACTCCTTGACTGTGACATATTCATTTTCTCTTCTGTTTTTGTTATTAGCATCAAGTATACCCTTTACTAAGTTCAAGGGTAATAGGAAGCCAAAATGACAAGTCTCTGCATGAGAATAACCGGGGTTTGGAGGTCCAGAGGGGAGAGAGATGGGAATCCAAATATTTCTCCTGACCATTTTTTATCAATCCTAACAAGTCATGAGGAAAACTTCTAATCCACCCACCTTCAACTAGAGTCTCATTGATCCCTGCTGTGGCTCAGCATAACATAAACACTGGGTGGAAAGCATCTGGTGAGATAGAGATTCCTGTTTCTGCATTAGTCACCCCAACTCCTCTTATAATCACTGGAGTGAAACAAGCACTTTTGGATTCGATTTCATCCTGAAAAGGATGTCTAAAATAAGTCAGATGAATCTTATCCTAAAAGTACCACAATGCCTGAAGAGAGCTGATAGCAGTTGATGTAGGCAGGCACCTACATGAAGATGAATGGAAGACTGTGATGCTTATTTTGTACAGAGAGACAGTCATGACCTGACCTCATGCAAAGGTTGCAGATGAAGTAGGAATTCTACTTTTATTGACAGGCCTCTATGCTGACATGACTGAGAATTAGGCACCTCAGGAGGAGCATACCTCTAGCCTTTAGCTCCCAAATGGCCATCCAGATGGGGCAGAATGGGGAAAGCAATGGTGACAGCTGCCCCTGCCTTGCTTAGTCTGCTACAGGACATCTTTTTTCTGTTAGAGAGTGATGCCACTAGTGCTACTATTGCTGCATGTTTAGTTATGAGGAGTTTCTGCAATGCCAGACTCAGAAAATCCCTTGCTAAAACATTAACTGTTTGTCTTGCAGGTACCTATGATCAGTAACCTGTCATCTTCCTCAAAGAGTTGCCTTACGCTTTCAGTAGATTTTCAGGAATTGGTGCGACAGTAGTGGGTACTAGTACTCCTGCTGTCCTGTAGGACCACAGACCATGGTGGGGAGAAAAGTGTTGCTGGAAGTCGTGTGGATAAAGGTTCAGGACTTGGACATTCATCATGCCACACTAATTTTCAGAGTTCCTTTAAAACTGGCAATAAACCATCCTCTGTTGTTGTGCCGCAAGCTACTTCTGCCCCAAAACTCTTAATTTTCTTCTTGACTATGACCTCCACAGGGACAAGGGTCATAAGACACATGTGAGTGTGTGCCACTGTGAAATACATGGATTTAAGGGTGCTTCCTTCCTCCCCTTACTTAGCTTGTCAGCCTTTCTGGGCACTGGTATTCTTGGAAAAGACAGACCGTTGGCTCACAAGAGTTATTTCAGTGCCCTCCAGTATAGTAAAACAAATACAAATGCCTTCACCACATCCCAGAGGTGCTCAGCCCTGCCGAGAACAGAGAGGTGTTATTCGAATTTTTACTGAAAGGCAGTCTGCTGGCTCTGCCTGACTCAAAGGCAGCTTGGTCACCAAAATCAAGCTACCCTTCTGGAGACTGCAGTGAAAAGAGAGGTGGCAAAGCAGAACAAGTGGAAACAGCCCTTTCAGGTCTCCTGACATCATCCTATAGGCCCCTGCTAAGTAAATTAATTTTGAAAACAGAAATCTTTTTGACAGTCCATCACTGCATATTTAACATAAACATACTTTGTGATCTCTTTAGGTTTTTTCCCCTGTATTCAGAACTACTCACCACTAAGGAAGTTATGTCTGCAGTGTTCCAAAAGTCACAGATTTGTCTAATTACCTTCAATGCATATTCGTTTGTCAGAGGCTCACAAAAACCTGTACCATTCAAAAACATTACGGAAAGACAACATTTCAATTATTTGAAGGGTCATACAAACTGTATCATAGTCATTTCAAAGGAACAGAGCACAAAATAATAGTGTTGAGATGTGGGTGCTGTAGCTTTTTATTCACCCTTTCTCTTTACACTGCAATAACCAATACAAGATCAAAAATACAAAATCCTTCCTTCCTCAACACATCAATAAACATGTCACAAGAATCATTTTTGTAATGTGTGCTGGTCATGTTCAGGTCTGTAATCACTTCCATTTTATTTTACTTTTTCAAAGCAGGAAATATCTGCTTGTTTCACATGTTGGAGTTTATGCATTAAGTTCCTAGGAAAATAAAAATCTAGGCCCTACCAAAATAAATAGGAAAAACTCCGCTGAATTTTGTGAAGACCGGGACTTCACACCAAATCTTTGGCTTTCAGATAAATCTTCAAGCTTGCAAATCTTCTTTGGTCTTGTGAAGACCCAAAACCATAGTATCCCTCATCTTTATCCGTTATCTTTCAAATTATTTATGCTACAAATGCTCACAGCTGCCTCAATTCACTGTTTAAGTATTCTTTGTGCAGGTAAATGCAACGTGATTCTGGATTCAAAGCAGAATCTGTGCTCAGTGATAGTTACTGCTCTTCATTTTATCAAACACTGGAAAACACATATAATCTCTCTCCAAAATAAAAAATATCAGATAAAGGCATGTAGAAAAAGACCACTTCTATGCATGAGAGTTTCCTTTGTGCTAGGTGTTGTAGTAACATTATCTCCCTGTTGTTTGAGTCCGAAAGTCTGATGCACTGGTTCACTTTCTACCTTTGCTTGATCTATCCCCACTTATTCCCCAATTTCCTTCCTCTCCTTTATACAGATGTGTATATGTTTATGTCAGCTCTACTGATATAAAATGCACTGGTTTATGTGTTATGCCAGCAAGCCTGTGTGGCTTCATTTCCCCTCCAAATATGAGCAAGATAGCTCTCTTTTTCTGTGCACTCCTTTTATAAAAGTGAGTATTCTGAAAAATAAAACATACAGTACTGCTTTGAATTAGACATGTCACAGTATGTTTTAAAAGCTCATCTAAATTGGAAAGTGCTTTCCCCATGGCATGTAGTAGGAAAAAGTTTGTTTTGATTTAATTAAGAAATCATTTACACGTTTGCCCTTATTTTTATTTTGCTTTTAGTGTACAACAATTTCTTTTCCCATGAGCGTTCTTAATGCTCCCAATGGTCAGGAAATAAAATTGCATGTTCAAAGATTTTGCCATCTGGTGCCTACAGATATCACACTTGTGATGCTGAAGTTTGGTTGCCAGCCCCAAATGTGTAGCAAGTGATTGAAAGTACTTTGTCCATGCAGGAGATAAGGAAAAAAGGCTCAGTGTGCAATGTGACAGATGTGAGTTCTTGGAAACATGGACTTCAAAGCTTATTATGCAGGGAGATATGGTAAGCACTGTGGACACACAGAATATTCAGAAAGTCTTTTGGATCAATACTATAAACATGCGCATGTGTGTTCCTGCTTGCCTGATGCAAAACCACAGGAATACCAAAGTCTAGAGAAAGCCTCACTCTCCAGAGAAAATTTGTTTATACCAGCTTACTCTGGTACCAGCCAAGAAGGCAAAAGATGAAGGAAACATCTCTGCTCAAAGCATGTATACAAAGCCAAAAAATGGAAATCTGACAAACTTGTACCTGCACTTCTCAGGATTCCACACAACCGATAGGTAATGTCTGATTAACCCAGAAAGTAGGACAACTGTTTGCAGGACTTTTCCTTTCTAACGTTTGATCTGTAATGCTTTGTCCCAGAGGACAAATATGTTGCTTTTTGAAACCTAGTTTGAAAGTCTCTAGTTCACTCCTTTCTTGCCCCAAGCAGAAATAATGTGCATGCAGAACTAAAGCCAATGCTGTATTTGGAGATGTCCCATTTCCCCTGATTAGGCTACTAGTGTTCCTCCGTCTATGATAGCTCTCTGATCCTCATGGAGTCTGTGTTCTCCATGATTATCCTTTAATCACATAACCTAACATTCCCAAACTCCTATGTGTGTGTCACAGCAATATAATTAATCTTGGCATAAAGCTCTTAAGGCCATTACCAATGGAACACGCAGGCATCTTTTTTCAGAAAGAGAATTGTCAGCTACCCCATCAGCTTTCTTATGAAAAGTTTTTCACCCACAAACATTTGTTTTTCCACTTGCTTGTTCACATGAAACAGCAGAATAAACTCAGTGGATTATATTTACGCAACATTTACACCAGTGGTGAGTGTGGTGGGCTTCATCATTTCATACTGCAGTTGCCATCTGTGTAAGTATTGCTCTTGTATCCTTATCATATCTGGTAAACTAAACTAAATATAAACTAAAGCTGAGTAAGTCATGACAGATAACTGGTGGGCAAATCCCACCTCTTGTTTCATGTGAGGCAGGTTTCTAATTTCCTTTAATTTTATTGAGGGGTAGATTTAATTTAGTTGAGGAGATTTCCTTTGGGTTTTTTCCCCCAAAATCTGTGGACTGAATATGAAGAGTTCAATGTCAATGTTCTATATATATGCAACAGTGGATTCAAAATTCAAGCTGTTACATACCCTTCGATCAGTTAGTTACTACGATTTCTGTTCTTAGAATGCTGATCTATATTTAGAGTAACTAAAACACATAGAGGGTTTATCTGATGCAATACAGATTTATAGACTAGCTAGAAAATTAACATTCAGGTTTAAATTGCCCCAATATTTAAATAAGATTATAAGAAACAGCAGCATCCCTCTTTCTTGAGAGGTACTAGCTCAGACATAGTACATGACTGAATGTACATAGTGAACATTGCTTTACCCTGTGTTCACTGATGTGCATCTCCTCAAGCCCCTAGCATTACTGCACATCTGCAAACTGCAGATTATAGTGCAAAGGAAAACATCCTACGGACTGATAGACATTTAGTAAACTGAAGACACTGTATACTCCTGCTAGAGTAGGAAAATCATAGGCATTTGGCACTTAGGAACTTGTGGTGGGTTGACCCTGGCTGGACGGCAGGTGCCCAGCAAAGCCATTTTATCACTCCCCTCCTCACCTGGACAGGGGAGAGAAAATATAACAAAGGGCTCATGGGTCGAGATAAGGACAGGGAGAGATCACTCACCAATTACCATCACAGGCAAAACAGACTCAACTTGGGGAAAATTAACTTAATTTATTGCCAATCAACCATAGTAGGGTCATGAGAAATAAAACCAAATCTCAAAACACCTTCCCTCCACCCCTCCCTTCTTCCTGGGCACAGCTTCATTCCTGGATTCTCTACCTACCCCCTCCCCCCCAGCAGCACAGGGGGATGGGGCATGAGGGTTGGGGTCAGTTCCTCACACGTTGTCTCTGCTGCTCCTTCCTCCTCAGGGGGAGGACTCCTCACTCTTCCCCTGCTCCAGCGTGGGGTCCC
>JAVJGG010000050.1:3547306-3557409 GCA_035590195.1 Aviceda cuculoides
CTGGAAGCTCCTTGATTTCAAAATTGTAATAACTCGGAGGGAAGGGGGGTTGCATCTGCCATTCCAGGGGGGGGGGGGCTCCTGCCTTCCTTGGCAGACACCTGTCTTTCAAACCAAGACACAGGGGTAATTCAGGCATGATGAGTTCATCTTCTTACTGCAACGCATAAGGAGAGTTTCTGCACTGCTGAATGCACACAGGCTTTGAGCTCAAAGAACTTCAAGCTGCCAATGCAGCTCATACTCTTATCTTTCTATGATCCCTCGTGGCTAGATTTGACCATCTGTCATCTTTATTGAAAAAGCATGATTAAATTTACTTTATTAAACATATTTATCCAAAAATCCCTTTTTTCTGTTCTACTCCCTTGTCCTAATTTTCTCTGCTGGTCCAATTATGCAGCACTATTCCTTTGGCTGAAGAGCTTTTTATCATAGTTATATAGACACTGTAATTTGAAAGGCCAGCAAATTCCCCTCATTCACTGTATAATGTTTGCTGTCATGGAATTATACATTATTAATATAATAAGAATAGGCAAACATGACACTGCAGGGAAATTGGCACACCTTCAGGTAAAATACACAATGAAAAGGTTGTCCTTTACAGAAGAGTATTTAGGCTAGTAAACGGCACTTGCAGAGTTGAGCTGCCAGCCAAGTGTCTGAGGAGCTGTCTGCTTCCAGTCCAGCACATACAGGAACTAAAGCCCATTCCCCCATGCCCCCAGTCTCTTCAAAAGATGCTGTGACTACCCCGTGGTTGTCATTATCTCTCTCTGTCTTTTAGCCACTCCTGGAAATAACGTTTTAGCTACAAGTGATGAACGAAACATTTTTCCAGCCAATATAACCTTCCCTCCTCATCATTTCCATTAGTTTAAATGCTCCTTTTTTTGCTACTGCTGTTTTTCATGGAGTCTTCCCACTAGTGTCTTCGCATCAAAAAAATCTAGCAGGGATGTGAGTGTATATAAGTACCTCAGTGAATTAAGGTTATTCCACTCTGTTCTAAATAATAATAATAATAATAATAAAATCAGAAAATTCTAAGAAATTCAGACTTCATATGACTGCAAGGGTGGATCACAGAAAAAGAGGAAATTAGGCTTGAAAGATTTTGTCTGATTTTTATGCCAAAGTAAGCAATTCCCTCAGGATATCCTGAAGATATTTTATACACTTGATAAATCCCTGCCTGTCAATGTTTGTGTGTGTTGCAATTAAGTTTAGCAGAACTGTAGTGTCACTCTTTCATGGAAAATAAATAGATTACATACAAACTGTGGTGCCAAATAAATGACGGATGGTTAATCTACATACTATAAATATGAAATGTGCAAATAATTGTTTTCTACAAGAACTAGCTCATTGCACGAATCCTCCCCTTTTCTTTGTTTTACCCATCCTCAATGTCTTGTTACAGAGGTGTTTGGCCATGCTTAACTTCAATGGCCTGAGAAGTTCTCTAGAGAGTAAGTTTGTATTTCTTTAAATTACATGTCTGTGCAGATCTGAGGATCCTGGCAGGGTCCTGAATGACAAAGGAAGTTGATTTTTGTGGGAGAAATTATTTTCCAACAGTTTTTGCCTTGTTTTTACAGCATCCTTTAAGCTGTGATATCATAATGCAATATCATATAAGTTGTGAAGGAAAAATTTAATGGTATGGTAAGCATGCACACTGCCTTTTATCTGATCTTAACTCAGATAGTTTGTCTAGAAACAACTGGATGATGACAAAAATGATAATGCTGCTAATGACAAAGAGGACAGTGGTGATGTGATAATTTCCATTGACCCTTACAGATAATGTATAACTACAAAAGGACATTGGAAATGTTATGCCTTCAACATCTTTATCTACAGCTGAAACCAAGCTGTATATATATATATATACAGGAATATATAGGAATATAACTTTTTTTAAAAATTATGCAAATACCAGCATCTTTCTATCAACATGTAGATAGAAAGTTGATTTCATTAGCCTTTGATGAGGGCAGTTGGGTAATTTGGGGCTAATCAAGAAGGGAAATTTCTTCTATCAATGCATATCTTAATTGCAGACTGACTCCTTAAAAAGCAAGCATTTGCAAAAATGCAAAACAGGTATCTTAGAAAAGGTCCGTCAGTTTTGCAGTTCATTTTTGCACAGTCCTTTACTAGGCTTCTAGTACTGCAAAGACCTATCTCACTTCCCTCAGTAGTCTGTAAAGAGGTTTCTGTAACTCCTTTCCACTTCCTTTGACTAGTTACGTAACTTCAGGGAGGCAGGTAATGGATAAAAAAGGCAGTGATGGTAACAAATTTTGTTTTCCTTCCCAGTTGTTTCTGTATCACAATCTATTTTTTGAGTATTGCATACCCATTCTTCCAAAGGGTTCACCTATCCCATTTTGTGACCAAAAAATTGCATGAAATGCATTATAAGTTAGACACTGGGTGAAACTTTGTTGTTGAATTCTAACACATGGTAATAAGTTTAAAATTTTTTCCCCTATTAGAAGATAAGCTTCAAAATAAAAGTATTTTACTCTATTTTTATGGGGTTCTTCCAGACATCTAGTTAGAAAATTATTTATTGCCACTGAAGACCCCCAAAACTATAACCACAGTTATTCTTAAACCAAACATCCATAAGTATGTTTTCAAGGAGAGTGAGGGCAAGGAAAGAGAAGATTTGCAGTTCATAAAACTAGGATGGGTTATTCACATTTGAAGGGAGTAAATTTTGTGATGAAAACCAGAACATGAGACAAGATGACATTGCAGGAAGCTCTATTATTACAGACAGAGTGGATGTGAAATTAATCCATCATTTCTTCCCTGAAGAAGGTAACTCACCTGGAAGCATCCAGTCCCCTACAGTCATGCCTATGAGATGAATCACTTTAAAAATTAAGAGGACAGATAAAAAAAAAAGGAATGGCATGTAAGCAATTACATAAAGAAATCCTTTTGACAAGGAAATAAGAAGATATCAGAGCTTTTTCAGTGAAATGAGATACAGGTGGACTTACTTGGTATTGTTGGTTATTTTTAATAAGCTGCCCCAAAAATTCTGCAAAGCAAGATGACTGAACTCTCTGTTACTATATCTAATTCTGCAATGAGCAGATTGTATAGTAGTTTAAGAGATGCTAGGATCTGAAAGGCGACTATTACTTTTGGGCATGAAATACAGATGAGTGAACATTTCCTCATACGTACCATTGTTACAGGCTCACGTTCTTCTCCTGTGAATGTGCACTTCATTCAGGAATTGGATGTATCCACATTGTTTGGAAAACCACAAGGTCAGAACTGGTGTGATCTACTAAATTTCAGTTTATTAGTAGAAGCCCATGCTACATATACTTGCAAATCTATAAACTCTTTGACAGCTAGTTAAACGAAGTGAATGTTTAATTTATTGAACAGCAAATACTTGCTATGTAATAGTTTATGTTGAAATAGTATTGCCCTGATTTTTCATTATATGACTTTATGTCAAAGCTAATTATTTGAGATGTTTTCAAAACAGTTTCCTGCTCCTGCAGGAATATATTATCCCATTATAAATAAATGCTCCAATTATGAATAGAGCTAAGAACCTACTACTTATATTGACAGGGCCAAAATATGTATCACTCTGCATTAATGTATTATTTATTTTAAGAGAAAATAAATCAATGTATCTTACCTGGTTCGAGGTGGAAAGATTCCAGGGAGGTATGTCATCAGCACAGACAAATCTGCTGGTTAGAACTTCAGAGGGTAGAAGAGGAACAGAAGTTACTCTAAAAAGATGTTACATAAATTAGACAGACACACAGGAAAACCTCTTTCAGAAGACAAATTTCAAAGAGTCGATTGCTTAAAGTGCTGCAGAGATCATACAATATTGATATAGTTTTTAGTTTTAAAACCAGGGAAGTGTCATTGTTGACTAAATTCTGGTTAATCTAATGTATAAACTAATATAACTGTGTATTTATAATATTCTTAGGGATGAAAATAATACCAATACTAACAACAGAGACAAAAAAACCTACTGTCCTTACTCATGACAACCCAGGCTTTTTATTTCTTTGAAGGGAGTACTGAGAGATATTTAAAGTCCTCCAGATTACTTTTTTTTTTTTTTTTTTCAGTAAGATTTGGAGTACAACACCAAGACTGTCGTCATCAGAATTCAGCAATGTTTGGGGAAATTTACCCAAAATAAAACTCAACGCTAATGGGCACTAGGCATTACCATCTTATAGGGCCTAAATAGACATAACAACATTGAGGAGGTTAGTAATTTCTCTGTTGCTACTTCTTTGGTCTCAAGATTAGCATTGGAGAGTTCCTCAGCATGCCTAGAATGAGAAGATCCCACTAAGATTTCATCTGAAATTCTATTCTCCCTGCCTAACCATTTTGTCCCATGGCCTGCCTGAAACAAAGACTCGAATGAGAGTTTCTCGTTATGGATCAATCTAACTAATACTAGAATTCTTTGCAGAAGGTGCAGATATATCAGGGGGTTATTTCATGTAATGGAAAGAAAGAAATGCCTTTACCACTTCCAAAACAGACTATTGCAGTTCAGTTGCATGTAGAGACAGAAGAGTATTTCCTTTCTTAGACACCTACTTTCAGACGGTTCTCAAGTACAAGATTTTGGGGTTTGCTCTGTAAAAGCATCTGCACCTGACATATTTTTTGGTTCTGTTCCCTTCCTAACCTTTCTGAGTCCATTTCTCAGTATTTGATCCTGGGGAGGCACCAGACCATTGACCTCTACCCAGTCTCCAAACTTGAACATCAGATTCAGAGTAACTTCTACTAAGCCAGCAAGACCACCTCCTCACACCCGTGCCTCGCTAGATACAAGCTGAGGGACTGGCCCTAGATGAGTACACTCTTCTGCTAAGTCAAGTTAAGCAACTGGCTAGAAGCTATCCCACTGTGCAATTATCTCCTACTACTTGGAAGATAATATACTAATAATGTTGCTAGCAGCAAGAAAACTATATTAATCATGACACGTTCCCCTGGAGTTTGATTTCAGCAAAAAAAATCCACAGAAGCAAAAATCTCTTGGAGGGTCTATATGACAGGTAGTGATACCACTACCACTTTAATGTTGTTTTAAGCAATTTCTTAACACACTTTGTGAACTACAAACAGAGTTTTATTTCTGATTTCAGTGACTCCACCAAACTTCTTTATAGCTTACAGGCCTGGTGGTTTATTTCATTTTCTGGCTTTCGTCCATTTAGCTTCACTAATCTTCCATCCAGGGCAAAAGTATGGATTCATGATTCTCACTTCCAAAGGCAAAACTATTGATTGACTTTCTCTAGATGGCATAGATCAGATCATCTTAAACCCTTAAGGTTTAATACAAAAACCAGTAATGCTCTTATTTTACTGAAATAGACAAAGGCTTGAGTTAAGAAGTCAAGATTTTGATAAAGTTTAAAACAGTTACCTTCTAATATTTTAATAATATTTTCACAAATTATACCCACTTGTAAAACCATACTACAAAGCAAAAAATATTTTTTCAGAGGAAAGTATTTGTCATATTAAGGAAAATTTTTGAAGTTAGGAATAAATAACAGGTGTTTATTTTGCTGCTATGATAGTGTCATTAAGCATTGTTGTAAGTAGTGGTGGTGATATTGGAAGAACATTTATAAAAATAAAAGGAATTAGACCAGGCTCTTTGGATCCTTAGTACTTATAAATGGAGGTAACTTCACTCCTTTCCCCAAGAGCTAAGGATCTCTTGAAACAGAAGCTCATTCATGTTTTCCTAAAAAATTAGTATATATGAAGACCTTGAATCAGAAAAGGTGCTTTCAAGGCTGAATGAAAGTTTCTCTTTGAAGACAGTTGAATTGAGTTAAATGAAAGTCTGCAAGACTTATGCTGTCCCCTAAACACACTAAATTTTTTTATTCCAAACTATTTTCTCCATTTCTTCTTGTTATCCTATTACTTTCTTCATGCCTCTGTTTCTGAATACTGTCTGCTACAAGTTTTCACATTATATTTTGATAATTAATGACAGTGGGACATCTTGTGCTATCCAGACGCTTTATGCTGTGTAGCCTCACATATCTCAAACCATATTGCAAATAGAAGCATGTGTTTAGATATAAAATCTAGGGTCCACGGAGATTTGCAAGTATTGTCTGAGATCTCACAAGGAGCTATGGCTGAGTTAGGTGTAAAACCTTTGTCCCTTCATTCCCATCCTCCTGTTGATGTGGCAGGTCTCTGTTGCTTCAGTTCTTGCATGAAATCCTACAACCTGATCCAAAAGTAGCTGGTGGGATTCCTTTTTTAATTATAATAGCTGTAGCAAAAGGAACACAGAAATAGTTCCTGAAGCTTACATCATAGCCTGGTATAATGGGTATTCAACTGTGCAGCCCTCATTGATATTCATACAACTGGTGTGGCTGAAAATCTGCATTTGACTTCACAGTTTCATTGGATCTCATTTTTCAGCATTTATTCAGCTGGTAGACAGGCCACTACTGACAGCAAAGAGTGCAGTGGTAACACAAGAAGAAAAGCTGACAAATTCACTCCCTCCTTAATGCGTTTTAATTGATGATATGGAAGTGACAGTGTGCAATGTCATCCTACTGCAAAGCAGTTTACTTGCAGCCTGTACATTTAGCACCATATTGCTCCACAGCATCAGGCTGATCAGATCATGGTAATCATTAGCCAGACCCTGATCTTTCTGAAATCAAAGGTAGCTTTGGTATTGAGTTTAATGGGATCATCAAGGTGGGTTAATGGAAAAGGTGAACATAGCAGAGACATAGAAAAGTAGAAAAAGAAGTGTCTCACAAAAAGCTCTTCTGCATGTATCAGTGACTGAATGCTGCAGAGCTCAGTGACAGACTACATCACACAGGGATTTGAAAACAGCCTGCAGAAAACAGCTTTAATTCCTAGACTCTGAACACAGAAGGGCTACAGAGAGACTTAGGAAAGTATGTTAAAAATAATGCTTGAGAAAATTATGGTTTATTCTGTTTATTGGGGAATTAAGAAAAAAATTAACTGTGAGGCAAAAATGGAGACTTTTGAAAATACAGGCGAGCTGGCAAGTAAATACATATTATTTATGTAATAAAAATTAAATATTCCAAGACGATCTTTTCTTTCCAACTTCAGCCACCTAAAATGTTTCTGAATGTTTTAAAACCTCAGTTAACTTTCCAAATGGAAACTCATTTTTAATAAAAAAATTAAAACATTCACTGCAAATTGAGGAAATAAAATGGCAGAGGGGGGGTGTTGTTTGTTTATTTGGGACTCTTTAAGAGAGCATTTTAGTGGGCAAATATAGTAGCTCTCGATACACCATCTGATATATTTGGAAAAGTTGAGCACTTGCTGGCACCAAACCCCTCCATCAGGCTTCAGATTGTTTGGGGAAAGGGGTCAGATTTTTACTGATGTGGAAGTATTGTTAAAACCAAAAGAATTTCAAATATATTCCAATATCACAAAATCTACCTTTCTTTTGTCAAAGTGGAGGAAATTTCTCACCATTCTGTATTCAATGGCACATTTTTTTTTCTGGTCCCTAAAATATGAACAAAGGCAGTTCTTGCACAAACTTATCCTTTATTTACAAACTCATGCCAGATGTCTTAGGAGGCTATTTTGTGACATATATAATACCTATTCCTACATAAAGCATACTACAGGCTGCAGCTCAGAAGATGATAGAACACCTAAAATGAAAATGACAGAGAGCCTCTTCTACCACATACGAGCAGTCCCTAGCACTCTGGCCGGGTACAGGAGTATCATTAGGAGTGTCAGATAGAAGGAAACACATGCAAGATTGTCTTCCTTCCAGATGTTAATCTAATTTCCACCTGCTAGCAAGGGATGATGAGAATTCACTGACCTGGAAAAGTAAGTGGTTGCAAGGGGAAAAGATAAAAGTCATAGTCTCTGTTTCACCTCAACTATATTTCTTCTTATGCGTTTCATTGTTCATTTTAAACCACATTTATCTGGACTAATATGAAAAACGTTCTTGAATTTCCACATGTGATATAATGTACTCTGAGTTAACAATACATATAATCTTTTCCTCACCCCAATATAGCTTCTGAATTATTTCATACTATGAGGAATTTCTTGAATGCTAATTTCTGAGCAAGTGCCTCAACATAGGTTGGGATAGAGATCTTCTGCATTTATTTCTTCAATACTGCACAGAATGCTGTTGGACTACATAAATGCCTGAGAGGTTGCAGCCTTATATCTTCCCTACAATAGGCCCAATTTAAATTTCTCTTATACTGATTTAACTGCACTGGAATCAATAGAATTCCCCTTGATTTTCATTAGTGTACTGTAAAAGACAGGGATCAGGCTCAGTATCTTGAATACAGAAACTTTTGTTGTTGTTTAAAAGGATTGCAAGTAAAATCCGGTGAAAAGAATGTAATTAGTGTCATTCCAGGCTAACATTCCCTTTTGTTTTGTTCTCCATTTTATTGTATCAGACTAGCCTATAGCTGAGGACTATGAATCAGATTTTTCTGTAGTACTAAACAGCCAAAGAGAGGAAAGCAAGCAAAATTAATTCTGTAAAAATCCCTGCAACAACACTGAAATTAACTGAGATGCATAGGTGTGAGGGAGATTAGAATTTACTTTCAGGAGGCTGGAAAAATACAGTGACTTTAAGTTTTCCACTTCAAGAAGACAAAAAAAATGGAATTCCAACTTTTTGTAGAGAGGCAATTCAAATGTTTTAGATTCCTCCCTAGCTCTGATTAAGGTTTATGTCTCCTACTAAAATCAGATCTGACCAATACCCATGAAGGATCATCAGAATTATGCCCTCAAAGCTCAGGCTGAAGATAGTCTACAGGTGAAGATTAAAGACATCAGCTGGTTAAGAAAGGCTATATCTTGCCTAAGGCAGAAGGAATAAATGAATAAGGGTCAACTGTATCTATTAATGATGCTTGTTGAATAGACAAAACCCGTCTCTAAGCCCTTGGAAATTCGTGAGGGCAGAGTGTTCTAATTAGGCTGCAGAAAAAAATGCAAATACATCCAGGACATAATTTCCAGTTCCTACAATTTCTTCCTCATTGCTGTTTGGCATCCCTTTGAGCCCTCCGTTGATTAGGATTTGAAATCCTTGCATTTCAGTGTATTTGCTGGTCTGTGCTGAATGCATGGTGACTAGTCTTTTTTGCTTCTGCAAAACTGGTAGAGGTTTTTTGAAAATATCTCCAAGACTCCTGGTTAGGTGCAATCTTCCTTAAAACACTCTTTGTGTTAACCAGGGTGAGATCCCAGCTCAGCACTATCCCATCACTGCTCATTTTGGCTTTGTATCTTCAAACTGCCCAGTTGCCTTCATGCAACACTCAAAGGCATGCAGAATGATTTCAGGTTCCTGGTATAAAACCACTGTTCTGAGAGGCTGCTACATAATCCCCACACTATTTAAACACTTTAAACTGAAAGGAAACACAAACAAAATAACAATTTTGCCTTACAGCTGTATGGGGCCCAGCGAAGGCACAAGGTCAAGTGCCTTGGAGTTTGGATGTAGTTTGTGTCATTTGGCCTAGCAGCCAAAAAATGGTCCCTGGCCTAATGTTACTTAGCAGCAGTGATGTAGCCACTGGGGCCAGGATTTTATTCCAATTAATGGTAATCAGGGATGGAAACAGAAAGAGAAGCATTTCTGAGACCCTCCAAAAACCTCACAAAAGATCTGCTTTAGCTGCTATAGTAAGATAAGACAGAAGCAGGGAAGACAGGAGGTGTACGGTAATGTCTTAGATAGCATTTCTTCCCTAGTTTCAAAGAGAATAAAATGTTATTTAAATAAATGTGCAACACATCTGCCTGGGAATGCAAAGCATGTATATCAGAGAGGTACAAAGCAGAGCTGTTCAGGAAATATCAGGATTTGTTCTGTCTGGTGGAGGGGGTCCAAAGGGTTCCAAGCTTTTCTTGCCTGGGATTTTTTAATCTGTTTCACAATCCTTTTCCAAAACACTATCCAAAACAAAACCATAGAAAAGAAACATGGGGATTTGGGGGCAGGGGGGGGGGGA
>JAVJGG010000050.1:3573047-3583308 GCA_035590195.1 Aviceda cuculoides
GGGTGGGACCCCACGCTGGAGCAGGGGAAGAGTGTGATGAGTCCTCCCCCTGAGGAGGATGAAGCGGCAGAGACAACTGGCCATAAACCCCATTCCCTATCCCCCTGTGCCGCTGGGGGGGGTAGGTAGAGAATCCAGGAGTGAAGTTGAACGTGCCCAGGAAGAAGGGAGGGGTGGAGGGAAGGTGTTCTGAGATTTGCTTTTATTTCTCATTACCCTACTATGGTTGATTTGTAATAATTCAAGTTAATTTTCCCAAGTTGAGTCTGTTTTGCCCATGATGGTAAATGGTGAGTGACCTCTCCTGTCCTTATCTTGACCTACAAGCCCCTTGTTATATTTTCTCTCCCCTGTCCAGCTGAGGAGGGGGGGAGTAATAGAATGGCTTTGGTGGGCACCTGGAATCCAGCCAGGTTCAGCCCACCACACCTATGAAAACTGGCCTTCAGTAAATGGCAAATCTCCCACTGGCTTCACTGTGGTTAGGTTTACACCTCCCTCCCCGGTGAGACTTAACTTGTTAAAAAGTTTTAAAAAGAAAAAAAAGGAAAAATTATTTGGGAATTAGAGAAAATGTATCAGATCAGGTTTTCCCTTCTGAGATAAAGATGAAGATGTTATGAGTTCCTTATCAAGGATTGATCAGAAGTAGAGATTGTTATTCTGGTTTTTATTTCTTGGGAGTAATGTCTTTGTTTAACACACAATTAAAGTGGATGGGTGTGATTTTGTGTTAGAAAATAAAGCTAGTGGAAACTAAAAAAAATTTCAGCACAAGACTTTAATTTCTGCTTCTTTATAATCAATGACTTTAAACTCTGAGTTGCAACAAAATTAGGGTCTTTAATGTGTCCATTCCATAAGGAGGAAAAAACACCAGAAACCTCTATACAGAATGCTAATTGCTGAGAATACTGTGTGCCTATTGATATTTCATTTAATAAATTGGCATGCTAGACAGATGTATTTTAAAGTTCAGGTTTAATTAAAAGATAAGACTAAGCAGCAGCTTGGCAAGAGGATAAGGGAAAGTGTTGAAATTCTTTGTTTATGATGGCAAAGCAGCTGCTTTTATTTTTTAACTAATCTCAACTTAATGTCAAATCAAGAGACTACTTTCATATTTTTAGTACATTTAATGAGTTACTCAAGTTTGTGCTCATGCAATTATCCTTCCTCATCTGATACTTTTATATAGTGAAACATTTGCAGGTCCCAGTCTGCTTGGATTTTTAAAAAGCTGTTTTCCCCATATACATCATAGTAGAAAAAACTTATCTTCCAGACTAAAACTATCTTCATCAGTCATGAAGAAGAGGTTAAAAGCAAAAGTGTGGGAAGCTGAGCAAGTGATTAGCTGCTTAGAGGGTAACACTTGGAAACATTATATTTCTACAGCAAGGATTAGAATGCAGGAAAATGCTTTCAAATATATTAGTTCAGAGGGCAAAAACATGGCTTGCCATGAGATTGTAAAACTGGGCATAACTCTACTGGTGGCAATAAAGCTCTGCCTATTTACATCAGAAGAACAGCTGTCTGGTTACTTCTTGTTTATCCCTTTGTAAAACAAGTGTCAAGGGCAAAGAGAACAGATTCTCTTTATTACATGAATGCAGTAGCATGTGGAAGTCTAATGAAATACAAAAATCCCATTGTTATTGGCACTGAAAAGTTGACTAAGAAAAAGATATTCTTATTGAACGGAGCTGAAACAACTGAGTATGAACTTAAACTTAACGGATAAACAAAGAAAAACATGAAGCTGCACTGGTGAATACAGGAATGAACACACACATCAAAGCTGCCATCTTGCTGTTTTGATCACTATGTGGAAAAAATCAGAGTAGTCATTCAGATGTCAAGGAGAAGTTATGAAGCCTGCTAACCTAGTTTTCATACAGCATAAGCTGATATAAGTATGTTTCCATCTTTACTAATCTCTAGGCTAGCCACAGCTGGTCAGAAAGCAAGTAAGACATTTCACTGAAAATGAGAGGAGCAGAAGCAGACAAAGAAGTCAGGTTGTTGCAGGGTGTGTCTTGATTTAGCATGAAGTACAAAATGCATTTTCTTTTGAAAAAAATTTAAGCTTTTACAGCAAAGGGTAAGACCTCCCTACTACATGAAAGTGACATGGGCAAAATCCCTACTTCACATCAATAACAGCACTTCCTTGAACTGACTATCTGTATCTCAAGTAGTGACTCAAGACACAAAGTAATTTTAAGCTGCCCTGTTGACATGTGTGATCAGAAATCTCTCCTAGACCTGAGAGCCCTTCATAACAAAAGCATCCTCAAAAATTATGTTGTTGTATCAAAAAAAAAAAAAAAAAGATTTTCAGTTTTTTCAACTAGCTCAAAGTCAGACTTGCTACACAGACCTAATTCTTTGAGGTCCAAGAACCAGTGATACCCATAAGCCACAGCAAGATGAGCATATACAGTTGTTTTCCAGTTTCCTACACTGTTGCATCAGAAGAACCAAAATATACTTTAAAGTTTGATCCTTCTCTTTCCTTTTCTCTTTAAAGAGTCTTATGAGGTAGCTGTGTGTGAGTGAGATCACGTGTATCAATTTCATCTATGGAGATGGGACTCAGCTCCCTTTCTCTAATTCATTACACTTGAAAACTAACTCCTAGTACCTGCACAAAACTATGATTTTGGTAAAAGCAACTTTGCCTTAAATGTCACTCTCTTGAGTTGCGATATGCAAAGCCAGAGCAGGGAAAGATTAACAATTGCAGTAGAAGGAGTAGATCTCTTAAAAACATAAGAATGGTGAGACTGAACTTGCCTTCCTCCAATAGTAGTGATGAACAGGTGCCTTGGAAAGAGTAAGAACAGGGGAAATTTGCACTATATTGCTTTCCCTGAATAAATTTCTGGGTTTCAATTATTTTCACCTCAGGGACTTCCTGGTCTAGAACTTACCAAAGAACTTCAGTAGAATGTCTTCCATAACTGACCTTCACTGGGAAGTACATTCACCTTTTGCTAATAAGTGCTCGTAATTAGCAGAAATTAAGTATTAAAGCTACACCCAGTTCCTGAAGTTGGCCAAAATATTAAGGATTATCTTCATCTCTGCACTGCTCAAGCTGTAATTCAAAACTCTGTAGCGTGTTTGCTAAAACTGCTTGGCAACATTACCAATGTGCAGATGCTCACATGGGCCATTCCTTTGAGGCTAAAAGTAATTATATTATATAAACAGCTTCAGTCTTCCAGGTTTTCCCTGGAAGTCTCAAGGACTAAAAGAAACCTCTTTGCTTTACTGTCAAGCTTCACAAACAAAACAACACAAACTATGTCCAGACTGGAAGTATCTAAAAAGATAAAAAACCTTAGACACAGTAAATCAGCTGATTCCTTTCAAAGTCAGTCAAGCAGCACTAATATATTCCCTTGGGTGTCTGGCCTAAAATGCCAAGTGTGATGAGCTATCACTTTCTAGACTCTTCTCCCTTCTCTTTGGTGTTCCGCAATTGCTGAAGAAGTACCAGCTACTCCACAAGAGATACAGCTGTCAGACTACATTGCCCTCCCTCTTCTCCACTGATACTGCTCTGGCAGAAAAAACACATTCATGGGGAAACCATTAACTAGAAGAAGTTAATGGATAGTATCCCTGGTAGTAAGGCACTTACCAAGAAGAGAAAGAGTGCAATAATCAGAACAATTTCCTATAACATTTTTCAAGTAAGCAACTTAGTAGCCCTAGGCCATATTATGCCACTCCTTGCTCAACATATATCCCCACTGACTTCAAATGGAGTTGTTTTGAAAAACTGACAGCAGGACAGATCCCCTGATATACTTGTGCTAAGTTTTAATGTTGAAACTTTTTTTAAAAGTTGAAGGAAACATCCTATCACACTGCAGCATGTTAAAGAACTTACTCTGAAGGGAAAGGTAATAAATATAGAAGCAAATTTTTAAATAGCAGCATAAAGCTATACTAGAATTTTTTTTTTTTTTTTTTAATTTGAAAGTTAGTCTTACCACTGTTTTGCTTCCTGCTTTCAAGTTTGCTCAACAGCTTGGTTGTGGGAATTTTTTGTGGAGGAACATATTGGGAGGGGAAACTTGTCCCCCTCAGATCAAAACATTTTGTGGAATAAAAAAAAAGTCTGTGTCCTTCTGAAAAGTTTCGTTGATTAGCAAGTTGTCCAGTCTCTCTATGGAAGATGAGACTTCTCAGTGCTTATATATTACAAAAAATATTTATTTTCATAGAGGCTTTGGCAATGCGAAAGGAAACTCTGCAACTACACTGATTTACTGACAGTTACTCACAAATTAATAGAGCACTCAAACATTTCATAAGTGTCACTGTCAAGAAAAAGAAGAAAAACAGTTTAAGTGAAGTAGTCTTAACAGCAACTGCAGCACTTTTGCTATTATGAAGGCATTAATTTTCACAGTAACTATAAATAACCCCTTACTGTGGTGGGCAAAGAGGTACAATTAGTTAATTAACTACTGCTAATCTTTCTTGCTGCTGTTACTTGGCTTATTTTTAGTAGGACCTATAACTGCTTCCTCCTCTAACTCAGGGACATCAAACACAGAACCACAACCTGCCAGTGACATCCCTCACAAGACAAAATGTAGGCCTGGATATGGCTTCCTCTGCCTGTGTCCACACAGTATAAAACTGTCCATTTCCTTTCATGTAGATATTTCCCTAACACCTTCCTTCACTGCGAAAAGAATGTCTCTGCCCTGTTTCTGAAGAGCCCTCTAAGACAACCCCTTGTCCTTTTCCCTTTGGGCTGCTGCCCTGAGAGGTGTTTGATATCATTGCATTTATTATGCCAGATTCAAAATGGAGCAACCCTTAAACCCCAAATGCCTCAGGCTGCCACCAAAAGTGCCAGGCAGACACGTCGGGGCTTCCCCAGCCATTTCAGAGCAATAGGCAGCAGACCCCGACAGTGTCCTCTGTGCCAAGGGGCCTCCTCTGACCCTGGGGTCTGAGGGGCTGATACTTCGTGCTACCCACAGGCAACTCTGCAGTGCCCAGCCTCATGTCAGCTGGGAACAGAACATCTCCTTTGATTTCAAGCATTTACAAATGGCATCACAAAAGGATGGAAAAAAAAAAACCAACCAGCTTTCCTCATCCACATTTCTTCTGTTTTCTGAGACCATGCAAATCACACCCAGGGTTTTTTGCTGGGGCAGTAGAGAGGTTTTGGATAAAAAATTGGCGTATCTTTCCTGGTGTGCCTCTTAAAATGTCTCTAGCACATGTACTCCAATCCCTCCCCGTCCCCCAAGTTTCCAAAGTCACAAGAAGGAAGCAGAACCCATGACAAAAACCTCCACGCTGCCTTTGCAGTCCTCACCGCCTCCTCCTCCCTGCTGACCTGTGCAAGACCTGCCACTGCTGCAGCTCCTGTGAACTCCTTCACCAGTTGGGCTCTGCCTGGTCCACTCTGCCCTTTCCCCTCAGGGACGGGTATTGCTTTTCCTCAGCACAAACCTGTGTCCCATCAGCCCTTCTGCCAGCGTACCACCTCTGACACCCAGCCTACAGAAACAAACCAGCACTGATTTGCTCCACGGATGTAGACAACTTATAAATTATGAAAATGTACATTAACAAAAACAAGCCAACAACAGTAAACCCCCCCTACATAAAGTAAATACTTCATTCCTTAGTCCTCTCATCCTGCAAGCAAGATTACATTCGTCTGAATCTTACATATTCATTAATTTTGTATCTAGCTGGAGTAGTCTAGGGCTGTTAGACTTCATCTTTCTAAACAGCTGGAGTCCCTTCACTGCTTTTAATTGTGGAGAAGAGACGCATTCAGTGAACAGGAGCTATGTGAAGCCCCAGTAAAGATCAGGCCGACAAGAGGAAGCCTGCCACGGTCCTAGACAGGATGAGTGCAGGCACCACGTTGATGGTGTCAGCAGGGCCACTGAAGTGAGAAGCACAACATTTTTCTTTGACGACAAGCACCATTAAAATTTTTCCTTGCAGGCCTCCCCCCGCTCTGTCACATAAGGGGCTGTGACAGCTCGATCAATCAGCTCCAGCAGATAGCAAGGAAACCAGCCATCCACGGGGACCGCGGTACCCACCTCAGGGGCTGTGGCGGACAGTTAATGTTCCACTCCTCGATGCATAAGGCCCAACATATGATGTTTTTTTCAGATTCCTCCTCCCAGATGACAAAATTGCCAAGCAAAATCTCTGATGCCATTTTTACCCTCTCCGCTGTTTCCAAGGCAAATTATTCATCTTCTGTCAAGCTTAATTCCTGACCCTAAGTTTAATTCTATCTCAGCAGCTGGTCCCTTGATCAGCCCCGCTGCACTCGAGTCGTGCTGCTCTTTTAGCTGTGCCCTGCCCGCGGATTAACAGAGGAAGTTCAGAGTTGCATTTACTTGGTTTTGACTTCAAATACTGTTTGTCGTGATTAGATGCTCCAAGAAAAAAGACGTGGAGTGGCTCGCCTGACACAATGAGACATGACAACACATGCCCTGGGTCTGATGGGACCACCAAGCAGGAAAGTCAAAGTTTTCCTGATTCTGGGTAATGCTTTTAGACAAATGCAAGGGAATGTATTTTTGCCCTCAAAAATAAAATGCAGCTGACCTTTACTCAAGAAACCAGAGCGCCACTAACCTTTTTTGACCTAAAGTAACTACTCTCCTGTGTACAAGGGTCCTGTAATATCACCAAAATATGGTATAAGTGAATTTATCAAGGCAAAGGAATTTGTTGTAATGATTGATACAACAGCTCCTGTGCAAGGCTCAGAGAATACTTATATAAACATACATTATACTGAGATTAAGTCAAAACTTATTAATATGCCCTCGTTTGTCTGGGGAAGTACAAATATATAGAGTGCAATTTTTTTGCTTTTGTCAACATTTCACCATTGTCTTTTTTAACTCTACTGTCTGTGCATAAATAATGAATGTACTCTCACAGTTGATGCCATAGGAACAAAACTCGTTATATTTATAGGTAAATCCAATAACATTTTTTAAATCTCTAAAGCATTGCTCATAGAAACAAGAAAATCTACTAAAAGGACATAGTTCTTTATGTGCTACAATACTAATCTAGGAAAAGTATTGCCACAAGACATCATTATGTCAGCAAGTCTAGGAATGCTATATAAAGCATTCAACAAGCATAATAAAATTACTGTCTCTACATTTACTTAGACAAAATACAGACTTTTTCTTCCTAGAAATAAGTGATAGAAAAACGAAATAAACTATTGTCAAGGCTCAGATTAGAAGCACTAGCCAGAAGCAGAAGGTTAGGGGTGAAATTCTTGGGGTTTAATTTGTTTTCTTCAAGGTTTAGTGAATTTTTTCATCCAAGTAACTTATTCATAAGGCACATACCCTACCTGATCTGACATGACCAGTTGATGTGACTAGATATTAGCAAATTCAAGTGTAACTGGGTGAAATTTCCAGTTGGAAAAAAAGTGCATTTCTGAAAAAGATTAAAGCACTTGATTCTCATGTTTTCAAAATGCCCCTTTGTTTCAGTGATAAAAATCACTACCTTTTCTTTGAATTTCATTTGGTTTTGGACATAATCCTCAAAAAAAAAAGTTCTATTTTTTTAGATTTGTCAGGCAATCAAAAATCAGTTACTTAAGTATAGTAAACTTTTTTGCTATTTCACTTTGCAGTATTGATACTGATCAGGGTGGTATTACAACAGACACACTCAATGCAGCAGTTCCCATGTTCCTCTAGGAATAAGGACACTTCATCAAGTTTTATTTGCTAGATGTATATATCATCCCAATCGTAACTATTGCAGGCAGGATACATAAATGAGTGCAATCATCTCCTCACATTTATGTTTCATTATACTGTAACTTTAAAGAGAACAGGACATACAACAGTTTGCCAGTCGATTTGTGCATAAATACAATATATGTACATATACCCAAAGAAAAAATTGTTGTTCTCCTCTCTTTTTTTCAGAGATCATATTAAGTCTAATGTACTCAGTGCACGTTACAGAGGAGCACTACTCCGAGTCAGAGCACAGAGAGCTGCTGAGTACTAGGAAGTGCTGATGTAACATCAGCATTTCTGTTATATATGGATCACAGAGAGCCCTGTAATTCACCCATCTTCCTCTCCTCCACTGTCTGAGCACACTGAGAGCCTATGGTGCGTTTGGATTTTTTTGGGGGAGGGGGAACACATCTCTGTTTTTTCAAAGATCACGTGCTTGCAAAGTGATAGGCAATGGTACCTCCAGTGGTTGTCTTGCCTATTACACTTGATTTGTAGACTGAGGAATAAAATGAACAGGTAACTCAGCATCCTTAACAGAATGGTACTTGAAAGTATTCATGTATCAGCCTTCCTTTGATAGCAAAGGGAATTTAATGACTTTGTGTTTCTGAGGTTCCAGGTTTTCACTGTGCTCGAATATTTTATTGCTACACAAAATAAGTACCAGTTCTACACTAACAACAGCCTACTGGTTTTAGTCCTATCTTTTTAGGAATACACCTTAACATGTGAATTTCATTAAAATGAGCATAGAAATATATTCTCCTGCTTGGATATTCAGTAACTCTTGAGAAGGGACAGAGAATTTCCTTCCTCCTGCCATTTCTAACACATATTCAAACATATTCTAACACATATTCAAATGTGCACCCACAGACACATGCACACACCTCTCAAATGCAAATATTTTGTATAGCCATCCAAAGGTTACCATCATGACTCCTATACTCTCTGTAAACAGAGATCTACAGGAAAAAGTGCTCCCACAATAGCAATTAATAAGTGGGAAATTATTTTTTTCTTTCTCATCACTCATTCTGCAACAAATTTCCAGATGTTGCTAGGTTGCAGTAGAGATAGCAACTTTCTGCAGCCCAGCACATGGAGGAGAATTGTGCTCCCCAATGTTGAAAAGCATTTCCTGCACACTGGTGCAGTTTCATCTGACAAAGCATGTGGCTTTAAAATCAGAGTTTAGTCCTAGGGCAGTGGAATACATGCCCCAATTGGATCCAGTCACAAAAATCTATTAATGCAAAAAATCTTTTGCAAAGTACTCAGTTCCTCAAGGTGAACCAGGCAGCCTAGGAGTTAGCAACTAGCTTTTAAAATATCAGTCCTGGGAGGAAATTCAACATTAAAATAGTAAAATTAAGTAATAACAAGTACACATAGAACACAAATTAATTGCTGCGACTAATGTCCCCCATGAGTGACCACTTAATGAGGGCAAAGGGATGCAGCTGTGCACTATAACAACAGGACAAGCTTACAGCATTATACAGAGCCACGGCACAGGCAGAGGTACACGTTTCCCTCTTCTCCAGATCACAGTAAATCCTGGGTGCCTTCAGCCAAGTAATTCCATTTCTCTGCTGTCCCTTTCTCTGGACCATTGCCCATGATTTCTTTAGCCTGGCAAATCTCTGGGACAAGGGTTGTCTATTATGGCATGTTTGGATGGTAGCAATTCCAGTGGGGCTGAATGAGATCTCTACGCACTAACAAGTACAAATGAATAACAACAAAACAAGAACACTCTTTTTTCTTAAAGTATCTTAAATCCCTTTTTCTATTCCTAGGAACTTTGGAGTGCTTGATGAGCATATGAGAAAAAGCCACAAAAGGACATCGTTTTGAAAGCAAATGCTTGCTTGCAGTTTTGTATGGGTAAGTGAACCACTTTTTCATGCGCAAGTTCAGTAAGTAAAGACTTGTCTTCTTCATATTTGAGAGCAAATCTTTCTGAACATGCACAAAGCCTGTCAGCCTGAAAAATTGCAGCAAACTGGCTGGCAGAAAACAAAAAGCCCACAGACAATTGTTGAAGAAGACTAGTAGAGGACTCTATTGGACTCACCTGGCCAGGTTTTGGTAGCAGGGGAGCTACAGGGATGGTTTCTTTGAGAAGCTGCTGGAACTTTCCCCTATGTCCAACAGAGCCAATGCCAGCTGGCTGCAAGAGGCACCCGCCGCTGACAAAGGCTGAGCCTGTCAGCCAACAGTGGTGGCACCTTTGGGATAACAAATTTAAGAAGGGGAAAAAAAACCTGCACACCTGCAGCTGGAGAGAGGAGTGAGAACATGTGAGAGAAACAACCCTGAAGACCCCCAGGTCAGTCAAGAAGGAGGGGGAGGAGATGCACCAGGTGCCAAAGCAGAGATTCCCCTGCAGCCCGTGGTGAAGACCATGGTGAGGCAGGCTGTCCCCCTGCAGCCCAGGGAGGTCCACG
>JAVJGG010000050.1:3583408-3617513 GCA_035590195.1 Aviceda cuculoides
AGGGGGGTTGCATCTGCCATTCCAGGGGGGGCTCCTGCCTTCCTTGGCAGACACCTGTCTTTCAAACCAAGACAACAAGAACACTGTCAAGAATCATAGCCTAAAACCAGGAAATTCAGAGATACTCGGAATAGGGTCAAAATAGACAGAAGGAAAAAGGTACACATGAATCTATATAGTCATTCAGTACCAGTCTGTACATGAATGCAAGAAATACAAGAAATAAACAGGACCTAAAATTCCTTTTAAGTGGTGAAAACCAGAACTTAGTTGCTGTACAAGATATTCAGTGGGATAATTCATATGGCTGAACTATAATTACTTTTTATTAATATAAAAAGATACACAGCTTCGTCAGGAAGAACAGACTGCAAAGCAAGGGACAAGGATGTTAACCATGTACTTACTATACGTGGGATGAGACCTGCTGAACTCTCTTGGTTATGTTTAAAGACCTGATGGTTTTGTAAGAGTTGAAGTCTACCACTGAAGTCTTTTAACACTGAATCAGTATCAAGTTATCTAATGGCACTTCATTCAGTGACCTGTGAACATTATAATTCATAAGGTCCCCTCATATCGTTTATGGATTTCCATAAACACATATAAATAATTGCAAGCAGGACCTATTCCAGAAGAATAACTGTAACCATGACTGTATACATGACCTTGTATCTGCCAAAGAATTTCTCAGAAATGAAGGACCATTTGCAAAGGGTCAAATAACAAATCAGCCACTCTATTCACTAGTGAGGCACTCAAATCGGGTGAAAGCTTTAGTCGGTATGATCCAGTGAGATTTGCTTTATCTTTAACATATACTCTTATCCCCGAACAGGTGTACAAAACTTTTCTGGAGCGAATTATTCTTCCTTCTGGAAAAACAATTTTGGACCTTTTGGACATTCTTAGCTAATCAAAGCTGAGGAGCTTTTTTGTTATTAGGTGAATGACATCCTTCATTGCTCTCATCATGGTTGAGATACACCAGTGCAGATCTCTGTATCATTATAAGCTACATATTTCTGAAAGACTCACAAATGCAGAGTCAATTTTTCTTTATTAAAATCTGTGAAATTAACTAATCTAAATTCTATATGGGACAATGATTCAGATAACATGAATACATTTTTTTTTAATATTAAAACACCTTTGTTGAACGCCAACTCGATTAATAACAAGACCTATTTTAAGTCTTTTTCTAAAGGATATGGGGTTTGAATTTTTCACTTCTTTTTGAAACTAACTTGAGATTTGTGAGTAGTTTTCTCATTTTTATCTTTAAATCCTTTAATAAAAAACTTAAGGAAATATAGTGCTATTTCTCTGCCTTTTCTTCTGTCTTGGTGTCATTAGATCATTATGTATATGAATATTCTTGCTTATGGTAGCCTACAATCTATTCATTTTCCTCAGAGAAAATAAAATCAAGCATCCAGTTGGCTTATACGACTCACCACAATGCCCCCTGAACAGCAGAGGCACATTCATGACAGCTGATGAGGATCTAAGCTGAGTCTCAGAGTTGTACATAAGTCCCAGGCCATAACTGACATGAGCCTTCTGTTCACTGTGATTTCATCCATAATCATTTGGCATTTAATTTACAATTCTGTTTATTACCCTGCCTCAATGTATGGGGAGCAGGGGTCATTAGTACATATCTCAAAGGTTCAAATTCTAAATTACATCTCAGCATCTTTCAGGGAGGTGGCTTTTAATTTTGTGACTGCAAAATCTTGTAATATCTTTTTCCAAAGTACCCTCCAGAGGCTTTCCTCACTCACCAAACAGTAATCAACTTACCAGAAGTTAGAAACTTCACTGGTACCTTATGAAATTCTAAACTGCTGTAAGGTCATCTTTTCATTTTGCTAACCTTATGAAAAGTTGCATCTTTTCTCTTTCCTCATGTATCAGGTACATTTATGTTACCGGTGGTCTAAACTTTATTCAGGTATAGTGTTCTTCAGGTCTTCAAATATTACTGAATAATTTGATAAACTGAAAGCACGAGGGAAAGCGTTAACTACAAAAAAACCCAAATTCACACTTTTATCTTGGTAGTACAGCTCAGAAATATTCTTTTTTTTTTCCAGCTACACTAGACGTGTTACTGTAAATACACTGCAGAAAATTATTCAAACCACGTTTTTCTTAAAATTATACTTTTTAAGGTGTATTAAGATTGCTAGGTTTTTCATGGTATTCATGGATCTTCTGTTCACCTCTCTCTACAGCTATTCTTAGGACAGCAGAATTCACCTCAGGGTAGACACCTTCATGGATATATACAACAAAGAGTAGATTGCCGTGGACACAAAAACTGATTTTACACAAGCACAGAAAATGATAAGTCCAAGTCCCATTAGGAATTGGATTTCCTGATACAGGTCAAAGCCCCAACAAATTCTTTAAAAATGCGATTGCTATGAGAAGTGAGAAGAAAGAAGTCTTCAGCTAGCACGTGACAGTCAAGCAAATCTTAATAAACTTAATAGTGGATAACCCTTCCTTTTAGGTAGGTGGGCCAAAGCAATAGGAAAGGAAGACCTACCAGCACAGTTCTCAACAGCCTGGTGTACCAGAACACACCAGAACAGGAACGAATGTGCACCTTCAATGGATGGCAGTCATCCAGCCACTGACCAGTGAGACACAAGGCTTGAGGTGACTCAATTTCCCCAAGGCTGTGGTGACAGGTCTGGAAGTAAAGGTAAGGTCTGGGTGTCCATAACTGTGGACTAAGCAGGTTGTAGTACCAGCAGTATAGCCCACATGGAGGCCACCAGAACTAGCATTAACGTAGTTTTACCTCATGTAATATTCTCAGGAAAAGGAGAACCACAGGGAAATCACACATGCATTTGTCAACCATAGTACAAGGATGTCTCCCAAGAAAGGACATGAAAACAGACCTAGTCCAGAAACAGTGGCACATCTTGTTTACATTTAAAGCAAAGTGGTTGACCTCAGGACACACTGACGTAGCAGGTGGTATTGCTTCATACTGTCTGCTGTAGCCACATCAGTCTGAAGACAGCGCCAAACTCAAACCAACAGGATCCCAACAAATGGGAGAGGTGTTACACCATCTTGTTTCTGGACATTGAACACTGTGGTACTGGTGTCTGGCAGTAAATGCTTCATATATTTTTTAAGCCTGATGCCGTAAGGCGTTGAATGCATGTGAATCTAAGCAGAGGAACAGAAGTATATTTACAACAAATCCTACCATCTATCCTTATAGGTTAAGATGTGTATATAAGGAGGTGATTGAAACACTGAGGGGTCCCTCCATCATTGCAGATACAAGATGTGATATCCTGGGGGAACTAGTACTCTATTGCTTGCATCTCCAGCATAGTATACTCTATGATTGACAAGAAACTGAAAAATTCAGAGTTCTCAGCTGTCCTGGTTTTGGCTGGGATAGAGTTAATTTTCTCTCTAGTAGCTGGTATAGTGCTGTGTTTTGGGTTCAGTATGAGAAGAATGTTGATAACACACTGATGTTTTCAGTTGTTGCCAAGTAATGTTTAGACTCAGTCAAGGACTTTTCAGCTTCTCATGCCCAGCTAGCAAGAAGGCTGGAGGGGCACAAGGAGCTGGGAGGGGACACAGCCAGGACAGCTGACCCAAACTGGCCAGCGGGGTATTCCATACCATGGGACATCACATCTAGTATATAAACTGGGGGAAGCTGGCCTGGGAGGGGGATTGCTGCTTGGGAACTAACTGGGCATCAGTCGGCGAGTGGTGAGCAATTGCATTGTGCATCACTTGTTTTGTATATTCCAATCCTTTTATTATTATTATTGTCATTCTATTATTGTTGTTATTATCATTATTATTTTCTTCCTTTCTGTTCTATTAAACTGTTCTTACTTCAACCCACAAGTTTTACTTTTTTTTTCCAATTTTGTCCCCCATCCCAGTGCAGTGTGGGGGAGTGAGTGAGCATCTATATAGTTCTTAGTTGCTGGCTGGGGTTAAACCACAACATCAGCATATGCATCTACAAAACGTGAATGCATATATAGACTGTTTTCTTAAAAAGGTGACTAAGCCTTTACTAAGGTTTTGCAGAGGTATCACAGAATCTGTTTCTAGCTGTCAAGTTATGAGCAGGAAAAAAATATTTACATTCTGAAAACTGAACACAGTTTTCGCTGGATTTCCCATACATGAAGACCAATGACAGATTTTTTATGTCCAGATTACTATTATTTATGGGAAATAAAAATAATATACATGTTTCTGTGTATGCATACATGAACGTAGAAAAGAAAAAGGAAAGAAGAGAAAGCATGCTGACAATGATGGTAATGAATTGCATAGAGAAGGCATTGAAAAATGGTAGATCCTGAAATTACTGTGGGTTGTGCATAGTTAATAAATTTCCTAAATGCTTTCCAAATGTGAGAACTGTTCTGACACCCATCAGCTTTCATTTCCTACCCACACAATGCCAGATAACAACACACATTTTGTTTTCCTTTCATCACAACTTATAATGCCCATTAATTTATTGCCCAATCTGATTGATACTGACATAAGTAGACATCTTAGCACAGTCTTAATATACTGAACCACTGGTCAGTCTAGAGAGAGCTTTTAATATCCTGCTTGTCACACTCTTAACTCAGTCACACAGAATTTTCTTTGTTAATAACTATTTGATGCCACCGAATATAGTGTCAATATGTTAAACAACCATTAGTTAAACAACCGTTCAAAAATTATGTTCTAGGGAAGCAGAAACTTCTCAAAAATCAATGGTAAGAAGGCTAACTAGGATTTAAAACTAACTTGAATGATTCAAGGGCTACATAATACAATACACAGACATTCAAAACATAAATAAACAAGAATACTGTGGTTCAGAAAAGGGTTACTTGTTTACTTCAAAATCGTCTGTTTCATACAATAACACATATTGGAGAATAGGGAACAAAAATATTTTGGGGTCATTTTAATCTTCTGATGAAAATAACTTCTCTGAATATACAAGTCAGTTAATAGGGTACTGTGACTGAATTCTGGTTTTGTGCATGTTTGTTTCTGTTCTGGGCTTTTGATTTAATTAAAACTAGCAGCAGATGGAATATCTTCTCTGGATCTCTCTGCCAATTTTTGTAGTTCTGTAATAACATTTTCCTAATTTAAAAAATGTTTTCCCCTTTCTGGTTTCAAAACATCCACAGGAACAACACAGAGAATTCACTATAGAGAAGAAACAAAAATAAAGACTGGCAAAGAAAGAAATAAGCACACTTAAATGCACAAAAGAAAAATTTCCCCCAATTGCTCTTACTGAGCACTTTTAGGAGTTACTCATAGTAAAAACAATTAGCAGTGCTAGTTAAAGCATGAATTTTTAAGTCACTTTAAGAAAAAGTTCAATTACTTAAGATCTGTTTTAGAGCTGTAGTCCTGTATTACTGTTTGCTGACTACCCTATTACTAATAAGGGTTCAATAATTCAGAGAACAAGCTACTTAGGATACTGGTGTATTTTCCATTTCTTGGTGTTGCCAAATCAAAGCTTGTTGCTGGAACACTCTCTAAGCAGTTACAGCTAGGGGTCAACATACAATTAACTACATGAAATTCCATGGCCTGTATTATGCAGAGTCCAGTTATGCTACTTAGTTGTTTCTTCTTGCCTTAAACCTAACTCCAGGAAGCATTCCTGTCATCTCCATCACTTCCCTGCACACGTGAATTTTAAAAGTGACTCAAAAGGCAACAAACTAACTCAGAATTGGGTGTATTCACAAAAGGGGCATACACAGGTTTATAAAGGATGGCAGCCACCAGAGGTCTCCTTGCATGTGCAGCTGCTTTGGGAAACAACTGAAGCAGGCTTTCTTCTGGAGCTGTCAAGGCATCCAACTCCTCAATATGAATGCTGCAAAGTCAAGAAACATTTCATGAATGCTTGCAGCACTAAAGGCAATTTGTCATCTTCTTAACCAATGAAAAGGGTTTTATCTGCATATTACTTATAGAATTCACATCTATTGTAGTCTGCCACACTACCTCTAGCTGTCTTGTTTTACATTAGCTTTCTTTACTTTCCAACATATATTCCAGTCCTCATCCATTCAAAATTTAAGAGATCAGAATTTCCACTAAAACCTTGTAGTTCATAAACTGAAACAGTTTGACAATAAAATATAAGTGCTAAAAAGCTTTGAATTTGAAAAGTGCCTCAGAAATACTATTTGCCTAAAACAATCATCTCTCCTGACTTCTGGTTTTCAAAAGGCTAGATAGCTATGTCAAAATCCATCACTCCCACTGCAGAGTCGGTGGAGAGAATGAGGTATCTCTAGAGGACAATCAGTGTGCCAAGACTTCAGCCTCCCCACTGGTGACGATGAATCTCTCAGCTGTCTCGGGTGCAGCTGACGGCCACTGCTCTGACTTGCACATACTGTAGCTTCCAGGCACATCAGCTGGGGCAGACAAACCCGCTCCAAATATGTGATTGTAGAAGATACAGAAGAAAACTGTATAATTTGGAAAGACTGGTAGCTAAAAGGTTGCTGGGTTACTTAGCAAGTAACAAGGCTATTGTTCCGAAGGGCTTGATTTCACCAAATCATCGCTGTACTTTGTCTTATCCCCAACACACTTTCCTTGTGACAAAGTCATAACATGACCCAATGTGTTAACAGAGAGATTTCCAATCAGAGATTTCATCTCTCATCCTCAGCTTCCAAGATGTCTTGCTGCTGTTGCTGCTACTGTTGTTATTAACCCAAGTAACAGAGCTTGTTTCAGAACCTTTATTCCCAGTTTTCAGTTGCTATTTTATGGCTTCTCTATATATACTTTTTGAATCTTCTTTAAGTATCAGTTAAGTTCATTTTTAAACCATAGATAACAAAATGCTACTGCTATTTTGCAGGTGACTTAAACTATGACAACAGTGTTATTTAGACCAATACGTGATTTTCTTGAACAATACTGAACAGTGTCAGCTGCCTTTCTCTATCCCCCTGGCTCCGTACTAGGCTTCTTCATCTTTCAAGTATGTCACAATGATGTCACCAAAGTTTTCTGGTATTTTTCCTGGAATTGCTCACAGAAACTTACCCATCAACTGGAAAAGATACCCCAGCTGGACTTGGGCTCCACTGCTTTGGGCAGGCAGTTGGGGGGTGCTAACCTCATTTTCTTCCAATGAATCTTAGGATATATATTCAAATTATTCCATGTTTCTCTCAAGAATACAGCCTTAATTTTTTTCTTTATTCTTCATTTGGAAAGCAAGTGTGACTATGGAGCACATTACCACCCTTGTATAATTCAAAGTCTGTCCAAATGATTGCCTTAATTTCAAAATCCTAACAAGTCATCTCTTTAAGCACCCGAGAGTAAGATTGTCTACATAGAGGTGAGCAGCAAATGGTAGTTATTGCACTGGGCAGAAGCAGTCCCCACAGAAATCCTATTGCTCCCCCAAAGGTGTCATGGGAATGTCTACACAGCATCCCTAAGCCCTTCCCATCTCTTGAAATCAGTAATGCTGCAATTTGACTTCTTTTGGCAGTGACAAACATAAACACTACACAATGACTGTGACACAGCTTTTACACAAGCAAAATGCCTTCTCAACCATGATGATCTAGGCAACTTTCAGGAAACCATCATTTTTTTCCCAGAACAAAAAAATCTGGTTTGTTTAAATTTGAAAATATCAACAAGGCTGACAAATTCCAACTAATAATTTGATTAACTATCTTAAGTAGTCTATCATCCTGACATTAAAAACAAAGTTTCTCAGTGATTTGGAGCAATGTCACCATATCCCTGTCCCTGCAGCAAAACTGCACAGAGTCCAGCTTGAAAGAATAATCAAAAAATCCTTAGTGTGGGACATTTTTTTCCTAGAGAGCAAAGATATTTTAAAATGCTTCATGGTTTGTCATAATAGATGAATTACACATTGTGCTTGCCTTCTCTGCTAATCTGTACCTTTTAAAATATTTATCTGATCAATATCCGTCAAGACGTATCTCTTTTAAGTTGCTTACCACTGCTGAAACACAAATCATTGAAACAACTCTAAGAAAAACTATGTACATCCACAGGAGTAGAAATTGCATAGATAATAATAAACAAGCCACCAAGTCATTAAATTTGGAAGCATTTGTTGATGTAAGGTATTTTTAACTTTACGTGGACACTAGATATAACCCGTTTTCTGTTTACCTGTCTACTACACTTTTCTTTGAGGTGACTGTGACTGTATTTTATTGATCTTTACCATGTGTAATCGCTGGCGCAATTCCATAGCTGTGAGCTGGTCTGAAGGCTGTGGAGGACGTTTGCTCACATAGAGTAACCTGCCCATGACAGGGTCTTCCCACTGAACTGAAAACCTTGCATCCTGATTAGTGATCATACTCACTGCTGAAGAACATAAGCCGTGATAATTGGGTTCTAAATTAAACAACCCAAGTCTGCAAAGCACTTCTGCCATTACTCGTGTAAGCAGGCTTAGTCGAATGGGCAAGGATTTGCAGGACTGGTCTTCTGGCTCTGACCTGGGATAAGTCATTCTGAGGGAGGACTGTGGGAAGACTGACAATAAATAAGACCTTCCACTTCCAATTTCAACTTTTGCATGATCCAACTGCTGGGAGCTGGATCCCGAACCCCTGCCCTGACCTGGGTGAGGGACCCTGGGAACCTCAGAGGGAAGCCATGGGAGCCACCCCAGCTTAGCGGCATCTAAGTAATCCAAAGGAGACAGCGAGGTGTGCCCCAAGCCTCTCCGTCTTACACACCCTCTTCCAACTTGCAGCTCATGGCCTGCCCCGTCTTCGAATCAGGTGCCTAATTGTATAATGAAGAGAGCTGGAAATCTAATGTATGCAGCAGCAGAGGAGGAAATCTAAAGAAGGGGATCTGCCAATTCATGGTTCATATTTCAAACAGTAAAAAAACATTAGATAGGGCTTATAGGGAATGCTGATTCCAGATTTCAGCCAGAAAGAAAATGCAAATCAATGGTGACATACAGCAGAATAAACTAATCTAATTGGTATGGAACTCACAAAATACAGTTCTTCTTCAAGCCTTCTGACATGCCTGATTGCCCCATCTTTAATGTTTTGCCTCAATTATTTAATAAAAAAGGATGTTATTCATTAACAGAAGGGCACAGTTGACTCAAGTCTGCCATTTATCATGATTTTTATCACACTGCTCTATTATGGCTAGCACATGATTTCTCTTGCAGAATTATTGTAGAGATAAGTTTTAACAGTGTTGGCAGTGGGATGATATTCGGGCAAACAAACTTCCTAACTCAGTAAAAATTAAGGTTAGTTTTGACAGATTCCTATTCAAAACATTAACTAAATCCCTTAGACAATTAATTACTGCAATATTCGTCCAAAATATTTTATTGATACTTCTTTTTCATTTACCTGTTACCACTGCCTGTTGCATTATTTTCCTTCCTTGTCTTATATTTCTAAATTACACATACTGTCTGTTCTTCCAATTGCTGCATTTATTTCATTCTCAGTTTATTTCCACATCTTAGCTCAGTCAATTAAATGTTGTACCTGGCTTTGCAAGATCATTACCCACCTTCATGTTTTCAGCTCCCTCAGGAAAAAAAATTGCTATTTTTGACTCTTAGCTCTGACCTTAGTCATTGTAGTAGTGAAATCTGTTTCAAAAACCAGATCTTTGTTTTAGCATTCCATGATGCAAATTGTTTATTCTTTCCATTCACTGTTAAATGCATCATATGTTACAGTCTCTTCAGAGCTGAAATTTGCTCTGAAATTATCTGGTACCTGGAATATCTCTCCAATGTAAACTAATCCTCTGTGGTAGTTCAGAGCTTACGTTTACACCTTGCACCCAAACCAGCTCTAAACAAGCCTGGACAAGTACCAGAAGCAGTGTCATGGTGCTACCAGTCATGTATTCTGCTTTGGATACCTGCATTATCTCTAGATGTGTTTCCATTCTCCTCTCCAGTGATTTCAGTAGAGTCTGTTTAACCCCCTTCATGAGCATGATCGGCAGAAGCAAGGGACAAATAACAAGAGGAAGGCTGGATGGAGAAACCTTTGCAGCAGTGTGATAAGCACCCACCACCTCAGTTCCTGTTGGTATCAGTAATGGCAGCCTTCAGACTACTCAGACTGATGTCAAAGAAATTAAGTTGCTGTGAAATAGCATCCTGGAGGACATTTTGTGTCACCCACCTCGCTCATCGTTGCACTGAGCATTTATTGTACAGACTGCACGGCCTCAGCTTGGTGGGTTGCTGAAGAGGTCAGAGCCTAATGCATAACTAAAACCCCAGTCATGGGCTTAGACTCCAAATCTTGTAAAAAAGGACATAGCCTTCATTCCCAGTCAAAACCAGGTTACACTCAGAAGTTAGCAGTGCTAACAGAGGTAACTCACCCACTGCGAGAGCATGGAGAGACTTGCTTTGTCACAGGGAGCTCTCAACAGTGGTGGTACAAGGACTGCTCTACAATGAGACAACTGAAGACATGTAAGACCTGTCTACTCTCTGTTTCTCAGATTTTTCTAATGGGAAGAGATTTTTTTTTCCCCCCCTTTTAATGACAGCAGTGGGGCTCTATCAAATAATGACCACTGGGAGCAAAAGAGTAAAATAGGAGAGAAACAATGTCTGAAACTGTTTTAATAATCCAAACAGCTCAGAAGCCACCGTGACATATAATTCATGGGTAGAACCTGACCCCGCTCTCTTGAAGGTAGCAAACACACCCAGCAGCACGCTGTCATTTCAAAGGCACTCTGACAGAAGGGAACTTGCAAAAGGAGAAGCCTAGTGAATCACCTACAGGCAGCAACACCCTGATGTCTTTGTGAATTCTTCACCTTTCTTACTTGTTTCATATACATGGATGGTTTGCAACGTATGTGTTTTTCAGAGTCAATATGCAAAGCAGTGCCATTTCTCCTGCAGTAATCATTTGTTCTGTATACATCTTTAAAAGCATCATTGCATATTAACTTTTCATCAGATAAGGTGTTTCAAATCAGTACCTGAAGAGGTTAAGAGACAGAGTGTAGCACAACCCCAAAAGCTGCATATTAAATGATCCTTTGTTTCCACAGAAAAAGATTTCAGAAACAAGTACCCTTTGAAAGAACATAACATATATAAAAGAAAAGCAGACTAGCAGACTATTTGATGGTTAAAGAACTGCAGCAGATTCCTATGTGTGCAGCTTAATTAGTAACAGGCTCTGGGTTTTCTCAAGAAATACCAGGAATGGCAGTCATACTCCATGGAAGTCACCTGTATAATTATTTCTGACATCTATTATGTTTTCCATTATAACTTTCATATTCTCTTAAACCATTTTTCTATGCTAAGGGCATCTTCCCTTTTCTAACTGGCTGCAATTTCACAGCAGGATGCATTTAGCAGATGAGAAACTAATTTTATATTCTCTAAATTGTCATATTTATTGGGAGCACCATGAAGTGACCACTAGGATACCTGGAACCTCATTCTCAATTACAGTGTGTCTTGCATTGATTTAAAAATTGATCCCAGTAAAGCTGGCAGCTAAATGACAACTCCAGTTAACTGATATGTTTCAAATTATATAAGATATGTGAAGAAAATAGGTCCAAATTTGAGGCAGACATTGGAGGACACTAATCATTTAATTATGAATAGAAATTATTCTAATAAAATATGTCACAGGTTTGGGGATCAAAGCTACAGAGTAAATGATAGTGCAAATTACTTCCCCAGTTCGCTGTCACTCACAGGAGGCAAAAGATTTTTTAATAAATGCTGAAGATTGGACATCCATGAGGCATTTATATTACTGTTTGAATGCATACTGTTTAGACTGTTTAATACCTTTACAAAACAATATTTTTGTTGATTCAGAGTCCAAGGTCCTTTGCCTCTGCAGAAAGCAGAATTCTGTTTTTTCAGCAAAGATTCCCTACTCGCCTTACTCTGCATTCATACTTGTAGGTCATTTCTCCATGACCACCAAGGATGTCCTAGTGAAATCAAGTTAATTTGGTGGGAGAACTTTCCATTTTCACTGAACATTTCCGGTAACGAAAAGAGGTTGCTTTGCAACTATTCTGTTGTCTTACATTCACCTAATTGCCACTGAAGAAGAAGAGGTGATCCCTGAGGCAGAACCAATGGAAATCAGTCCCTATAAAATCAAAGGCCGTGACATAAAAAATTGCTTCTCCCTTCCGTATGCCACTGTCCAAAGTTGGTGCACCTCTCCTTCCTTGTACAGCCTGGGCACAGACACAGGAAGTGAAACTTCAGTTATCAGGAGAGCCGGTCTGATGAAGGTTAATGTATGTGTGTTGGTTACCAACCAGGCTTCTAAGTCCTCACTCTAGACAGCAACAAATTTTGTGAGAGAGAGACTTCAAAACAAAGCAAAAAGAATTTGATCATTCCATTTTACCTTATTTTTAAAGTGAATGGACATCAATGTTTTTTAGTGGGTTTATGGATATACTATGTGAGTTTGTGCGTATATTTATGGAAGCTATGATTTTAATAGCTTCTCGAAACTAAAAACCAACCAATAATGGAAGAAGTCAATTGGTACTTCAGGCATAAAATGTTGTATCATTGTGTTAATATTGCTATTATGTATAATTTACCAATACCTCTATTGAAAGGCTTTGTGTAATTGTAGGAAGGGAGAGAAGAATAAAATCAAGCATAATAATGACTGAGATGAATGTAAGTTAAGTTGGAAATAGAAATATGGAATCATTACAAGCGCTTCTGGAACTGCCTGAAGACAAAAAAAGAGACCGCACTACTTGTCGTAGAAGAGCCGAGCAAATGCTCAGGTCCTTGAATAAATACATTCAAGGGACATCTGTGTCCTTTACCACACAGGTCAATGCAGACATGCAGCACTGACTACATTAATATTCTTAGACAGAAAGGGATCAGTCCTCTGCCTAAATTTTCCCAAGAGAAAACCACTACCAACCTTACAATTTGGAATGACTCTATTATATTAAGATTTGAGCATTAGAGATTATTGATTTAATTTTATTGTGACCTTGACTTAAATACTGGTTTTTTCTGTCTTTAATTACCTGGGCAAAATTTCAGGATAGAGCGTAACAATGAGTTGCTTAGATGTGTATTTTCTTGTCCATTTCCTCAACAGATTCATATAAACCAGGTAGTTTAACCTATCAAATTGTATCAGACAGCACCAAGGACACAACTAGCCACAGGTAAGAAATTTGCAAGCCACATTGCTCTGTTTCCAAATCAAGACATGAGTCCCTTACATTCCCTGGATTACTCAAGAAATGGGTTGTGCTTATGGCATATTAACAATCTGGCAGAGGAGATTATACTTTTGAATTGAATTTAATTTTGTCATTTTGGGGGGGAGGAGGGAGTTGTGTTCTGAGAGGATGGGTGTATAACTATTATTCTTAGCATTCTCTCAGTGCAGTTTCTCGTCGAATGCCAAGAAGCTTTAATTACTTGTGTAGTGCTGCAGCTTTCACTGTGCTCATCTCTGTCTACAGAAGGAACGTCACACACTCACGATGAGACAATCCCTGGCAGCTGTGATCATATGAGGCAGAACTAAAGAACATGCCAGCCAGGCCTGCCAAGAAAAAATAATGTAAATGGCTCATCTAGAAATGTAGTGCCACAGATAACTCCCTTCCCTCCATCCTTCTGCATCTGGCTTCTTGCCTTCAGTAAAGGCAACTGGCAGACTTTGGTGGCTTTTCATGCAAGCCCTCACTGAGGTGGTACTGAGCTCTCACTGTTGATTGTGCAGAGCTATAGTTTAGTGCCGCTGGTTAGCAGTTAGTTAATGGGGAGGCAAGTCATAACGTACTGATGCAGCAGTCTGTCATCACAGGAGGTTTAGAGTAAAGCTGCTTGGAAATTATAGTAGAAAATGCCAATTCATTAAGCCAGGAGGCCTCGTTCAAAGCGTCTCAAGCACAGCAAACCAGAAAAAAAAAAAAAAAACACTTTACATTTTCTGAAACAAGAAGCACTTTTCTGTCCCTCATTTTATGTGTACGACTTGTCTGAAAGTAGGTGTCATTAATTATTTCCAAGGAAAGAGCTTTTTCCAAATAAGAATGTGGAGGTGTCAGTTCTTCAATTATTGAACTTTTATCACACCGCAAAGCAAGAACGAAGTAAGAGGCAAGACAACAAATCAGATATCATGCACCTGAAGAAAAGGCCATTTCCAAAGCATCAGTAAAAATGTTGCACTGTATCTGCCAGAGAACACTTAGAAAAAATATAGGACTCATAAGAGAATTTTGTGGTGCTTTAGGAATTGCGAGCAGATTAAGCAGCAGAGCTTCCTTGTTTTATAGGTATACATCCCATTAAATAGAAGCACAACTACACACTAAAATTGAAATCCATAAATCCATACAATAAAATTTAATAGTCAGCAATACCAAATGTTGCCATTGTTCTCCAAGAAGCACCAAAAGAGATTAAAGGCACAGCAGACACCTTTTTTTTTTTGGTAAGCTATTTTCTGAGAGGTCTTTCTCTTGGTTCTAGACACACTTCAAAAGCACTATATATCAGTATGAATCACACTTATAATATGACTCATAACAGTGAGATTTTGCTCACGTGCACATAAACCATTTAATTCTATGGGTCAGCAACATGAATTCAGTCTTATACATACTTGGAGTAGTGAGAGACCAAGCAATGTATTTTTTAATTTATCCATTTTCACCTGTCTTCAGGAAGCAACTTGTTGGCCTCTGCATGCCTTTCACATGACAACAATGATTGCTTCATTATATCATTAAATACCCTGGAGAAAACTGAGTCTTGAGTTGCTCTTAAATATAATAAATGGCAGAAGGAATTAGGCCGTGGGGCTGTGGGTACATGTACTCGTACTCTTCTAACGACCATAAACAAGTACTTGGGAAAGGTGGAGCATCTGCTCCCCGTAACCACATGCCCTGCAAGTTAGAAAATACATCCAAACACCGTACAACAAACAGACAGAGAGACACAAAAAGACAAAAGAGGCACTTGGAAAACAGGCAACTTATTCAGCCAAACACAGGGATTTAGGGAAAATAGGCATACAAGGTGCTTCATGCCAAAGATAAGAAGAAAAATGCACACCTGATGGATTTCTGAAGGAATGAATAGAGAAGGTCCAGTTGTCAAGAATATAAGTATCAAGGACAAAGGGCAAAAGACTTCTATCTTAGAAGACAACAGAAAGTGCAAGTTCTGGGGGAAATAAGCCTTATGAGAAGAGGACGTAGGGGCTTGTAGAAGTCCAAAGGAGTGAAACTATTTCTGATCTCACCATATCTACTCTCATGCAAGTGTTATAAACGTGAAAGAGATGACCATTAAGATTGTTTCAGAATCTGAAAGAACCTCTGGCTCTAGCTGGGAAATTCATGAAGTCCTCCAACCACAGACATAAGGTCAAAAAGAAGAAAATTATTCCAGTGACATTTTTACTTCTCTCTGAATAAATAACATGAATGAAATTATTTGGTAAATTTTATTAATATTTTCAAATAATTTTAATAGTAATAATCCATATTTTCACCACACAATTATCCTTTGCTGCCATTTTTACCAGCTCCATCTATAAATGTCACAAAATTTTGGGGCGCCTAGGACCTTGCTTTTCTGCCTCCTGTATAGCAGACTACCAGCAAAATTGGAAATAACGCATACTGTCAAAAACGCTATATACAGCAAGTAAAGACAATGAGAATCTAAAATATTTTCAAGACCTGTCACAGAGGTGAAAATGCACATTGCAACTTATTCACACAGTACTAGCAAGACAATATTAGAAGCAGAATGATGCTGTAGTGCTCCATTCCACACAGATCTTACCACTTACACACTGTCAAATTTCTACTGTTTCATTTCCCTTTTAATTTGGTAAGATCTGCCAAGCAAAGGTCTCAGACAGGCCCCAATTCTACCCATTGAGAAAACGTAAAGAACTTTAGTGCACGTGGTGAAAGCTCCAAATCCATCAGTGCCAATGAAGATATTGAGCCATTTGATGCTTCATGGTAGCTGGAGCTGGGAGACCAAAAATATTGTCACGACCTGTAAAACCAATGGAGGGAGAAATCACATTCTGTACTTACATAGCTCCATATGTGTCTGCAAAGGGCTCCACAAGGGGGGTTATCTACAACCACTGCACATCCAAGGCAGGACTTGTGTTCTGAATCTAAAAATTGATCACACAATCACAGTTAATGAGACCTCAATAAACTTGTAGCACATTGTTCAGCTATGTCCAACCATAACAGTTGGGGGGGAGGGGGTGTTTTTTTGTTTGGTTGGGTTTTTTACATGTACACAAGAAACACTCCAAACCCATCAGATATTTGTGCGAATCAGCATGCTATGCTGCCATGAAAGATTTCCTGGCTCAGGGAAAGAAATCTCATACGCATTCACTGAGCTGATATGACAGACTGTCTCATTAAAGATACAGCCATCTCACCAAGGACAATGAAACTGTGCATCCTCATGTTGACGGTGACAGAAAATAATGATAACCACTGCCATTTTTTTTCTGTTACTGGATTTTGAGTCATGAGGAGGGGAAAAGTATCTAGGTGCAAACATAGATAATTATGAAATCACTACCAGGTTTTTACAGACTTTGACAACCATGCTGGGAAGCTAAAAGGCACGTTTCCAAAAAGCAATGTATTTTTTACAATGGTACATAGTAAAGAGAAGGAAGCAATATTCTTCAAGTGTCCCAATAGACTTTATAAACCAAATTCCTTCTTAACCCACAGAAAAATATTTCATCCACCCTGTTCAGCAGTTATACAGTTTGAGAGTACTATACCCAATTTTCCTTTAAAATAATTTTTATGAGTCAAGAGGGTAAAACACTGGAGTGAATTGTCTTCAGAGGTGGGAGAATTCCCATCAACAAACATTCTTAAAAACAGGTTGAATAAATATCTGTCAGCAATAGTTTAGGTGTGTTTGATCCTGTCTTCGGAGAAGGGAGGAATCAAGCAATTTCTTCACATCCTTTTCAGCACTAGAGATCTATAATAGGCATTATAATACAATTATGCAGCACCCAGATGCACAGTTTCTCCTATAACAGAGAATGGAAAAGAAACTCAGATCATGTTTCACTGCCCATAACCATCAGATTATTTGTTTTTAATGACAATGTAAAAATATGCGTCATCTCTGGCAATGACAGAGAATGTTTTCTTCCTCCCATGCCACATCTGACACATGTGACAGTAGAAGAGTTTCCACAAGTGATCTCAGATCCCAAGACCTCACAACTACAAGAATGATCTGGATTCATCAGTTCCTGAAGTGCTTGTGAAAACACCTTTTTCTGTGCTAATTATTTCAGTGCCTCAGAAAGGGCTGCCCAACAGTTTAAGAAAGCTGAAGATAAAATATAACAACTTATCAAATCATGGCCAATGGTGCTCTTGTACAGCAAGAAGAACACACCACAGAAGTACATCAAGACCAAAATCATGTTGATCTGACTCAGACTGAAAAACAAACAAACAAAAAAAACACAAACAAACAAAAAACCTTTTTGCCTGCACAACACTGAAGTTGTTTAACTCTAGCATGAGAAGAAAAATTTTGGTAGTTCCCTGATCTAGCAGTCTAACAAATGCCAGGGTACAGCAACTGGAGGTCAAAAACAGGCATCGTATTGAATCTTTTAAATGTAGAAATGAAATACAGACTTCTTTTAGCAACGGTAATCTATTTTAGGAGCTAATTCCCCAGGGACATGCTGGATTTTCCATCACAAAGTCTTTGAATCAAGACTGGATATCACTCTAAACTGTAAACAATAGCTCAGCTAGAATTAGTGGCATGATTCAAGAAAAATTGGGTTGCCACATTGATATACAAGAGGTCAGACTAACCACTCATAATGGTCTGTCTGGTCTTTACGTTCATGAACTGGCAGTCACTGAGAGAACTCTACAAATCTGACAAAGACTTCTATTTCCAACGCCTTAGTACCAGAACAAAGGAAGCAGAGGGTGATGAACAATGTTGGTAAATGAGATATTCAGACAACAATAGCTTACAGGGAAAATCTTTGCCTTGAAAAGAGTTATGGTAGTGCAGACTTCCTTCCTTCTTAAGTGCCTAATTCCAAGTGTTACCTTCTGAAATGGCATTATCATTCTTTTAAAATTGTAAGTGACGTTTTGTTGCTATCCAGAGAACTTCTAATATTTTAGCTGAAATTAACACAGGTGCTAATGTGGAAGGATGATGATTATCTGTGCTGGCTTCAAGGAATACAAATCACAAAGTATTCCTCACAAAGAAAGATAATGATACTCATAAATGAAAACTTTGGAAATTAATTGCTTGAAAACTAAAAGCCTGCCCTGACAATGTGTTATAAAATGTGATACTTCCCTTGTAGCTAGCAATTCTGACTATTTCTCTTTGAAACACTGCCAGACTAATGTGTCTAAAACACTACATAAGAGACTACTACAAAAAGCAAAGTTGAGGTATTTTGTAAATTATGGATGTCACTGCAAAATAAATGATTCCATTTATTTCTTCACAGCATAGTACTATCTATCAAGTAAAACCCTTTGCTTCTTTTTTTTAATGCAAGGTCAAAGACTATGTACATGAGTCTAGTAGTGGCTGCAGTAGTCTGTAATGACCAATAACAATGTAGGACCCAAATTAAAGTTGAGCCGTTGGTAAGAAATGTAATATTACTGTTAAATAAGAGGGCTGAGTAAACCTTCAGGCTTATGCTGAGTGCTATAAATACCAACCTTAGCTTCAAGTGTGGGTATTGGGAGTTGTATCTGTTTTGAGCAAATGACATGCAAATTATACATTAAGTGAAACAAAATTGTAATGAACGTTGCTGCTTTTAAACACTGACAGTAAGGGCAGAGTCAATTGAAACAGGTACAGCTTGTTTTGGGGGGGGGGTTTAAGATTTGCTACTGCATTATTTCCCTTTCTCATAAACTATTCTTGGTCACACTTTTGTGTTCTGCATGGGAAAAACATTGCGGGGGTTTTACTTAATAATTGAGGGAGGACGTTGTCAGAACTGTAAGTAATGACTTTAGGCTTTCTGTTCTATTCTTTTTTTTTTTTTTTTTTAGTAAAACTAATCTTGATTATGCTATAACCACCTCTTTTAGACATATCGTCTAAAATGGTAGCTGCTGAATCTGAATCTATCAGGCTTTTAACCTTCCCTTATAAATATAAAAATTGTCAGAAAGAATCTACTCTCTGCACCTCAGTGACTTTAAAAAAGTCTTTCACACAGAAAATTGGCAATCCGACAGCTGAGAAAGACTGGTTTCAGTTCCCTAAAGGAAATAAATTGGTGGCTTGGTTACCTCTATTAGATAGTGAAAGATCCTTCTTGTGAAAAGGCTGAAAGAAGAGGAAAAATGTTGACATGGATCAGGACATTCAGAGCTGATATGAATATCAATTTCTCCTAGGTATAGCACATATGACCTGGATGGGAGGGTCAGCACAGCTGAAATCAGAGTTATAAGGAATGCAGATGTGGCACAGAATCTGCAAACCAGAATGAGGCCACTGAGAGGGAAGAGTGGGAGAGACCTCTAAAATAAGTAATGTGTTCATCAGAAATAAACACCATCATGAAATGAAGAACAATATGAGAATAAAAGGAGTTCCTGACTTCTGAAAATTATTTTCACTCTATTCAGTCCTCATTCAAAGTCTGTTTAAGTCAGACACTGTCTTACCATTGATTTAAATAGGCTTTGTCTCAATGCCCTCTTTGAAGAATATCACTACGTAAGCCTTAATTCTATGAAAATTGTATTAGGGCATAATGATAAAATCATATTACTATCAGTAGGAGTATCACCTGATATAAAAGAAAAAAACATAATAAATTCCCTACAGCCAATCCCCCAAATCCAATTATTTTAGCATTTATTAGTGCCCACTCCAGCAGACACAAGAGAAATTCCTGAAGAAGTAAGCATAGAAAAGATATAACTTGCTTGCCTTCTCTTCCCAGAGTAAAACCTTTGTCACCTGTGAAAGAAAGTCTTTTGACCTGAGAACCTTTGGCTGAGAACAGCAGCTCCTGAGACACAGAAACACTAAGAAAGGTAATAAGGAAGACTACAGGGAAAACCAATAGAAGACAGATAAAAGCCAAAAAAAAAAAAAACAAAAAAAAAAAAAAAATCCTGAAGCAACAGCAAAATCAGTTCCATTAGAAAACAAGGATAATGAAAAAGAGAAGATAATGTGGAGAGCCAGGGTTTAAAACGATGCCTGTGGTTTACATCACAACTCAGATATGAAATTTGAAACAAATGTGTTATTAGAGCAAAATGCTAACCCAGCAAATGAAGGCAGAATAACTGAGTCTTATAGACATAGACTTCTGGAAAAAGATTTGTAACATTTGTATATTCATTAGCCTGCACCATTAATAACTCTATTATTGAGAACATTTTCACAATTTAAACAAAATAGCAGTGCTTGTGACATATAAATATTATATTGTAAAGGCTTATTTATTTAACATCCAAATTCTGAAGTACTGCTTAATGTTTTACATAATTCTTCAAAGACTAAGAGGCCAGCAGAAAGAAGGTCATCACCTGTGTCTCTTCTGAACCACTAGCCAGTAAGAAGTACAAGTACTAAACTACTTTTCTGTCTGTTTCAAGAACGCTCATCCATTCAACAGTTTGAGAGGCAATAAAAGGCTCAACAGAAGCAGATATTTCCTCCTGGTAACACACTGGATCACCAGACAGGAAGATTCCTTCTTCAGTGAGGTGTTAGTAGATGAGTCACATACAGAAGAGTACACCTCATCTACCACAGGAACATTTCAATCTACAAACAATGCCGAAACCCATAATTTCACAGGAAGATTGTCAAAACAATCCTCTGAATAAGCAGAAGGTGAATAAGCTCCCAAGGAGAGAAAATAATTAAGAAAAGAGCAACCATGGAGCTTGTAAGGAAAGCTGAGAGAGGAACTGACAATGAAAGCTAAAACACTGTATGAAGAAGAGCCATCAGGCTATGCCCTTATTTGTGCAAATACCCCCGAAGCCAGATGTACTCATCATTGGTGTATATCTAAAAGCTATCCCTATCCAACCAGGTGGGGATCACCTGTGAGACCAAATCCTGCAAAACCTGCAGATCTTTACCTCCATCTTCCAAGGCTCAAGGTCTTTATTAACTTCATGTCATCCTTAGCCAGGTCTTAAAGTCCTCCAGCCGCCTTCTGTCTTTTACTGGTAAAATCCAACTCAGGTGCAAGAGTTGTCTTTTGTGAAAACAAGGAGGTTACACAATTGGTATAACCATAAGCAAATAATTCATGAGTACCTTTGACATAAAATCTAAAGCAAAAATCAGATCCTGGAGATTCTTATTTTTCTTTATAATAAAGTCAAATATTTTAAATTTTTATATAATATTATTATTTTTCTATTACATGCTATGTAATATTATTACTTTATAATATTACATAGTATCATTTCTTTTACTTGTATTCTATTGAGGTTTTTTAGAATATTATATTTCAGAAGCTCTGCAGAAATAAGATTGGGAGTACAGGCTGGAAAAGGATATGATCATTCAAGATGAAAAAGGTACCAGTGATGTGACAGCAATTTATATTTTCTTTACAAGTGTGAGGAAATTTTTTAAAATTTAATTCCTTACATGAATATGTAGACTGGTCAGCAATTTAAGGAAATTACTACAAAGACAATTTAAGTAAGCTGGTATCAAGGCCTATATTAAAAACAGGAATAGCAAATTTACTTACAGCTTTTAGAAACAAAAAAAACCCTAGCAGTCTAGTGATGCTTAGGAACTGAGTGGGGAAAATTCAACTCGGGTAAGAAATGCTCATCTCACTTCACAATATTGTTTATTAGAAACATAGCTTTATCACTACCTGTTCTTCCCAGAGGCAACCCAGACCTTTGCTAGGTCAAGGTCAATACATAAACCCGCTCCCTCCTTGTTAATTCTTGTTAAAGTGGAGCTTAATGTATTGCAATATAATAAAAATTACTGCATCATATTAAATCTCAAAAATAGAGAAAGGAAACAAAGTAATACTGAGACAAACATCTCCTGTTGCTCAGTTTCAATTCAGGCGAATTCGCAAGCCGACAAACAAATATTTATGCAATTTTGTTTTAGAGTACCACATCCGATGTTCACTGTGAAAACATAGCACAAAAAGAGTTTATCAATAAACAGCAGGTGATAGAGAAGTCACCAATGACAACGTGTCCTTGGAGAAAGACAAAAGGAAATGAACTCTAAGTTTTTATCCAAGGACTATGCTGAGTACATTATCTATAAACCTTGAGGAAGCACAATACATGAAGGAACTGTTTTAGGTTCCTTTTCTTAATGAAAAATATTATACAGTACCAAAAAGAATGGATAACTGGGGAGAAGGAAAGTCTGAGTCTCACTTTTGTTTTCCTTGTATTTAATTTTACAAAAGGAAAAGTAAGCACTTGCATTTAAGTACCACTATCATTAATAAACATTCAAAAGATCACAGTGAAAGACTTCCATCCCTAAAAATGAAAGATCTGAAAGCAAGCTTTCATTCAGAGCTTGAGAAAGAATCCAATAAATAGAACAGAGAGAAGTTCCAAAACAATTCTCAGAAATGTTCTCCAGTAACAGAAGACAAATAGTTTCAGAAGTGTTATGCCTCTCCCATCGCACCCCCATGCTGGTATCGCTCAGTACAATGTCATGGAAATGTCAGAAGCAGAGCAACAAGGGATCCATTTCCTTATTATTGTTTTTTAAAGCTGTTTATAGCCTCTGCCAAATTGGAGTCAGTCAAGGAAAAATTAACATTCTGCTGTAAAGGTGGAGTTGTGCCAGGGATGAAATACCTGCACAGCAAGAACAAATTCAAGAATTAAAATGCACCACCTTTCTGCTGGTAACCTTCCCCAACTCCATCACAAACATCTCTGTTCTTGAAATGCGTTAGCAGCTGTCTACCTGTGGGAGAAGCAGAAGAAAGCAGGGAGTGAAGAGAATGTACGTTGGGGATGTGTGGAATACAGAGTCAAGGTAAGAACAGAGGGAATCAATTTTTTTCTTTGCTTTCTGTTAACAAAGTACTAAAAAGAAATCAGCTTTAAAATTGGGAGTGTCACTGAATCACTTCTGTTAGTGATCTCAGCAGCCATATATATGTTAAGTCTTGACAGAAATAGGAGACTCTTGAGAAAAGAAAAAAGGTAAAGCACTGCAGAAATCAGTGCCGAGAGCCCCTACTGAACCAAAGCCTCAGCATGATGTTAAAGAAGTATGGTATTGCAGAAGGTACCGTCTGTTGTGTTTAGATCCAAGAAGTTGAAGGGCTAGTTAGAGGCAAAACACTGTTCTAGCAAGAAACTTTATTTCTCAGCCTCGAAAGCTAATGTCTTCTTGCGCTGAGCAGATTAGATTAGACCCATACCTCCACATCATATTCAGCCACAAGTGTATTGGGTGCTCAGAGAAAGAACTGTGTGCTTAGGTGGAACCAGAGTTCAGACCAGGTCACTGCAGACTTCAAAAATAACAGCTATTGATACATTATCTAACAGCTACTGGGAGATGATTAATCACTCCATGTGCAATATGAAGCAGACATTTTTTTTTGCATAACCCATAAAACAAGTGTCCAGAAGCTTTGCACTGAATCAGGGCTCCATGCTGCTTTCCTTCTCTCTCCTGCTCACATGTTTTGGCTGACTTAAAAGAAAGCTGTGAATAGTGTCTGAGATCCACCCCAAGGATGGCCACTCTTCATGTAGGAAGAAAAGGTTTCTAATCCAGCCTCAGAAAATGAAGAAAAACAACTGAACTTGGATATGCTGTAGATAATTAATGGACCAAAAGGCTTTGCCTCCATGCCACTGAATGCTGATCAACCTGACTTAGCTAGAGGAGGAAGGATCTGTGCTGGTAAAAAGGAACTGCATAATGCTGCACCAAAGGGGAACATAGGCAGAGTTTGTGATTCCCTGAATTATCCCTCCTCCTCTTTCACTAACATCAAATACAGCCATGCAAATAAAATCTGTCTATAGGGTTCAATTATTAACTACTTGAATATCATCTTTATATTTGGCCACTTTATAAAAACCCAGACTTTTTGATTTTGAAAAATATCAAAATGTATAGTTCCCAGGGTAGAGGAAAGGCATTTCACACAGCTTTGAAGATGTTAGAGAAAAATAAGATTTTCTCTTGAACTTTTCTTGAACTTAACTTCTGTTGCTAACTTCCAGTCAAGGTTTTTCCCCTTGTTTAATAATTTTGTGCATTTAAAATTCAGCTACTTGCCAAGCAAATAGCATCTGTTTAAACAAAAGGAAGAGATTAGTGGCGTCTACTGTCTGCGATAGGGAAGCAGCCAAGCTTTGATAAAAGTACGTTTCAAGTTTGCCTTTACTGTTTCAAAAACTGCAGCTGTTCCCTCCAACTTTCTTAAGCGTTCTCACATGACCTTGAAGACTTATGAAGCTGCAAAATTGTTCCAGATGCTTGCAAACTTTCTAAAGCAATGCATTTCAAGGTGTTCCCTGTGAGTTCTTTTTTTGGACAGGCTCATTTAATGTGTGTTAGTTAAGTTGAGGGGCACTCATCTGAGACATAACTCATTCTTCTAGAGGTAATATCATATAGTTCCATGAAAAAAAGTAGAATTTATAGGGGTTAACTAGTTAATCCATCCAAAAATTCTTATCATAAGGGTGAAATCAAAGAGAGAAATCCATTACCAACTCCTAAATGCAACAAAACTTCAGTTCTTTAATATCCAGAGTTATTTTCTTATAACAGAAAAGTCAAATTTAAAATGGTCCCCCCCCAAAAAAAGAGATTCACTTGGTTTTTTAGTCTCTTCTTGTGAGATTCCTTTGTAATAATAACACAAATCAGACAAAGGAATAGAGCACTGTCAATTACCTGAACCTAAAACTGATGGTACTTCTCCTTCTTTTTCTTTTTAATGGGTTCAAAATGTTCTTTATTCTCTTAGCCTGAATGAAGAGTGATTAAGAAAAAATCTTTCCAGGGTGAGGTAGCAACAGTAGCTATTTTTCCCAGGTCAAATCAGCTGTAAGAACAAAAATCTGAGTTCTAATACTCAAAAAGACCCTAAGGATATTATAATACTGTGAGATGACTTTTTCTTATCTGAAGATGCAAAGAAGTACTGAATTTTCCTTCCCTTATTCTTACTACTCATGTTATAAATGAAAATTTCCTACTCTGTAAACTCTATTGATCATTTAAGTGCCTAGCCTTGGAGACAGGCAGAGAATGAGTTTGCGTTATTGTGGTATGCACTGATGCAGATTTAAAAGCACTGTCAGTCTTCCATAAAAACATTTAGATCATAAGATCGCTAGAATTTATACAATGCTTAATTCTTTAGTCTCCTTGTCAATATGCCCTTTACCAGGGGTATTCAGACATAGGAAAGCATGGGTTCAGGACAAGATCTATCTAAAGCTTAGAATGCTCTACAGGTCTTGCTTATGCAAAGGTTCAAAATTTCACTTAATGCTGTGCACCATCGGATCAACAGGCTACCTTTCCTTAGCTCCTAACCTTCTAGCTAACAGACCTATCTGTGTCTCCTGAAATTGAGGATGTGAAGCATCAAGGCTGTTGATCAAAGCTGATTACCAACATCCAAAAATCACCAGGCAGACCAAAAAGCCCACGAGATTCATATCAGAATCATGACATTTAAAAATGATGTTTTCAGTTCTTTTCTGCCTTCTGGGATTGGAGTCCATAGGTACCACATCTTCTAGGCTTTCATCTAGAACAAGAATGATAAAAAGCTGATTTGATTTAAAAAAAAATGACAGTGCAAGTTCTTACAGATTCCTGGGAGGTGGTTAACACTCTACACAGAGTGCTTAATATGATAGGGCTCATGACCAACCCAAGATATTGGCATGGCTAATGCAGCCACTTGAATTTTGTGCTCTGTGGAATGATCCCAGAGAGCCTCACACAGCTATTAGATTTCAAATGGAAAACTTTATGAAAATAATGATGTAAAAAGCTGATGTGGCTATGACAAGAAGAAACATTTAGAATCTCTGAGTGTTGATGCAGCTCAGAGAATCTTGCAAGACACTAATTAATGCATAACAGTCTATAGTCACACTGGCACAGAAAAATACAATCAATTAGAAGTGAAATACATGACTCTCTGAGGACAGCTCAAAGTTCTAATGGAAATGGAGATGAAGAGAGGGAACCAATGAAGACTACAGAAGACAACTTAAAGCTTGCAGAAAAAAAAAGATAAAGGCAGCAAAACAGAATGAGTAATTGCTAGCTACAGGGCCTGAGGGGTGTGAGAAGCTTTTATCAATTATAGAAAAGAAAACGGAGCAGAGCGAAAGCTGTGAGACCAGTTCTGTGCTTAGCTAGGTGGGTGCTCCTTTCTCTCAAACTAATGAGGTGTTGCATTAGTATAGCTGAGAACAGATTTTTGCCCTGAGACTGTAACAATTCCCTGACAGTGAAGGTCTCATAGCGTCTAGGAACTCCCAAGGGAAAGAGTGGAAACTTCTTTGCTTCAGTTAATTAAAAAAATACATGGAGGAAGAACTCTGGAGAATACACGGTAAGGAAAAAAACTTGAATCACCAAAGGACAGATATCTCATTTTTCCATCTCTAATTCTTATTCAGCATGATTTCTGTTCACAGGCTTATCAGCAGATTGTTGCTCACTGACAATTTTTGTTGAAGGTACAGAAGATGCAGTGTCTGTAGAGAGAAGATATTAGTGATTATTCTGGCCCAGATGAAACAACACTGATTTACACCACCTAAGTACATGTGTGTCATCTATTGAAATAGCTTATCATTATCCATAACAATATCAAGTCAGATTTATAGCTTGCACCTTTTCTGAAGTGTTCAGGAAAGAAATAATTTTTTTAAAAAAACCCTTCCCTTATTCCTTACGTAGTCCATATAAAAGGCACTCAGAATTGCAGTCTCTGCATTTTAGGGAATTTATTATTCTCTCAGTGTTCTTCTGGAGGGGGAATAAAAAGTGGATGAAGAGATCTGGGTAAGAGGCAAGGCTGTCAACCACCAGACAACTCAATACGTTAGGAAGGAGCAGCGCAGTCTCTCTGCATAGTGATTACACTAAAACTCCCATAACTAGAGACCTTTATCAACAAGGGCAAGACCTTACACACAAGGAAAGCCGAGTGTTATCTCTAGCCTTAGATATTTGCAATGACTGCAATCCTAGGGACTTATCTGCTGTCCTATTAAAGTTTGCCTTGATGTCTGACGAAATTGTCCATACTCTAATTTAACTTCAGTAATTCCTCCTCAGTTCTCATCAACTAATGAAAATAATAGGCAACTACTCTGAACTCTTTATGAATTCATAGGCATCTATCAAATTTCTACTCTCTAGCCTGAAGATGTTTGCTTCTCTAGACTCTTTCCTCTCTGACAATTATAACTTTCAACTCTTCAGTCACATTACTAGTATCTGTGTGTTTTAATCATTTATTTGAAAAACATGCTTCCAAAAATCGATATTTCTATTGAGGGTTCAGTACATAGGCCAGTTCATTGCTGCTGAGTGAAGAAGAATCACTTCTCTTTTTTTTAATATTATACCATAATTGGTTTAGCTTAATTAGAATCTGGTGTAGTAGTCACCAGCTCTGCTAGCAATTCCTCCACTGGTGGAAGAATACTCCATATTCAGTTCTCTCCTGCAGATTCTAACATTTCTCTCTCAACTTGTCAGTTCATTTTTATGACAACCTACAAGCACAGTTGCACTGTAAAAGAATAGAGCTCAAACTGACCAAGCAAGAATCTGCTCACCCCAGGCCAGATTTGCCAAGTCCAACACCTTAAGTGTAAGAAACTCAAAAGGATCTCTCTCACAGCAAGGGCTGTATATCACATGTGCATAGCACATCACCTAGTCTTCGCTCAACCTTCTCAATCCCACAGGCCACAATATGTGTCTATGCAACCTTGAACACACTAAGAAGCTGTGCCTGGCTTAAGCATCTGGGAGCAGTAGAAAACCACCGTGTTGTTTTACAGCAAGGAGCAGGACATCTAACAGCCCAATGCTCCACAGGGATCTCCACTTGGGAGCACAATATCCCACTGACATTCTCTGCCCCATGCCCTCCGCTCCTTATTGTGCCCCACAGGGACATACACAAGCCAAAGACAAATGAAACATCCAGAAAAGGAAACTTTCCGTTATTAGAAAATGGGCATGGTCAGGCTGCACACCACATCTCTCACAACTTGCCAACACATGTGTGCATGTTAAAAATCAGAATAATCCTACTCAAGGTACCTAGGCATACAGGAAAACCTGCATCTCAGTTTTCTCTCAGTTTTGTAGTTGCAGCACTCACTGGTTGTGCCTTATCTGGACACCACTGTTACTTGTTTATGAACACCGAGAGGAGCAGCTGGGTAATACCAAATAGCTGCAGTAGTTCCAGACACAAGCACTCCACACGGTAGCTGGGGATTAGAAAAATTTGTTGAACAACTGCTTTAAGTCAGCACTCCCTGACATACCAGAGTCCTTCTGTATATTATTATGCTCCCCAGATCATGGACCACAACAACTCACAGCAAACTCTAATTTCAAAGACTGGTAAAAATGCAGATATTTACTATATTTTATAATGAATTTACAGTATTAAGCACATGTGTGTCAAGAATAATTTCTGGCTGAATTATCTTACTATAAAATTCTCAGGAAATACACAGGATCACAGACAATATCTTTACACAGAGACGAGCTATATCATGTATGTGTATACATCTCTGTGTGTGAATAAAATTTCTAACCAACTGCTATACACTTGCTTTCTTTCCTATTTCTGCTAATATTAATGGAGGATGTCTTAGAATATTATTTGTATGTTATTTGTTCATAACATTGTTTTCCTGAATTCACATATCATATTAGCCCAACCACTGAAGAGCATAACATGCCGATATATAATTACACAACTGAAGCTGGACTTTATGCCTCAGTGAAGAACAACTCACAGTCACTGAATATTTAGAAAATAACTTCTGTCTTTTTTTTGTTTGTTTGTTTGTTTTTTTATGGAAGGAAAATGTCTTATTCCCCTTAAGGAGATGTGAAGATGTAAGGGTTCTATACCATCAGTGTTACTCTTACAATCATTTTGGTATTTTTAAAGACTTTTCTGCTGCCTCCAAAATTTCAGTCAACTCCTATAGGCCAGTGCAGATGTCCTATTCAAGCTCTTTGTATCATTTAAGCCTTACTTGAGTCCTCAAGGTAGTTTGTGGATGAAATGTACTCCCTGCTGGCCTTCTACAGTCCCTATGAATTTTCCCTATCTACATATCACTATTGGCTTCTAGTGCAGCTCTCTCCCCAGGCCGAGAATTATTAGGTCAGAAATACTACATTAAACCAGCTACTATGTTCTTGTGACCAAATCTGTGTTGGGTGCCTCTGGACCGCACTGCATTGTGTAGTTTAGACCCACTCTCAAACCACCGGCATCTTTGCTGTACCATCAGCCCTGCTCTTAAGAAGATTTTGCTCCAGAAGAGGGTGAATGCCATGGAATAATGGACTGCTAGGTCTGTAGCTGCAACCAAAGGAACAAAAGAGAACTAGCAATGAACAAAATAGACTTGGTTATGTAAACTTTGCTTACTTGTCACATCCACAAAGCTAATCAGGTGTCTCTGAAAGTTATAAGATCCAACCACCTTTCACCAGCCTCAGCACCTAAAGTTTCAGCAAACTGTAACAGCCTCTCTTCAACCTGTGTAAGAATTATTTAGGATGGGAGGCACTAGAAGTAGGAAATGCAATCATTGTGTGCATTCAGTTTCCAGGGACTTCCCTGGGTTTTACATGCAAATGGTAAAAGCTTCATTCAAGCCTGTATCACACTTTTAGACAGATTTGCAGATTGAATAGGCCTTTCAGAATTACACAGAAGATTTTCAAACTGTGACTTTTTGCACATGAACTTCTCAGATATTGCAAAATGTATTATGTTTAGTATACGTTCAGGTGAGATTTGGGGCAAGTGTGTTTTAATATTTGGTATCAAAAGACACTCAGTTTTCTAACTGCAGTTTGAAAGAAGTCAAGCAGCATGGTAAGACTGTCCTCTTGGTTCGTCTGATAAATTTAGTTACCTCGCTGAACTCCACAGAAGTGAAAATAAAAAAGGATTTCTCTTCTGGTTTTTGTCTAGCACAGAATATTTCCAAAGTGGTCCAATATATATCATACTTAGTGATTCAAAACCATGCATTTGTATTTCAGAAAAACTCAGGTTCTGTTGGGTTAGTTGGGTTTAAAGGCCAAGGAGTTCTTCTAAACTGATAGCATTTGCATTTGTGTGGCTGGAGAGGAGTTTTTGCCTATTCAGGCTTTCTGAAACTCAAAAGGTCAAAGAAAATCTCTATGCTGCATCCAATGAACCAATAATCTAGAGACTCAAGGTATTTGGCAATATTATGTTCAGGAAGGAAGTACAACTATCTTCCCTTCTTTTCCTTGCTGTAGATTTCAAGTTACTTTTCTGACATAGCAGTAAATCTGAAGATAGAAAAAGCATTGAAAATATATCACTCCATGAAATGGAATTATTTTATTTCCAGTCACATGCAGTACTTTGAAGGTGAACTCTATTTCATTTTCTGATGGTACTCTTTTCTTTCTATTTTTGAAAGCTTTGTGCACGGGAGAACAAAGGGAAAGGATTTATTCTCTTCAGATGTAGTTAGAAAAAGGAAACTACAATACAGTAAATGCAGAATAGATCTGACTAAATAGGTATTGTTCCACAAGAAAAGAAGACATTTAAACTCTTGAAAGCAATATGAGACTAATAAGTTTTGCAAAGAAACCTAGTTAGTAGAGCCCAGTCTAAATGCTCTATTTAGCATGCATAATTCTGTATTATTCTTCTAGTCATGCATTGGTGTAAAAAACTTATGAAGAAATATGTATAGGTTGTAGGCTTGACAAGGACCTCTAAAAGATAGGAGACCATTCCTCTGCTATTTTGGACAGTCAGGTTATTTGATTTGAGTCATAATATTGGCAAGCTCTTAAAAAAATTTTAGGTTGGCTGCCCCTGCAGTGCTGTTGGGAAGCTGGTCCAGAACGACATTTCTCCCACAACAAAAAAGCTTTCAATCAATTTCCATCTCAGATGCATTCACAGTTAGTTAATATGTCTTGTTTCTTTCTACAGTTGTTACTTTTTTTTATTTCTTGTATTAGGTAATTACTTAATTTGCAGTTTAGCTGGTTAATTACAAGTTGTACTTCATGAATTATAAATGGTTATACTTAAAAACTAAAAGGTTGCATTTAGTTTTTATGGCAGAGGCTTGTGCTATTTTCTGTTGCTAGATAACACTAAAAAATATTTAAACCCAGTAATGAAAATTTGCAATTGTGTCATAAGGACTGGATTTCACAAACTGCAATATTTGGTGTAGCAAACTAAACTGCTACCCAGAGAGAAATTCCTTCCTTTATACATGGGCTACGTATCCATCAATTCCCACTGCATCCCTCAAAATTGGGATTAAATTACTGGTTAGGAATCAGAGTGTCCCTTTGCCCAGGGATGTATTCCGCTTGATTGAGTAAATCGATCTCAAGGACTCCAGTACGTTCTTGTTCTGCAACTTCTTGGTTACTTAGTACTTTAACCTTAATATTGTGGCTAGGTAAATGGTAATAAATACAAATGTTTAAGACTCCCAGCCACAAGCCTCAGCACTTCCTAGATTGTAATAAATAATTACTGATGTTTCCTGGGGGTATGGAAGAGGCAGGTATTAAGGGCTGCCAAAAAGGAAATGCTGTAAATCCCATAAGCACAAAATATTACCAATTCTAGCAGAGATATAAAGATTCACTGGAGGAAGAATTCATGCTTAAAGATTTCTGTGAGCATCTGTGTCAACAATCAGGTGCTACAGGCATTTCCAAAATTTCTCACCTCACCCTGGAGACACGTCAGCACCTAATTTTGCTCCTGTCAAGTCTTTCACCTTACTTTTTCTCTGCTTGCCCTTTCTTCCAACCCTCTAAGTGTTAGCATCCAATTGCTCAGCTTCTGCTTCAGAAAATTATATTTCTCTTCTCACCCAATAATCAAATGGTCAGAATACTCACCTATTTTGTGAAATGTTGATTCTCTGCTTTTCCTGGGAGTGTGCAAACTCACATCCTCCACTTTCCATGTTAGCGCAGCCTAAAGAATGTTTCAGAACTGTATGAAAAAGAAGAGCAGATGTGGGAAAGCCCTGAAGTGTGAGATGAGTTGAAAATCCTGAAGAGGAGGAACTAGGAGCCTGATCTTCTACATCCCAGGAGATATACCTCTGCAAAATGGGGTACGTGGTGGGCTAAGGTGTAGGAAAAAATAGTTGCTCAAGCTTCTGGGGGTTAAGGTGCCCAAGTCAGCAGAGAATCACTCTTTTCCAGATCTAAGGATGCCATTCATGGTGCTATCTTTCAAACATGCTCGATGTGACCCACCTTGCAGACATTACAGGCCTCCCAAGCCCCACAGAGATGGGGCCTCTGATCCTACTCCCTAACAGCCTTCAGGCAAAACCAAAATCATTAGCTCAAATCACTCTCTACTGTCCTTGAAGACGATTAAAAAATGCTTGCATCTTTCCTTCCACCAGAAATGTCATGACAGAGGAACACCAATAAAGAGCAGGAAGCTGTACATTCCCCAACCAGAGCAGCTGTTTGCAAAGTTCACTGTGCCAACAACCTTAGTGCAACACAGGGTACCAGGTTGTAAATCCTTTGCAAGAGAAAGGACCATGTTTTTCAGGGCCATGCTACATTTTTTTTGTGGCGTTTCCAGCAGTTTAACTTAGTATACTAGATTTAACTTTTCACACAGACCACACAGAAGTAAAGCACCTACTTCGGGTGTTTTGAGTTCAATCTGACCAATAGCATGTTTCTCTGCTTAAGCCCCAAAGGGAACTCCAATAAGAAAGAAAAGATACCCTCACCCTTGGCAAGCTTCTCTGTGTGCTTTCCTCTAGGAGATTCTTTAATCTCAGGCATCCCAAGAGCATTGTCCCACATTATCCTGCATTGCCTCCACAGCGGACACAGACAGGAGAGGAAATGTGGTCGGACAAGGAAAGGTTTCTCTTTTCAAATGACAATTAGGATTCTCCCCCAACTCTAACATACCACAATGCAGCATCTGCAGGGACTTAACGTAATTCCCAAGACCTGAGATACCTGTTTTGATCATAAAGCAACTGCAATGGGACACCGAAGAGGACATGACTGCATAAACATATGACAATGGATCTTCTGTAAAATGAACCTTTTCTGATTCAATGAGCTATCAAATATACAACTTCAAACTCTGCAACAAACATTTACATATCCACAAACAGTTCTAAATCTAAGCATGGCTTGATTTGGCCAGCCTGCCTGAATCCGTACTCAAACATGACAAGCTTATCTCTACAACTGATTAAAAGTGAATTTATATATAAAGCAGTCAATTTTTTTCTCAGAATATTTTCCTGAGTATTCCTCCTACATCAGAGTAAAAAAAAAAAAGAGAATTCTGAATCTCAACACCTTATGCACATCTAAAAAGATCCACAAAAGTATTCAGGTACAACTCTCCAGAAGATGGACAGGTTATTTTCTGTTTTTCATGATCAAGATACAAAAAAGATCCACAAGAAGATGGTTCAGTTTGGTTCCAAGAGTGGAGTTTTTTCAACGCAGTTCACTAAGTGATTTGACCTTATTTCTCATGATGTCTTTCCTTTGTGTCCTGGTTTCAGCTGGGATAGAGTAAATTGTCTTCCTAGTAGTGGGTACTGTGCTGTGTTTTGAGTTCAGTATGCGAAGAATGTTGATAACACCCTGATGTTTTCAGTTGTTGCTCAGTAG
>JAVJGG010000050.1:3622103-3633495 GCA_035590195.1 Aviceda cuculoides
GCTTCTCAAGCCCAGCCAGCGAGAAAGCTGGAGGGGCACAAGAAGTTGGCACAGGACACAGCCAGGGCAGCTGACCCCAACTGGCCAACGGGGTATTCTATACCATGGGATGTCTCATCTAGTATAGAAACTGGGGTGAATCATTACTCGGGGACTAACTGGGCATTGGTAGGTGGGTGGTGAGCAATTGCACTGTGCATCCGTTGTATATTCCAATTCTTTTATTACTGTCATTTTATTATTATCGTTATTAATTTCCTCCTTTCTGTTCTGTTAAACTGTTCTTATCTCAACCCATGAGTTTTACTTTTTTTTTCCAATTGTCTTCCCCATCCCACTGAGTGGGAGGGGAGTGAGTGAGTGGCTGTGTGATGCTTAGTTGCTGGCTGGGGTTAAACCACAACACAGAGCCACAAGATAATACCAAGTAGCATGATGTCTTTGACTTGCCAGTGGGCATACATATAGACAGGTGGAAAGACAAGACAGAGATGAGCAATAAAAACTCATTTGAAAGACACTAACTAGTGCTGGCAGGAGACACTCCACTGAGAAACCCGTGTGGAAGATGACACTACAGAATTGATGATGGTATAAAAACCCAAGTACCATGGAAAAGAATGGTGTAAATTGGGGAACCATTGTGGTTACACTTGTAGCATCACACAGGTCTTGGAGATCCTTTACTTCTTTTACATATGTTGTGCTACACATGATATAAATGGCTGAATTCAAACATTGTTTGGGGAATGGAAAGAAAAAGCAAGAGGCAAAGTGAGAAAAGCTTGTTCATGAGGCAGTATACCAATTTACTTCATCTGTTATGTGAGGGACACCTATACTTTACATTTACAAATAACTTTTTTAACAAAGAAAAGGCGATATTGTCATCGGTGAACCATGGCCTGGTCGCATTCATACTAATGTTCATGCTGCTCTTTCCCCTCATCATGTTTGTCAGCTGTCAGCCTCTATGAGAGAGCTGGTGAGGTAAAATTAAGGGGATTCAGTTCCTTTAAAGCACTGGCATTCAGGAGCTGCCAGGGGCTGAACACACAGGTGCTGTGGTAGAAATGAACTGAAAGGCAGAAGACAGCAACAGAAAGGCACAGAAAAAGAGGGGGAAAAAAAAACCAAGATACAGAGAGAAAAGCAAAATGACTGTGTGGGATACAGTGTAAAGTATAGCTCAAATTTTCAAATGTTAATGTCTAATGATAAGTGTTGAATCTCTGTTTTTCACCCACAGGAATTGGCCTGAATTTATAAATTCCTATACAACACTGTAGGCAAGAAGTTTATAGTAGCATAAGAAAAAAGGCTTGTATCTATCCTGTACAAAAGTTCCAGCCCTGTACCACTCAAATATGAAAACAGGATCTCTACTCCCTGAGATATATGTGCAGCCTTTATTCACAAGGGTAGGACCTAAATGTGCTGGTCATTTCAGAAAAAGGTTCAGGATCAGGCTCCGTATTTGTGCACACTTGTTAGGTACAAAAGAGAGCAAAAAATTTTCTTTGAATCTCATTATTTAAATCAATATCTTAATTTTTTCTGGGTAAGGGGATAGGAGTCAGGATGAAGACCTCTACCAAAGCCACAGAAACTGACAACGTAGCAGCCGAATATTTGGGAAGAGAGAAGGGCATTTTTTGGTATAAAAACACCTCTCACATAGATTTTCAGACCCCTTTTACAACAAAACAAAAGTTAAAAAGCTAAAATGTGATTTGAAAAGTACAAAAAATTCTTACCCACCACCTGGTTAATGTTTATGTGATCTCAAACTGTGCACCAGATATGATGAACCAGAACCTATCTGAGAAATTCCAGTATAATTTACACCAGCAGGTCTGAGAACGGAAACTGACTGTCTTGATATGACCAAGCTGTTAGGTCAGCCAGGCTCTTCTGCTGCCCACAATGGGCCCTGTTAAACAGACTGCTGATCTGTGCTTAAATGTCTTCGTATATACAACAGGATGTTGAGGCAGAGCCACGAGATAATACCAAGTAGCATGACACCTTGGACTTGCCAATGGGCATCCACATAAGTTAAGCATGTAGTTGTGTGTTTTCTGCAGCTGAGATGCTTACATGAATAATGAAGCATCTGAATGAAGTTGGATTTATTTGTGGATTTTTTTGGTTGTTTGCTCATGACAGGGACAGAAAGGATTTGACATACCTTGAGGGTTTTTTAGATTAAATGTAATGCTAAAAAAGTCATTTTTGTACTGAGCCAGTGTATGCTACAGTCTAAAGCTCTAACTGTATGAACATACCCAATTGCAGGCTAAAACACCTATCCTTAGTTAGTTTAACCTCAAGCAACACAGTGTTCATCATATATTAGCCCCAGAGGTATTTTTCAGGGTCCTGGACATGTTTCATAGTCTATGTTGCTATAGACCTATTACTGCTTGCTGAGCTAATTAACTTAAAAGCTCATTGTGTTGTTTTGAGCTTCAGTCAAACCTTTGGATTGCAGAGTAGAGCTTCTTGTGTAACACCTTTCATGGGCACCAGGGTTACAGTACAGCCAGGAACGCTGTTCAAATTTTCAAACATTCTCTATTCTTCAAACTTGGGGACATCATACAGATGCCAGGCAACTGTAACCACACATGATACTTCTGACTTTTTTTACTGATCAGCATCAATGACATACATGTTGCAATAGATTTATAATTCTGTAACTGGCATCATTCAAGAAGTTGTTGCCAGTGAGGAATCCTCATGAAATGGTGAATTTTTGCTGGTTATTCACCAGATTAGCAGTAGCTTGAATGCTGTTTGCTGCAGAAAGTGTTGAGAAACTCTTCCTCTGAAAGTAGGCAGGATGAGATAGACTCATAGACAATAAACAGCTGCAAGATAATAACAAAATTAAATAAAATAAATTAAAACATATTAGATCCGGATAGCTGAACCCCACTGAAAAGATGGAATACATTTGAACACAGAATTTCTACATATTAAGACACAAAATAGATGGCTCTATTCTATCTCCACAAGACTGGAAAGAATTTTAGGAATCAGAGTACATGAGCACCCACTATGATGAAATCAGTCTACAGTCTTAACTATATAAACAGGTGGAGGATTAAAGAGAAATAGAGAGCAGATTTTTACCTTTGCCACATATTTTGTGGGCCTTTTGTAAAGCTGGGTAACATTTTGTTTTCCATACTTTTAAAATGATGTTGACGAAATGAGATAAGGTACAGAAAAAGAACCACCAACACATTTTTAGGGTTGTAGAAAATAACTTACAAAGAGAATCTTAAAGAACCCTAATTGTTTAGTTTATCAAAAAGACAATTAAGAAATGTCTTGACTACTATATAAAGATCTTTACAGGGAAAAATACAGAGAACTAAAAGCCTTTGTAATTTAACAAGAAAAAGGTCAGATAAATAAGAAGACATATTCTTAACCACAATGATGATATGTCTGTGGAGACTAGTGGTGGATCCTCTAAAATGCCAAGTTTCAAGACTGAGATTGGCTCCCTCCTGGGGATGATAAGCTTTGGCTAAGCATTAACAAGAGCACTTGTCAAATGACAGAATTGAATGGGGATTGGAGGAGTGAAGGTGAAAGTCAGTGGGCACATCAGGGATCAGACCAGATGATCTCCTTTTGGTGAGCAGTTACTTGTATAGCAGGTCTAGTGACCTCAGGCCCTTTGAGGGGTCAAGGAGATCGGGGAAGAAGGACGTAGTTGTGCATGGTTTTGTTGTAGACTCTAATCACATGGGGAAAAAAACATCAGAAGAATCTCTTTTGAACACTTCAGCTTTTCTGAGTGAACTTTTGTCAATTTGCAGCTTTAATCTGAGGCTAAACCAGGAAAAATCTGATTGCTAGAATGGATGCTAGTTTTTTCCTCCCTTAGCTATGCATTTTATACCAGTTCTGTAGGATCAACCCCAGAAGAAAATTAATGGTCTGATTATACACTATTGGAGTGTCTCAGGTAACAAACGCATGACAGCTATTTAACCAATACCTGGGTAGCCAACCGGTAAGGGTGGCATTAATGATTTTGCAGAAAGTTAACTAAGTAGATCTATCACTTTGTCATGTAGGGTAAAAGAAAGCATCAGTCAAAGAGTAAGAGGAGAGCAGTCTATGCTTCCTTTTTTAGGTTCTGATGAAATCTGCTCTAAGAATCAATATAGTTGGAGTGGTGAACTATGCTCAGGCTGATTAAATATAACACAGATAGAAAGGGGAGGAGCAGGCCCAACAACCAACCTGTAAGTAAACAGAAGGAAGCACATTACAGGTCAGCAAAACACCAGGGGTTTACTAAAAGGTTATCCCATGGTCATGCCCTAAAAATCTGCTCCAGGGGCTTAGCCACTCCAGTTATCTTCAACCATTTCATCTTGACCAGTGGCAAACTTTGAAAATCCTCCTATTCACACACTGACTGCACTCCCACAATCAGGTATTTCCCATACCTTCCTAAGAAGGTCCACACTGAAATTGTTCCTCCTTAGGACAGATTCACAGCTGGAGTGAATTAGCACCTTCAGCTGCAATCCCAGTTTACAGGAGCTGGGGTTTCAATCAGCTGACTTTTACAGCTCCTCACTGCAGTAAGCAAGTCCATATAATTCCTGTCTTCCCCTTCCTCCCTTGAAGAACAGGCGTTGTATATGCCCTTGCCTGTTTGCTAAGCCTAACACAGCTCCCACAAGGGAGCTCCTAGTGCCTGAATAGGTCTTTTGATCTTTTTTCATTCTTAAGACAACCTGTTCTTTGCTGAAGCCTTATCTTTCCAATACAGCTTGCAGACTGCTTTTATTCAAAACTGTAACTACAGTTGGTTGAAATTTTTTTGTTTGGAATGGTGTTTTAAAAGGATTTGCTGCTTTTCTAAAGTTTTTTTTTTTCTGATTTTTGACAAATCCATTTCTATAGATTTTAGATTCATTTTTAATTTTTTCTTCCTTAAAAGGAGGAAAAGTAGCAGAGGAAAATAAAAGTAAAGAGTAAAACAAAAAAGGTAACAGCAGAAAGCCAAAACATTACATCTGAAAGATCCTAAGTTAAAAATAAGTCTTCCTGGGAATATTTGAAAAATAAACCTATCACTTTAAAAAAAAAAAAAATTAGAACCTTGGGAAAACATCTCATATTAAAAGCAAGTCAATATTGTAATCCATATTCATTTTAATTGCATTAGTAGAATATACACTGAAATATGCTTCAAAAGAACAGTGCTCTATAAATAGTAATCTATAAAGATCATCTACATGTAGTTTTTAATTATTATGGAACAATGTATCTTTTTGCTTATCCAGGTGTGAAAATAGAAGACATATATCCCCACTGTATCTTCTAGAGCTTAAGTCATCTTTTTTGTTGTTGTTGTTAGCAATTTCCTCCTTCTTCCTTAGAGTACCATATATCTCTTTAACTAGACAAACTCATTACTTTATAATGAGGGAAACAGCTTGTGTCAGTTTGAGTGGCAGACAGGAACAGGTTGCTCTCATAGCAGAGGGCAGATGTAGCACCTGACTGCAGTCTGCTCAAATTAATAGGCTGCCAGTTCCACCCTTAAAACTTGTGAATCTGCTGTGCTGTCTGTCAGGTGGTTAGTAGTCACTCTCTGGTTCTTCACCTTTCACTGCCAGGAAAATCAGCTGCAGAGAGACATATGGGAACTTGCGCAGCACTGAAGGGAATTCGTTGTGCAATGGCCGTTACCACAAGTATCTTTGTTATAGAAATAAACAGGTAGGAGACAAAATTTTAATAATAACTTCATGCTATGCCCTGTATCTCTGCATCAGTGATTTTTGCATTAGTTCCTTAACAATTAGCAATTTGATTAAAATGCTTAAAATTAAGAAATGCTGCAAGGATTAGCATATCCTTTGAGCTGTTAAGGAGCCTAAGCACCATGGACTTCTGTTGCTCGTATTAGTTCTATATGCGAGGCCTCCACAGGGCTTTCCGACCAACCAGCTGCAAGCTCAAGTCCTGCTCCAGCAAAGCATTTAAGCACAGGGCCCTTAAGTAACTCTAGTGGGAGTATTTGCTTACTTATAGTTAAATGCACACTTAGGGGGTTTACTGGGTGAAGAGCTGAATTACTTCAAGGCAGTGATCCAATCTGCGCTGCTTGGGGCACTCTGAAAAGGAAAGAAATAACAGTATTTCACACTGCTCATTCAGCTTGTGCTGATTTCCTATTCTTATTGGGCCAGATAACACAGGGGCAATTATTGTCTCACTTTTTTGCGAAGGGTCACCCTGTCTGCCAAGGAGCACTGGAAAGCTGCCTCCAGTGCTGCACAGCTACCCTCCTGCTGCACCCTCATTACTGGGGAATGCAGGCTGCTCTGCTGTAACAGCATTAAACAGGACTGGAGGCAAGCCTACAAAAGGACTGTTCTTAAGCTTTCAGCTGTTGTTCTTGGGTTTTTTTCCCTCCATGTGGCATGTAAGACACTTTGCAAAGATGCTTTTTCAACTTGTCTGCTAAAAGAAGTAGGCTGAATTGTTTTCTGTAAAAACTCCAGGAATCCAAAATCTCTTGTCTTAACACTGGGGCAGCATAACAGGATCCCCCACCACATTTTGATTACCTTAGTAATCAGAACAAGTTTCCCAAGATACATCTGACCTTAAAACAGTAGGAAACTGCTACATGCCTGTTTTCCCCTCTTTTCCTTTACAACTTAATTCCCTGCTCAAATAAATAGGATTCTTCCCCTGATCACTCATGCAAAGTAGTCCACCTCAGTCAGGGACTGAGGCACGTGTGCTGTACATATGACAAAACATCTTAAGCCTCTGGGTTGTAAATACGTAAATCCAAATATTTAACAATACAGATCGGTGCCCATAAGGAAGAGACAGACCATGTGAACCATGGGGCGGTGCAGGGACATTTGGAGAGGCATTTCACTGCCTATGTTCTTCTTTGGCCCTGATCTACAATCAGTAAGAAAAGACAAAAGGTTGATTAAAAGGTACTTGCATCAGGAAAAGAAGGAAAAGACTGTGCTTAAACTGGTGCTGTTCTCATCTGAGTTACTTTTTACTTTCCCACACACGGGCAGCAAATGCTTCAACAGTTCACTAGATTGCCCCCACCCCTTAACTAAACACTAGTGCTTACCTATCACACAGAAACTGTGAAGAAAAAGTATTAAGAACTGAGGAGTGCTGACATACTAAAATGGAAGAATATTTATAAGTGGCTTAGGTAAAACTAAAGGAGGCAAGTATTAGTTTACACTGAAGGAGACTGGAGTGGTTATTGACCTAGAAACTTTACATCCTCAGCAGCATTCCAAAGGCTCCATTTTGTGTCCTGCAGCCCTACACCTCCTCCCACCTCTTTCATTACAAAACATGACATTGCATAAATGTGCTCCCAGCTACCAATAAAACAAAAGCTATACCACTGGCTGCGAAATTTCTGTAACTTTGATTTCTTACAGAACAGTTCTTCTTTGCTTTGATGGGAAACAGTAACACAGGAAAGCTATCTGTAACGTCCTGGGTAAATCCAACTTCTGAGCACGCAACTTCAGGTGCTCGGAAGTTCTTAGCTGCTGTCCTTGGAGAAATCACCCCCAACCTGGGAACATACAAGGACATGAAAGTGCAACCCTCTCCTCTGTCAGGAGGTGTAACAGCCCAAATATAAATGAGAATCAGGCCCAATGATATTTCTCTTCCAAATTAAGGAAACAAAGGAAAAATAAAGGTAACATTAGCACACCTCACGACCAAAGCATTGCACATACCAGCAGAAAACCCACAGACATTCAGATGTCCTGCCGTATTCATTTTCCAAGGAATAGCCTGCTTTAAACAGACCTTCCTACCTCTCTGCACAGATCTGCAGATATCTTAACAGGAACAAAAAAGCATTTTCATCAGAGTAGCTTTCTTCTTTGCCTTTTAAGAATGATGTATGTCTTGTTCATTTAATGTGAACACTGAATATTTGGAGGCCTAATACACACATCTGTAAGGCATCCAAGATTTCTTCTAGTAATCCCAAAGGGAAAATATACTGATCCAATCACTTTGGTACTGCATCACAGGGCACTGAAGAAAAGTCAATAAAAAGCATCAGAGCACAAAAAGGCAAGCTGTAATCAATATCTGATCTTGATATGGGCTGTCTGGTAAAAAAAAAAAATCATTTAAGACTTAAATTTACTTCCTTGTGCACTCTGCTTAGACTGAATAAACTATTTCCCAGTTTATTCATTTATCCTGACTTTTTTTTTCCCCCCCTTTTTCTTTATTCAAGAAAGCAGGCAAATTTTTTTGATACTGAGTCAATTAACCAAGCAGAATTTGGCAAGGGCACAGTAGTCAGTCTTCCATCTTCTGCAAGTCAAATGCTGTTATGCCCAAGTCACCTCCCTGCTAGCTATTCAAGGGCAGAGGAAGTCACCACAATGAAAAATTGCTTGTGCTTTGATAAAGAAAAAATAATCTTGAACCAGCATATCTTAGCAATTCCATCCTTATCCAGAGGAAATGTTATAAAGTAGCTACAGCTGTGTAAAAAAAAAAAGGGGGGGGGGGGAATTTACCCTTTCAGTGTTTATTCTTTTAATTAAGCAAATAGCGTAACACTTGGCTAAGTGCAAACCTCCCTGACAATTTCTTCATAGAGATTCATCATGACAGGGGATAATCACTCTCTGAGAAACATCTGTCACTCAATGAGTTTAGAGATGACCTAAGCAATAAGCTTAAACTAGGCAACAAACTATCAAGCAGTAAGAAGTCAGATGATTGCCAACAAAAATTTGCTGGAGAATGATAGGCACATGCTTTGTTATGAATGGCTCCATTTTTATTTTGAATTGAAGTCTGACCCTGCTGTTTATTCCTCATTCAGCAATTGTAAATCTTACCTTTACTCCTATCACATATTTTAAATTTAACAGTGGCTTTTGTCAGAGTTTCTGCATTTTTAATACTTTTGTCTTTTGCCATTTTAGTTGTTTATAAACCCAGCTGTATGTACACTCTGTAGATGCTTTCAAGTCATTCTCTGTACGTATTTTAAATATTCAAATTTCACTTCATCCCAAGTTCTTAAACCTTAGTTGTTTACTTTTTCAATCCATTGTACATTCATCGGCCACTCTCCCTGTAAAGTGCCAAAAAAAGTGAATGTTTCATCCCATATATGAATATGTAGATTGCAGTCAAGCAGTTTTAATCTAAGTGTAAAGTGCTACACAATGGTTAGCTAATAAATTTATGAGTACCTAATGAGAATATCTTTCCAGAAAAAAAGCTGAAATATTTCCAGTGAAGGTGCAAGGAATAATAAATGAAAAATTATCAATAGCAAAGAACATGTGATGCTTTTCCAGTATGGCTTATTACAAGATTTTTATCCACGCTAAGGTTTGCAAGCCATTTCAGTTACATTGAAGTCACAAATAACACATAATTGGCAAAATACAAAAAAAATTATAACCCTTGCAAAAAGTAACAAACTGATTTTTTTACTCCCCTCTCACTCCCCAATTTATGAAACATTTGCAAAATATTTCAGCTGTCTGTAAACGACCAGCTGAGAAGGCTAAGTGATTTTTTAAAATAAACAAAGTACAAAATCAGGCTATTTCAGCAGTATTCTTGCATGCATCAACATATTGTTATCCTACAGGTGCTGCTTGCCAGTCCATTTGCCAAGGGTGGGCCCTGCCAGCACCCCCGCAGGTAATACTCATTCCCACACACTCTACCACCAAGCTCAGAGAACTGGGAGGCCTGGCAGCAAATCTTGCCAGTAAAAAACAGAGGAAAAAAAGGCTCTTTCCATGTGCATTACAACTTGCTGTGCTGCCCTGATTGATGATCCTTGCACACTTGGTAAATATGACGATATATACATGTTTTCAGACAAACAATGCCAACCATTTCAGAAAATTTTAATGCTAGCTTTTCCAGAGCTTCGCGTCTATATTTTCAAATACATTTTAATCCTACTTTTCTTTTCTTTCTTGGGGCTCTTCAGTCCTTTTATTTTCAACAAAGTCCAATTGCCAAACTGTGCTTATTCACCAAAAACTTGAAAGCTAAGCAGAAAGGAACTACAGTCTTTGAAATGAATGTGCATTGCCAGGAGATGGAGAAAGAAGAATCTTTCATGCAGTTTTAATGATAATATGATCTCTGAGCTTAATTCTTGACAAAAATTCCTTCCTCAAGTTGCGTTTACATTTTCTGTTTCAACTTAACTAGCTGATGTGGCAAACGTTTTGCCTAATAAAGTTACCAAAAGTTTAGTAGAAAGTGAGAGAGACTCACAGAAACCTGGAAGTAGACGTGGAAAAGAGGTATTAAACTATTACAGTGTTGGACTGTTCTCTACAATGTGTTGTCCCAGCCAGTCACTAACATTAGCAATGACAAGGCTTCCATCAGGTGTCTTGAGACACCACACTACTGCCTAAAAAGCATCATGGAGATAATGTGGAAGGGACAAAATCAAGAAATAGTCAAGAACATTATTATAACTAGAGATGGTGATACTGCTGATCATTAAGGTTGCCTGACATACCAGCACAAAACTGCTTTCTGTAGTGAGTTAAACCATTTTAAACACTAATGAGCACCTTCCGTTTTTGAAGCAATAGCCATTGCCCTCTTGCCAGTCATTGTGCTCACTGAGAGGGGTCAAGTCCTCAGCTTTGACTGCTGATATCCAGGGGTGGTGCCAGCCCTGTATGGGACTCACCTGAGAATACACAAAAGGTTTTTTCAGGTATGTGCTGGAAATGGCTCAAGTCCAGTCAAGCAGAACCAGCCATTAAAATGCAGCTTTTTCTTGAGTCAATAGGCCACAACCAGCAAGCTCTGCCTCCTGAGGCTGCACAGCCTTACCCACTCATGTTTCACATTCTGGTTCGCAGGTCCAGCTCCTCCCTCCTGATCAGCCCCATGAGGTCCCTCCAGGTTGCTGCCCCCAGTCCTGTCTCTGAAACAACTGGCAAGATATCAGTTTTGCTCTTTTTAAAACTCAGGAAACAAAACCCTACATTAAAAGCATATTAAGTTCACAAAGATAAATATTCAAAAGTTAACAAATATGAGAATTATAAGCTGCCTCTGAAACCTTGTCTCAATCCCCCTGTGCATTACCTAATGGTCTTTTAATTTCTTGATTGTGTGTTATTTTTCCCATCAGATCTTGTTATTTCTACTGATACTCCTTAACATAACTAAAATTGCCTTCTCTGTACTGGTGTTTACACCATATTTGTGGGATGTATTGGGTCTGGCTGAGATGGAGTTCGTTCTCCCCATAGCAGTCCTCATAGTGCTGTGCTCTGCATTGGTAGCTAGAAAGGTGTTGATAACACACCAGTGTTGT
>JAVJGG010000050.1:3639693-3664172 GCA_035590195.1 Aviceda cuculoides
AATCCTTTTATTATTACTGTTGTCATTTTATTAGTGTTATCATTATCATTATTAGTTTCTTCTTTTCTGTTCTGTTACACTGTTCTTATCTCAACTCATGAGTTTTACTTCTTTTCCCAAGTTTCTCCCCCATCCCACCGGGTGTGGAGGGGAGCGAGTGAGCAGCTGTATGGTGCCTAGTTGCTGGCTAGGGTTAAACCACGACAACTATATACTTAGAAAACTTCATATTCAGCAGCTATGCTCTCTGGATGAGACATACTTACAAAAACATCAGGCATATCCTGTAATTATGGAACAATGGCAAGTAAACTCTGAATCTAATTCCTTGTGGAAAGCTGTGGGTTGCAAATGGTGGCTCAAAAACTTTGGGGAAACTCTCTGAGACTATTTGGACAAAAGCAAGCTATTCAGTTCAGTGATGCTCATGATCCGTGTTTGTTGCTTGTGAGCATGCTGATGGATAAAGTTTTATTCACAGTAACATTTGGGAGAGGCTTGTATTATTGCCAGTGTGTATGCTTGCACATAAATCCACATGCTAACATGAGGACACTCATGCAAGACAATCTGTTACAGTTTTCCCAGAGAGAGAACAGAAGCAATGTAAAATAATTTCAATGACCAAGTATACAGCTTGAAGTGCATGCAAGAAATACCATTCATGTACAAAAAATCCCCAGTAGTAAATACCTTCTCTCTTAGAATTTTAAAGATACAGTGCTGTTCATCAGAAAACCCTGGCACCACATTTGCAATAGCCAGTTATTACTACAATGACAGAGAGAGGCAGACAAGACAAAGGGTGAGAGGGAACAGACAGTCAAAATAATCATCTACAGAGGAAAAGCAAAAGCTTTGGATAGTGTAAGATCAGAAAAAGAAAAATCAAATGCATCTCTGGATCTGCAGTAGCAGGGATTCCACATTGCCAGTCTCTGCATTTAAACACCCAACTTTCCATTGACTAACGAAAAGACCACTTCTGTTCCCCAGGCTGCAATTTCAGTTTCCCAGTTCCTTTCTTTGACTGTGTCCCTACTGGAAGACTGTGTCCCCACAAATGTAATGCAGAACTGGCATAAGCATATGACTACTTTTCCATCAAATTAGCCACAGCAGGCACCATGGGCAAGCCGTTTGGTATCCAGCTCTTCATTGCCTGTCACAGGTCATATTCACTGCAGGATGTGGGCAATGTTCCATCATAAAGATATTTGTGGGCAGCTCCTTGATAAGAATAATCTTTCTTTTTGTGATGTGAACCACCACTTCAGAAATAAACATTGGACTATCTTTGCACTATGGAGATGTGCTTCATATCTCAACAAGTCAAAGACACCAGAAATGTATCTTAGCATTTCCTGGATAGTTTTGCAAGCTGCAATGAGCAAAAGTCCACATCTGAGCCTCACAACAATCCTTCCTGTGGCAAACACAGCCATACTTGAAACTGATTTGTTTCATGTTCAGCATGGGCTGCCTACAAAGGTAGCCTATAAGCAGAGCTGGGGATGCACATACAATTCATTGCATTGCTAGATATTCTGTCATGATGATGACATTCTCACAGGAGCAATGACTGCCCTTCCCTTTGCAACATCTCTGACCTAGGAAGCGGTATACTGCAAACGCAAGAGGTTTAGCAGTGAAGGAAGCACTGCAGAATAAGAACCATTCATTACTTCACAAGCGATCCTCAAACTGCTATTGAGAGGTGCTGGCCACTGTAAGGCCCCATCGTCCCTCTCCTCAGCTGGCCAGTCATAAACTTTGTCTTCTTCCTCTTCACCAGCAGAAATGGCCTAGCTTCATACAAAATGGTATCCCAGATCTTCACGTAGCAAGTCCCAGAAGTAATTAGGGATTACACCTGTGTAGTAACTTAAAGCTAAGACTCCCCTATGAACAGAAAACTATCCCAGTGTTCACTGCAGTCTTTGGCTTTCTTGTAACTTCATCTCAGGTCCTTAATCTTGCTTTGCAGTCATCAAAGTCAGTAAGGTATCCATGTAGATATGCTTGCTGTGGTCAATAGCATTGTCTCTTGAGTTCCCAAAAGAGACACTCCTGCCACCTAATCACACCATGTCCAGTGCTCCAGCCCACACTGGGTGAGGATTACAGAGCTGGGGAAATGTGATTGTCAAATTCATATGTGGGGTGTTCTGGCTCTGGGTCAGACACTGGCGCTGCCTCTGGTGACTTGCTTGATTGATGGGCAGTGGCATGCTATAGTTCAACATGCGTGAGTCAAGTTATTAGGTATCAAGAAAGGCTTAAAAGAAAGATTAAAATCCAACAATCATTCACACAAAAGACAGAGTGCCTTGGGCTTATATAAGGATGGAAGCATCTGGAATAAATCCAGGGACTGGAGCACTGAGATTTGAAATGGGGACTGAAAAATATTAGCGATAAATCTTGTTGTTTTCTTATACTAGATCCAGTCTTCAAAAGGGACAGGAACAGGCTATCCGACCTAGCTGGAAATTTTCAAAATGAATGCCCCCCCTTCAGAATTTGAAAACCATGAGCTGGTGTTTTCTCCTTTTGTTTGTAGATTTTTTGATCTGTTTGAAACACCCTTAGACCAGACTGACACAAGACTCAGCATAATAAGCACAGAGGCATGCTCAGGAGCTAGCAAGCAGAGGAGCACCTCAGTAGAGCCAGCAGCCAGGGCCTTTTCTACGTCTGACAGACCACAGAGTTAAAGAGGAAAAGCCCTGGTGTCCCACACTAAGCTGAAGAAATGGTTAGTGCGATTTGGCTGCAGGTTAGGAAAAAAAGGATTTCTATCCCTGTAAAGACACACACAGAGAGCTGTTCATAACCAGTACAAAAGGAATTATCTGTCACTACAGTGCAGGAAGAAGTCATTGTATCTGATGGTGGAAGGGATACATGACTGTAACAAGAATCTGGATTTTGTTCCATTTTTCCAGTCCATTACTCTATATTCCTACAGTCATATGACTCTGAGATAGATCAAGTAGTGACGTAAATCGTGGGATAGCCTTGCACAGCCTCCAACAGCTGCTGAAAAACAAGACTGTGAGAGCCTAAATCAGCAAGAAATAGTCTTTTAACATCTCTCAGCCAAAGTCAGACTAGACAGAAATTTCTCCACCAAAAGTCCTAAAAAACCTCTTCCCTTTCCACTGGCCTATCTCGGGAGACCAAGTTAAGAAATCAATTATTTAATTTACATTATGTCTGTGATGAAACCTTCCATACTCAAAATGGCATTTTTGTCCTGGTAAGACAGCTGAGAGGGACATCGCCTTGCTTGCTGGAGCCCAGCAAGTATGGGAGACTTTAGAGCGAATTTAGCAGCTAACACAATATTTCTGAACTTCAGGCTCTTTCCGACACCTCTGTCTTTTAACAACTTTTTATTCATGACAGCATTCAAGTCTTCTATTAGTCTCCTTTTCCTTATAGTTTCAAGCAATTTACTATGTGCTAAAGGAAGACGAGGTCATGGTCTGTAAATCCCAAAATCATGACAAGTGTCTTCTTAAAACATAAGGCTGCTATTTGCTATTCATCACTACTGCACAATAATAGCTGATTTAAAAGCTAAGACATTTCATTCATGCTGAAAGGAAAAATAATACAAAGGAAATTTAACCAGACTTTCTTTGTTTTTCAAATGTGGTTACTCTCTCATTTAATCTTAGGACTAGATAATGTATTTATGCTGGGATTTCTTATTTTCTTTCACTTAACTTGCCCAACCACCAATATATTATAATAAATTCTATATAAACATCTTCAAGGCCAGGCACTTTGAATACTCTTTCTTTGAGGGTTGTATTTGTAACCTCATTCATTCTTTCCTTTCTTCTCCATTTAGGTGGACTGATTAAGGTTTACTCTAAGTTTAAATATGTTTGTCTAGTTTAAACAACACTTCTGCTTTATTTTAGGGATAGAAAAAAAATCCCTAAAAGCTANNNCTAGTCTGATACAAGCAGGCTATAAATTGTATATTTCTTGTATTTTTTTCTCTAAATTCCTTCACCCATTACATGATAGCTCTTCATTTGCTTTTCTCTTTGTTCTCTCTGGGCTGCCTTTTAGTTCTATCTCCCCTAAGTGAAATATTAGTAATATAGCAGCAATGTCTGAGGCAGAGTCAAACCCAAGCTGTCTGAATGGGTTCAAAGCTAATGAAAGTAAGTATGCACAAAACAGACTCTAGAAATAGCACCTTCCAACCCAACAGACATCCTTCCTAGATGTATTCAGTCATAGCTGTGCAATTTAGCTACTACATATAGGGTTTTACTGCTTTCCACTCCACATCTCACTGACAAGCCACTCATGAGTATCTACTAACTGAAAAGGAAAAAAAGACAATTGTCTTCTTTCTTGCAAATCCCCCGCCAGAATTGTGTGCCCCATACAAGCCCCAGCCACCCCTGCACAAAAGTGCTATGAACAAAAAGGTTTGCTCCGGGTACCCTTGCATGCACAGCTAGGGTTCATTCTGCAATGAGTGAAAACGAAAGGAGCCAATGCAACACCCACATCACAGGGTGGCTGTGAGGGGTAGTGCCCAGAACTTACAGCAGATGTTTGCTTATAATCTGAGAACATTTTACAAACTGATACGGAAAATGCTTAGAAACAGCAACTGCATTGAAAAGCAATGAATGACATTTGTAAAACTACTTCAACACTTTTTAATGTATGTATGTCCTTCAGCACTTAGCCAGTTCGTAAAATACAGTGATCTGTACTCTAACACGCAGTTTTCTGCAAATACAATACTGATATAATTCCCACTGATACAATAACACCATATGTTGCCAACCTCATTTATTTTTTTAATGGCTACCAAATTTCAACAAAATTTGACAGATACACAGAGGACTCAAAAACCATTCTGTTCCTCCAGGCTTATTGGAAAGACATAGCCACATAGAGGAAAAGTGTCATGCCACAAGACACCAGCTTAGTGCAGAAGCTCAGGTACTGCTGGACCCTGGGAACTCCACTCCACATGAGATAAAGTGAAATTTCTACTGAAGGTGAAGCTTCACAGACTTTACACTCACACATGGGACAGAAATTGTCACAGACTTATGACCACAAAAGTGCTTATTATTATCTCACAAATATTAGCATCAGCCCCCAACATAAAGGCTGTTAATACAGTAACATAGAAAACAGTTTTAAGCAGGGTCTAGTCTGGTCATCTTAATTTTATATCCAGATTTCTAAGCCATCAGGAAAAACTCTGGCCACCTTAACATTTCTGGCAATTCAAAAAAAAGAAAAAAAAATCTTACAAAATCGTGGCAGAGAAAATAAACTTTATTCTAAGTGTAGGGTCTATTACGCAGCAGTATAGCATGCCTGTGGTTAGGCTGTTATGAGAATACTACACTCCACTCCCTGCATATCTTCACATTTATTTAAGGGATAATCTTCATTTCTTAGTGCTGTACTATACAATGCCATAAACAGCTGCTGAGATTAATAACTGAAGTTAAATCAACCTCCAGAGCTGTATATAGAGAGCACACTACAATGCTACCGAGGGAACCTAGTTGTATTTTAAAGCAAACCGTAGCACTGTAAGACGGCAATATTTTTCTCTGCTGGGGAGAGGTTTGGGAGGGTGCAGATCTGAACTCTTTCTTGAGCTTTCTGGTGGCATACAGTATGCACTAGATGGTGGGTAGGATGCATAAAACCTGAAGTCTGCACTGATTAAGGGACACGGGGAATGGAAAGACTAATTAAAGACTGCTGCAAAGTGAAAGCACATTAGCTAAAGCTCATTAGATTCCTGTATGGGTATTTTGCTTCTGAATGAGAGGGTCCACGCAGAGCTGAATGCACTTCAACTAACACGGTTTTACATCACACTCTAACATATTATATCTTGACTCTACTGGACATGTGCTTTAAAACTCTTAATGCTTCCACAGTGAGGTAAAATAGACATCTAAACAAATGAAGGGCCACAAGTGACAGATTACAAGAGACAATGAGGACCTTTAAGAAACAGTAAGAAAACCTGTTAAAGCTCCTAAGGCCACTCACTTCTAAGCACCATCACACTCAGTAGCAGCTGAGAGAGATGGCTGCAGCCACCGGTTTGTCCCACACTGTTATCTGTTCTTTGTGCCGCAGCAGAAGCTGCAGAACAGGCAACAACACACACTCACTGCAAAACACAGCCCAGCGTATTAACATAAAATTGAAGCATCACCTAAGTTAACAGGCTGAGCCATGGCTGCAGCTGCTGCGGCTCGTATTTCCAGTTCCCATAAAATCAGCTGCAGAGGGCTAAAGCTGTCTCTGCCAGTATGAAGGTGAGAAACCTGTCTCGGCCCACCACAGCCCACAGGTCCACTGGAGGACTTGGAGCCCAGGGCCAGGCATGTGCAGCCTTCCCAGTGCTCAGAGCAAGCACTCCTACTATTCATTCATTTTCACAAATAAATTCAAACAACAAACAAAAGCCTAAACTCTTTGAAAGAGGGATGCCCTTCTTCAGAAGGGCTACGACCATTCCTCCCATCTTCAAACTCTTTTCCTTAAGTCCTGAGTGATGTCTTTAAGTTGCAACAGCTTCAGAGGAGCATCAACAGCATTTTATACTCACACAAGGTACTCCACAAAGGCTCTGCATCTTATTTTTGCCAGATTAATTTGTCCTTATTATATCTGACTGCTCTAGCATCCCTTACATTTATGCATATTCATAATGTTTAACTGTGACCAAAAGCTGTAAGAATTGGCAGAGTTTCAAACTTTTATCACATCTCAAGCACCCTAGTGACATTTCTCAGGGAAAGGAAGAAAGGAGCAGTAGCAGCAAGCAAAGGAAAACCCTGAACAGAAGAGGGGGGGGGGGGGCGCCCTTAAAAATACCGGATAGAAAATGTGTGTGACAAAAAGCAGGAAACATTTATAAAAGGCCTACCATAAAAGTAATGAAAGGGAAGTAAGAAAATTGATCTAACATAAAACCACCATGGTGTAAAGCTGCTTACACAGCCTATGACTTCAGCTGATGAGCTACAATGAGGATTGCATAATACATGGTCTTCATCAAAAGCACAAGTTCTGAGAAAGTACCCTGCACTTCAGGAGCTTTGTTTTTGTCATTTTTCCTGTTAAGAAGTGATAGTTGCTTGCTGAAACCAGGGAAAAAAAGGGAGGGGGAGGGGGAAGCAGCCCTAAAGTTGTTTGCAAATATTTTTATACTCAGTGAGCTACATGTAAGCCTAAACCTCATCTTTGTTAACAGTATGAAATCCTGTTCCACTTTCCATTGAAATCACCAATATTGCCACTGACTTCAGTGGGTTTGAATTAGGTCCAAATGTCTCCAAAGAACTTTGGAAAAAAAAACTGGTATGTTTAAAACTGATACTATCTCATTCTTCTCCACATTCACCCAAGTAAAAGAGTTTCTTCACCTTCAGAAATTGTCCCACTTCTTCCCAACCTTCAGTTCTCCTTTAACCTACTAAATCTCTCTCCTAACAAAGTTCTTTGCACAAACACATTTATGAGCTGGAGGCTTTCTTATAAATAGCTCCAGGATTTAGGGCTTTAAGATGCAAGTTCCAATTCTGTAAAATTTTCAGTGTCCTTTAAAATGTGAGTGCTGTCCTTATTCCTTTTGATTCAGTTTATGCAAATTAAATGCTTTCCTGGGATATGGACCTAACAATCCATTGCTTAGGTTCAGTTTCCACTAAGTTGGAACCTTAAGACCAGATGCAGAACTGGTATTAAATATTGATTTGTTTCACTTTACTAGACCATTTGTGTAATGATACGTTTTCAGGTTTGGACTTTGTATTAGAAAGGCTAATATTTTCATTTACTTTTTTTTTAATAAATTTTGTGCAAATATCATAGTGAACATCCAAGGTTCTTCCACACCTAAGGAAATGGATTTTAAGAGGAAAAGCAGCTTAATCAAAATAATGTTTTGTGCCATTTAAGAGAATCACTTTGACAAGTACAGCTATGAGGTGGATACAATATAGGCTGGTTATATTAATAAATCAATAGTGGCTTTAATAATTCAGAAATCAACAGGACACTGCATAAACTTATTTTGGAAAAAGTGTAAATCTCTGAAGTCCAAGCACAGAATTATGAATTTACAGTCTCATGCTTAGCATTTAGCAGTATGTTTTTAATTTAATCATCCCTTTACAAATATAAACATGTTCACTAAAAGAAGTTTCTGCTATGAATCATTCCAGTTACTTTACAAAGACAAAGAGTAGTAAAATAATTCTAATAATCTAGATGACAGAATAAAGTATACAATGACTCCAAAGAAGAGATTTAGGATCATGTCAAACCTGAACAAGAAGTACCTCTGTACTCTGCCCCTTCAATTTTGCAGTGTAACAGACTGAGAGTCATTGCAAAAGCTAGCTCTTTTAATCCTGTGAGAAGACTTTTTAAACTGTTGATTCCTCTATGTGGTAATTGTCCCATTTGCCAAAATTAGATGAAAAACAAAGTGATTACACACCTGTGAGCATGCAACTGTCCATCAAGTTGGCAGTAGTATATATCAATTACTCGAATTCATCTTGGTGCTACATGCATGGATCACATGGATGCCCTGTGTTGTCAGGCTGCTTTGGTTTACACCTGGAAATGAAAGCCATTCCAGAAGTGAGAATGAATAATCAAGGTCAAGGAGCACAGGTGGGATAAAGGATGTTGTGCAGCAAGAGATGCTGATATCTTGGCAACTTATGTGGGCACTGTAGAGGAAAATTCTTCTTTGTTCTCTTCAGACTACAACACTACTGAAGCAGCTGAGTCAGAGATTTGGAGCTGGAGCTATTTTTCACAGCAATTGTCCTTCAAGCTTTTTGAGAATATAAGACTTCTAAAACTAAACATGCTGACTATCTAAATTAGAGGAAGAAAATGAAATCTTTAGCAGACTGGGAAAAAAACGGGGGGAGGGGGGGGTGTTAATCATTAAAGCAATCTTCCTGGGAGGATAAAGTGGACAAGGAATGCCTGTGCAGTATCAACAACCAACATCTATAAATGAGCCTCAGCTCTAGCTGCTGGGTCTTTTTAAAGAGAAAGAGCTGAACCTTGCCAGGAACAACTTCTCCCAGCAGGGTCAGGAGAACCAAAGCTACTCCTCATCCAGCACAACCAGCTGTGGATTGTGTCACTGAATTGACGCAACCTGCTTCTCGCCTACAGAATTGTCTGACTGCACACGAGAAGATCTTCGGGACCAGCAGATGTAGCCAATGGCTGTGACTCCTAGAGCCATTAGAGCTAGGAGCTGGAAAAAAGTAATGCTAAATCTGAACATGTGATGCAATCAGGAAGGGTACTACAGGACACTGAGACAGTTATTGGACCTAAGCTCCAAAACACCTACCAGCAGTCCCTGCCGAAGGATCTCTCTACAGGAACAGGGCACCTTTCCCCAGCACCCTCCTGGAACATCTCCTTGGCTGCCCTACAGAAATCATAATCTGCTACAGTCACTTGTTCCTAAGGGTTAAAAATTACATCCTCAGTCAACAAAAGCAAATGTTTATGGCCAATATAGCCAAATCATGGAAATGAGTAATAAGCACCAGTCTCAAAAACAATGCCACACGTAGATGTGATAGAGGCTTCCAGGTCAAATGCTTCTTCTTCAGTTGCAGTAAAAGCACATCTTTCTCTATTTCAACTTCTCTTTTACTTGGCACTCTGTGACTCAAGGTGCATTGGAGTCCAAAGACAGATAAGAATATGTTTATTAATAGGGAAGGTAAAGAGTGCATTAAGTACAACTTAAACTCAATCTTTTTTTACTATATGGTCTAAACTAGACAAAATATGTGCTAGTCTTGATTAAACTAAGTTCTGTTAACTATTAATGTAACAAATGAAAACTTAAAGCACTTATGCTTCTGTCACTTCAGGGTTTATTAGTTCTGTATATTGTTATTTTTAAGTAGCTGGGTGAACACAATTTAACAAAAGAATTAGTATAGTCTTGGTATTTGCAAATTGTCAAAGCTAGAAGTACTTGCACACTTACACAGTCCAAGTTGTCGTGTAATTTATTTTAACCAATCATGAAAAAGATGTAGATGTTACTAAAGATAACAGGTGATGTTTAGAGCAAACTCTGAAGTGTTAGGCCAGAGATTTAAATTTAAGTATTAAAAAAAAAAAAAAACAACAACCACACACACGCACACAGTTAGTGTTAATTTGAAATATTTGATTAAATCATGATCTTTTCATGGGTATATTACATTAAAAATTGGATTAATTATTGCAGAAATATTTTTCTTTACAAATTAGCCACTTCTACTGAAATAAATCAGGAAATACTACAACAAGGGTGACACACATAACCTTCATCTACATCTGTGGGTAGGCATAGTAATACAAACTTTTGTGATAAAATATACTATTTTGTTAATAATTGTTCTAAATTCAGAAATCACTTCTCAAAAGGATTAGGACCAGCAGTGGTTTTGTGTTTCTTTGGCTCCATCCACTCATTCCACCTGCACTCATTAAAGAGCAAGTGGAATTGACTCGGTCAGAAATTCAAGAACTGTATTTCTGACCTTCACTGAAACTGCAAAATAATACCTCCTCTCCAAATCAAAGACAATGTACATCTTTCAGGCTGAGTGACTGCATTGAAGCCTGCTGAAATTACGAAACTGCAAAGTTTCTACCCATTAATAAGATGTAAATTTAAGACAGCATAGCCTATTATTACATTTTCACAGCTTGTTTAACCTGTGTGTTGTCTTTCTGCATTGCTTATTTTGTAAGAGCCCCTTACTTAAATAAACAGTAGTACAAATGTGGTTTGGGTGCTTTTTAATAAGAATAGATTAATATATGGTTTTCCCATGTTCTCTCCATTTTCTGTGTAGGAACAGATCAGTATACTGTCATTTCCCTGCCTCTTCTTATCTCTAGATGTTGTCATTACGCCTACCTATTGTCACAGATATGTATCGTATTAGTAAGTACCTCATCATAGAGATATCAGCTTCTGCCTTTGATGCCGGAGCAGGCAGTACTCATTTCTACATATGTACAGCATTACCATAAAGACTTAGCAAAAGATAGCTACTTCCTCACAGAAAGAGCCCTGTGGTTATGTGAAGTTTAAGCTAGAAACAGTCAAGATGCCTCAAGTCACTTTGCTCAGGAAAACATCAAAGAAGATTTAAACTTCCCCAAAAGCAACTCCTGCAAATTGAAGAAAGCATGCTCTATGTTAAATAGGTTGGCATAAACAATAAAAACATATTAAAAGGCACCTAATTTATCAGAAACTTCATGGGCTAAGTACTGATCTAATGCCTATTTCCCAGTTAACAGGCAGCTGTCGGTGCCATAGCAAGTGGAGTTGCAGGAACACAAAGAATTGCTGCTGCTTTCTGGGGCCTGTGGTTCCTCATGCATTTAAGGTGTTGCTTATCTCTGCCTGCCCTCACACTAGCTTTGCTCTCCTACATTGTGCATCTGGAAATTGTGACTCCTGTCTGTGCCTCAGCTGTTTTTGCGTCCCCTGGCCAATTTGATCCTATCTGTCTGAGCATGGCATATGGGAGGAGCAACGTGGCAAAGCTTTCCTGCCCAGACATGTGATGAAGATCATAAAACCCCACATTTGTTTTGTTACATAAGTGGCTGTGCAGAGCAAAACAGAGCAGGCAAAAATTTTAAAGCCTTTTCAGTGCAATTTAACAAATATTTCTAACAGCAAAACTCTGGGTTAAATTTAAAACTATAAAACTTTCAAACTGGAGTACTTTGGAAACCAAAGCTCCCCCATAAAGTTTTGTTTTGTCAAGTGCACGTCTTCCAACAAGAAATAAATACAGTGGTAAGCTCCTGAGCAGCTCTACTGTCCTGCCCTATACTGACAACTGAAATATAATGAAATTGTATCAGTGGTAAAACACCAAGATGGAAGAAGTAAAGGTGGCAGCTGTCACATTTAAGCATGCAGGTTTACCTCACACTGCAGGCTGGAAGAACATAGTGCCAATATAATATCTGCTTCAGCACCTGTCTTTCACACAATGAGAAGAAGAAATCAAGTGTATTGATCCACAGGAGAAATTCAGAAGTTTCAATAAGGCCATAAAGACTGCCTGGCTGGCACTGTGCTATGTGCATTCCTGGCAGAGTGCTGGCAGCGCAGGCTGGTGCCATTTGCATTCAGCTCATACCCCACCTGCTGGCACCATGGCTCTCTAACAGAGGTTTCACCCTCTGACTGCCTTATTCTGTTTACAAGCAATGAAGACCACTGCTGACAATGAAAATACACAGTTGCTCTTAGTGCACAGTATTGCTGATTTCCAGTGGCACATGCGCTGACCAACTTATTTGTCCAACTTCAACCAAAAGACGAAGTTTCATCTGTCTGTGATGACACCTGGAGGCTCTGTTATAAAGCATCAGCTCTTTACCTCTCTCCTGGACACTTTCCCTTCTTCTCTTTCCACCTCTTCCAATGACTTTCCATTCCTACACTTGTTGAAAGTGAGAGTTTCAAAACAACGGTTTGTAAGAGACTTTAGAAGGTGAAAGATTAGCTGTGTGGTTTTTGAAAACTCCTCCAACCTTGCCAGTTTTGGCATACTACTCTCCTGACTTGCTAAATGGATTTGTTCAAATATCAAAAGTCATACTACCTTTTTCTCCAGGACAGTCTGGGGAGAGCTACCCCACTATCTGCACTTCACTTTGTTTGTTTAGAACTTGCCCAAATATATCTTCAGAACATTTAATTGTGCCACATACTTGCACCTTTTATTTGCACAAAGTCTATGCAAGGCTACAGAGCAGTTTTGATTTTCACTGCTGTGATCTCTCAGTAAAAATCAGTCTGATCCTTGATGCCACGTTGGGTTTGCTCATTTTGTCTTTGAATATGCTATTAACGCACAACACTGCTGAACTGCTGCTTTCTATTGGCAGAGCCTTATCAAAGGAGCATCTGCTCCCAGAAACTGGATTTACTTTTTAGTTAAGGGGAAAATATCCATACGGCTCTCCGTGACCCATACAGAATTGTTGTGTGAATCAGTGCATAGACAATGATCACTAACCTCCAAGTTTGGATATTTTCAAAAGTTCTATTGTTCCTCCTTGTATTAGCAAACTCCAGTAACAAATCAAAAAGATTCAAAATATTAAGTCTGTTGAGAAATCGGTGTTTTCTTCCTTCTGTCTCTCACCCGGCAATCTGCACAAAAAACCCTGCAACCGAGTAATTGAAGAAGAAATAGTTGGAATATGAGTTTTCTTAACAATCTCCCATGTTGCTTTGCATTTTTTCAGGTCAAAGAAGTGACAAAAGTAAGAGGAGTATGGAAAACATTGAGCTACATTGCTACTTTACCAATTATAAATATCAAATGCTGAAATACATTCACACTAATGCCTCTTGTCAATAGCAGGGTTTAGCCCCCTACCTTATACTGTTAATATTCTAGTGACCTGCATGAAGCTATTCACACAGCACAACCGAAAATTGAGAGAAACATCACATGAATGCATCCTCCCTATTACACAATCTCTCATTATAGTGGAACTCAACTAAGTTTGCTGCTGAATGCAGGTTTTATTCTTCTTAACAATCCTGTTCTTCTTTCCTTCTTGCTGTACTTTTCTCTCTTAGTCTTCCCTGATCACTCAGAACAGGCTTCCCAGACCACTGTCATGCTGGCATTAAAAATATTCTCTTTTTTTTCCTCCCCCAGCTTACTTTTTTGCTGATATAGCAAGTTCTAAACACACAGTTAGATAACTGCCAAACCTGGCAAAAGATAAGTGACACATGGCAGAGTCTGGAGCAAGGAGAAGAGAGGAAAATAAGATGTTAGTGATCAGCAGCAACAATCTGTTAATTTGGATCAAATCCTACACAAATCCACAGCCTTACAGTTCCTGGAGTCTTCAGCTGAGATTCTCAATCTGCCATGCTCAGTAACCTGCCTTACAAATTCCTGATAACCCCTACCCCTGAAGGTTATACTCTAAGCAGGTACAGCAAGCAGCACACAGGAAGACAGAGAGACTACTCAAAATTCATCCAACATTTCAGCTGTAGGGTCAAGAGCAGGATTTGGCTTATTTACTCTCAGATCAGCATCAAACTCTAAAGATGCTCTGATTTGCAACTTCCAAGGCCTTCCGGCATGAATTTTCCCATTACAGGGGTCCTGATACTTTCTTGGTCTGACTTTACTCCAGCAACATGCAGATCTTCAACTCAGGGTCTAAAAGAGTATATAAACAAGGTCAGGTAAGAAATATCAGTTTATATCAGTACTCTTACTGTTCCATTATCCTGATCAGATAAGTATTAGCAAAAAGATTAATCAGAACAAATTCTACCAAAAAAGAATTTCAGATGTTTGTAAAAATAAATGTTGTTAAGAGTGTACCTTATAGCACACTAAGATATAGGGAGGCAAGAAGCCTGGTTCATAAAAACGTAAATCGAAAGGCAATCTTCAGTCATGGGTCAGCCTGCTAAGAGGTCCATACACAGAGTAATAAATTTAGGTATACAAAAATAAATGATACTAGACAGATTTCCTATATCATTCCCGCTTCATAAGTTTTACACCCAGAAAAGTGGAATATTTAATCATGAAATATAAAGATGCTATAAATCCTTTAATATAAAACATAGGCATTGCTACCCAGCCATTGTTAAGAATGGAAATTTCATAATGCAACATAGCAGCTGTTCTCTTCTTACACAAACTTGTCTGGAACAATGGCCATTGCAAGCAGGAAAGCAGAGAAGCCAATGGATACGTCTAAAACTAAAACAAAGGAGAAAGAAAAAAAAAAAAAAGGTGAGCCTCTCCCAAATACTTGGAGATACTGGTACCACCTCCAGAGGACTTCTTCTAGACAAGTGCACTAAAAGAACAGGTACATCATGGCTCAGCCCCTCCCTTCGTGAGGGTTTAGTTAATTAAGCAGGTGTATTGGCTGAAGGTCCAATTAGGAGCTCAGAACTCAGCCTGAAAGCTCTGTAACATATCACTATCCTTGACATACTCTGAAGAAAGAAAGTTCATATCTATTTTGTTGACTGATTTGAGAAACAAGTTCTCTTTCATTTTTTCCCTACGCACAGAACTAAACATAGCTGTGTGGCAGCTACTGACAGTGACCACAAAACTAGCTCATCCACCCCTGTTAAGCCCAGAATTAACCAACTCACTCTGGCCTTAATAATAATTATAGTACCAACCCACTCTTTAATGCTGCATCACCAGTACCACCACCCACTAGTCACACAGTTATGTTCTTCCATCATTAACAGCCCCAGCCCTGGCTCAGGAACCCCTTGATACCACAGCCTACAGTATACCATAGTGCAGTAACAGTTTTACAGTCACCTGTCTAAACCCAAACTTCTGAAACCATAACCTCAGTGCTGGAACCAGCAGCTCCTGCCAGAACAGAATTAGGCATACCTAGGTGCCCCTTTTGGAAACAACCTTGAAAATAACTAAATGATCTGTTCAAAAGCAGCAATCCAAATGTACACGTTTATGCCAGATGAAAACCTAGCCTTCATCCAGCCTACGACTAGACTGATGACCTCCACCAGACAGAATTATGCATAACTGGAATTTTAATATCACCAATTATAACACAATCCATTATTACAGTTGTCATCTGAAAATGCCAGCAGCAATTGATAATTAGGTCTGGAAACCCTATAAAAACTTGTTATAATTAACAAAGTAATCAGAACTTCGGGTAAGGGCTCTACACCCAACCAACCTGACTATCCTGACCTTTTTTTATGGTTTTAGTTTCCGAAACAAACCTGAAAGCGCTGCAATTTGAAAGTTAAAATCTCAGTGTTAAATCCTTTGTTGCTTTTGAATGAATTTAGCAGTCTTTGTTAGCTCCCAGAAAACACTATACTTCTGTTTTTAAAGAATTTACACCTGCCCTGAGGGAATGAAAATATGAACTCTAAAAGGTCCAGCAGACTCATTAAAAATATTGGCTTTCTGGCACACTACCAGCAAGAAACAACACCGCAAGTGAAAGATGTACAACATTTTCAGATAGCATTTCTGCCCCCTTTGTTTTAAACCCTTACTTCTAAAGAGTAGAATATCTTCCCTGATGGGCACATGCAGAATAATAATTGAAAACCACAGCTTGTTCTTATGCAGCCCTCCTCTTCATTATGCTTTTGATATCAGTATATTTCTATTAATGTATACCACTTTTATAACACCTCTCAGCTTATTAGTTTATTAGATGACCATCGAAAGGATATAAACCTTTCGAACTTGTTAAGCAGATTTTTTTCAAAAAAACAGGAATAGAAGTATAGCCACAGAAAAACTCTGATGTAGAAAAAGCAGTGAATTCCTTCTTCTGTGCCATATTTATGTGCATTTGTACATAATGACCTGCATGCAAATACTGAACACACATATATTCTTTTTTTCTGTTGAGGAAAAAAGTGTACATTTTTCCCCTAATTGGATTAGTAGGTTCATGTTATTCAATTTGCTGTCAGAAATGCATTACTATCATAAAGCAGTAATTTCAGAGACCTATGAAAACCTGTTGTGAATAATTGCAATTTTTTTCATTTACAAACACAAAGAAATCCATTTTGCTGACTTAATGTCAGATGAAAATAAAGATGAAATGTCTCCTTCAAAGTTTCTTTTGCAGTATTTTTGACAAGCAGAAATAATTGCTGAGGATAATTTATTCAGGGGTTTACGAATTTGTTCTTTATAAATTCCGCATCACCAAATTGCCATTACAGATTGCACTAGTAAGTCTTCAACAGAGAGTTTTATGAACACTTACACAACTGATTGTGTGTCACATCAAATTTCCTCTTGAAGTCCTGGGGTACGTCATTTCAATCATATGCTGTTGTTGATGACGAGATGACTTCACAGCACCCTGGTTTAATTCATTATAATTATTTCAAATTTTATTTCTTGCTCTAGCAAATCTCATACAAGAAGCTGCAATAGACATGCTCTGTGTATAATAGACAATTTTGCACTTTCCCAGGTACTCATGATCTGTGAATGCCAGAGAAGCACAAATAGACTGAGTCTTGCTTTCAGCTCAATGAACAGTTCATGACATGTTTTTTTGCTGTCGGTCAGCCATAATTCTGCATTTATTGTCATGGGGTTCATTCTTTAAGGAGCTGAGTGTAGTCACAACTTTTCAAAGCTGCATTCTGTTTCAAATCAGAAAGAAAATTTTAAAAGTTGAAGGGATGAGAAAATCTAAAGAACAGCAGCATGAAGTTGCCAAAGTTTCATTCTGCAAGTGAACTAAGCCTCTGTAACTTCCACAAAATTAAGTTGGTGCATTTTGGTTCACGAAGCCAGAGTTGTGTGCAGATTGGTGACAGTTCTTTTCAGTCTGCTCCTTGTGAAACTGCATTTTTTTTCACCCCAGCTCTCTGCCTGGGATAGGAAATCATTTTCACCATAGCATTGGAGTAGTTGTCTCCATCCACACTGTGTACACAAGCACGTGAAACCCACAATTACCATGTCATAGGCATCATGACAGAAGGCACAGCCCATCAGGGAATCCAGCCACCAGAAGGGATCAGGATGTTGAAGAAAATTGCAGCTGATTGACAGCTTTGCTTTACTTATTAAAAACATTCAACTAAATTACATGGTCCAATTTGGATCAAATAAAGCGGAAACATCTACTTTTAATTCTATTAACTAAAATTGAAAATGTAAGTGGAGAGACCTCCAAAATTTGCCCCATGAAATATCTCGATTTTGAAGGAACTGCATTTTTCTTCTGAGAAATTTTTCCAGAAAAAAAAATTCTAGCCAGGTCTATTTCTTTATTTCTCAATTTTTCTACTCACTGTTCTGCTTACATTCCACTATGGGATTTCTCATCATTGCCTTTGTTTCCTCTGAATTTGTCTCTATGCTCTTAGTCCCAGCAATTTTAGCATTTATCTAAGGATATAGTTTTCAAAATGCCTTGCTTAATGACCAAATCTCATTATCTGGAATTTGGGGTTATACTTCTAAGAACATTTTTCTGACATTTCTGTCATAAGAAATTCTGCATTTTCATATTGTACCTGTTTGAGAATAATGGGTTTTTTTCCACCAATGCTGCCAATGCTTGAAGCCAAGCTTCCTTTCATTGTTTCCGCACATGCTCTTCACTTTCCCTCGTTTTCAATTTATCTAATGTTGATGTGAATTTAATCCTGGGGTTGTTGGTATTAGCACCACAAAGTACTGTGTACTCATAAACATTATCATCTAAATAAACAATGTAAACCACAGCAGAAGAATGTCTGAAGAAATTGTGAGTTGACTAGATTTCTGCATTACCTGCTTATTGCTTTTTTTTCTCATACTCCTATAGCCTGCAAAATATTTATAGCATTTTCTACTGAAACTTTTTGAGATCCTGGATGGGGAGTAGAAAGACTGGAATTTATTGTTGCTTTTCAACATAAAAAAAACACTTAAAAAAATCCCACTATGATTAACTATTGTAATTATGGCTATTGCTCAATCCTCAAATCTTCTGGGGCATGAAATTAAACAATTTTGTAGTATCTATGTCTTTTCAATGTCTTGGAAGGCATCATAGAAGAGCCTCATGAAAGCATTCCATTCTGCTGTTGTCTGCAGACAGAAGTGGGTAGAGTGAAATCAACACAGGACAAGAACAACAGACAGCAGTGAATAAGAAAAAGCAATGTGAAAAGCAACTAGCTGCACTGTTCCCCAAACCACACATCTTGCATTTCAGAAATACCTTAGCAACAGCTTCACTGGATCCAAAGCACAGGGCCAGTTTAAAGAATACTTTCTGTCTCCCCTACCCCCAACCTCAATGTACTGCCCAGCTACAACACAGGCAGTTTCTGTGCACAGGGAAGCTTGCTAGCCCTTTCCAGTGAGCCACTGGTACATCAGTGCTGTGAAAGAAGAAGCAATAGTGTGGATCCAAGCCATTGTCACACAGCACCTTTTAAGACTCACTAGTAAGCTTAATCATGAAAGCCAGGAAGAATCAGATGTGGAACTATCTATGAGAAAGAAGGGCATCTATCTAGAAACAGAAAGAAATAAAAATCTGAAATTCTCCAATACCTTTGCCAATAGAAAAAGGTGGGATGGATAGAGTTGCTCAGAAGCAGTGGGAGAATGAACTGGAGGGAAGGATAAGCTGATAATCCAATTGTGATAAGGGAAAGGAGATCTTTTTGATGGAAGCCTCAAACTGTACTTTAAACCATACAAACATTGGTTTGCAGTATCTAGAACTTTGGGAACTGCTTGACGCTATAGTAACAATTTAACATCAGATTCTTGCTCCTTCACAAACTTTTACTCACAGAACTCACTTAAACAACTGACCATACCATCCCAATACCTAAAATCTGTCCCCTGCCTTCTTGGCTCTTGTCATGAGAAACCAAGAGTAAGAGCCCCAAAAAGCAATGTTCACCATACTACCCACTTCAGTCAACAGCCTAGACCCGTGTACTTTACTGCTAATAGAATAATACTACATTGTGTGATTTTGAAGTGGACAAACACTATTTGAAGTGAATAAACACTAATTTCAAGCATGGGAAGGATTTGGTTCATTAAAAAAATCATAGCTTTTCAGCTTGAGTGAGTCAGAGAAACGTATGTATGCACAGCACCATAACCAAGGTCACACTATTTCCAAAAGTTTTAGCACCATCTCGTACAGCACAATATTACTTTCCCAGATACGTCTAGTCTGCAGGAAAGCATTTTAACTTTTCCCCATGTTAACTTTCTCAAAACCCATTGAAAGATTTCTTAAACAAATATCTGACTTTAGTCCTAACAAACCATATGTTAGACCCTAAGGGTAGTCAAAGACAATAGCAGAGCTGCCTGAAAAGTTACTAGATACTATAATCCACACAGTTGGGTTGCTGAAACCTGCAGATCATGCTAATTAAAGGGGAAAATGGAAGAGATTGAGAAAAAAAGTCTATCTCTAAATAAACCTGCTACTAACAAATTTTTAGTTTGAATATACTGGGTTTTTATAACTAGAGAGAAGCTAAGGTAAAATAAATAGAAAAAAATAACTTAAATGTAATATTTTTATATCAAATGGATCCATTTTTCCAACTACCTTTAAAGGATTTTTTTTTTTTTTTTCCCAAAGCTATTTTTCACTTTTGATAAACTGCCAGGCAATGCTTAAGGGGCCAGGCTAGAGTCTGTACAACAGCCCAGAGTCTTATTTTGATGATTTTTAAATCAATGCCTAGGCTCCCTGCTAGGTCTCCCTGCAAACAAGAGTTTCACTCAACAGAAGATGCTTCAGTGGTGTCAAGACCCACTCCTACACTTGCAGAGGGTGGTGACAATACAGTTAGCACACATATCTTTACTTAGGTTTCCTTCTGATGAAATCAAGAAGTCTGCTTTGATACGTCAATGTTTATAAAATTTGGAAGGATATTTCTGAACATAACATTCCTAATATATTTATATCTAAAGCTTTAGCCTGTTTGTTTCATATTTCAACCTTTTGCCTTGGAATTTATCATTTCCATTTCATAAGGTTAAGGCTTCAGAAATTTGATGTGGCTGCTAGCATACTAACAGTGTGGAGCTGCATAGCCTCAAACTGGAAGATGCTATACATCTCATATCCAGAAAAATACAATTGTGACAAACTTCCTGGAAAGCCTCATAGGCCAGGCAGAATCCTTCCCTCTCCCTCATCTTCCTAAATATGAAGGAGTTGCCACGAGTCACTCAAAGAGAGTTCTTCCTTCCAGCATTATCAGCCTTTAACTAGTAATCTCATTCACTCCTCAATCCATACAGCTTCTATAAAAGCATGACCTGTTACCCTGTGGACTCAAGTATTTTTAATAGTGTTCTCTATGCCCCAGGTTATAAATACATCACATCCTTCAACAAGTCTTCTTATGGCCAAATTATCCTGAAGTAAGCCTTAACTCTAGTTGGATTAAAGTAAAAGAACAAATATTAATACTTATTTCCTCTGTATAAAAAAGAGAATAAACTACAGTACTAAATTATATGTGACAGGTAAAAAAAACTAAAAGAAAAACCACAGTTTGGTTTTGGTCTAGTTTCAGCCTACCTGCTGTCTATGGTTGCATGCATTAGCGAAATCTCTCTGTTGGTGGAACATGTTTAAAGTTTCCAGATGAGCTGACCCAATTTCATCACTGTTCCTGAAAACTCCTCACTTCCCCCCACCCCAAAACCTGTTAAGAAAACGGTGCACCTCCCTCTCCCCTAGCTAAAACAGATACGTCTCACTTTCTTGGAGATGCAAGCATTGAGTAGACTTCGAGCCCTCTCCTGCACATAACTGATTCAATCAAAAACTTCCTGACTTAAGGAGAAGGGTAAAAACACTTGTGTGTCTTCCTTTTGTGATTCACTGTACATCTTTCCATGTAACGTATCTCCAGGCACTGAACTCATATTTTACAATATATATATGTTAGGAAAAACACTTAATATCTAATTGGGATACATGTTCTTATGTTATAATCAACCTCCTGTCTAAGACCAGACATAACAGTAAGCAAGCACTTCAGGTTGGCAGTATTTTGGCGAGTTTTGCACCTCAGCTTTTCTCATAAGTCCTTTACTCCAAACACGATCATGTATATATAAACGTTATCAGCCATGTACAGGCACTCACAAGGCCATGTCTTGGAGAATCAGGTAAAAAGCCCTCAAGGTAAATTGACCCATCCAAAAATTACATCATATATTTCTTCCATTTCCAATGAAATTTCTTCAGCACCTGCCAAGAAGAAAAGCCAATTACCCCATCATTGTTTTAGTACTTGCATAAAGCTACTTGTACCACAACTAGTTCTCTTATTGCTGAGATCTCTGCACTACATTGCAGTCTGCAGTACAGGAGTATCTTTGGCCTGAAAAACACCTATCGAATCAAGTGATGTTTAGGTTAGTAAAAAACTGTGCTACTCAACTCAGTGGACAGAAAATCTTATTTTTATGAGACTATATTTCAGCAAAAGATCATTATGTTCTTGTTCTTGTCCCTCTGCCATTGTGTTAGCTCTTAGTACTTTTGGGGCTTTTTGTTTTGAGGAGGTTTTCTTAGTTTAGGGGGGGCAGGGAGGTGTTTTGTTCTGGTTTGAGTTGTTTTTAGGTTTGGTTTGGGTTTTTTCCAGAGTTGGTCATAGGCTGCTAAAGCACTGAATCCTGCATTATTTTTGCTCTTGCCTTTATCTGAAAAGCCTAACTGTGAATTTAAGAGTCTTGTTAGTTCAGCTTTAAAAGACAATAAAAGGAAAATAATCTTCAGCCAGCAAGTGGCTAACTATAGGGAAGATAAAAGTGTATCTGAAACCAAATGTAAAGTTTGCTTAAAGAACTGCAAAAGCTAAAGAAAAAGCTTAAAACAAAACAAAACAAAAAAACTAAGAAGCAGAACTATTACTTTAAAGGAAAGAATCATTCAGATGTTTGAACATTGCTCCTGGTTTAAGGCATCTTTTGGTAGCCAGTCCAGCAGAAGATTGCACCAATACAAGGTAAACGAACATGTCAAGAGGCACTGAACACAACGTATTTTCAAATGAATTAATGAAAACAACCTAGTTGTCTCTTTAGAGATCTGAGGAATCTCGTATCTATTTGTAGTAGGTGCGAAGTGCCACCATCAGACTAGGATGTAGAAGTTAATCAAAATCCCTGTGATGGAGCAGGAAAGACTTCCCTTGCCTTCAGTGAGCTCTGAATCATGGTCACAAGCCAGTAGTCTTCAGTTTTCCATTTGCAATTGCACCGAGACTGTTGCCTACTGACTTAGGTAGTTCATACTCTTCAGGAAGAAGAATGCTAGCAGCTTTTTAAGCCATTGTGATTACTTTCCTCCTGAACCTAATTAATGTGTTTCTATTTGCCAATATTGTTTTTCCTCACATCAAAATGTTGTCATCATTTGGGAAAAAGAAGGCAGGGGAGAATCCCACTGCTGAAGCATAGAATCTCAGGGTTTTCTTTCTTTTCTTGTTTTTTGATGTAGGTACCTGTGAAGCTCTCGTATCATACCCTTGGTAAGGAAAAATCTTGCATCCTCCCCACAAATGAATAGAAAAGATGCAATTTTGCACAGCAATTCCCTTAAACCCATACCCTAGTCCATCCCACTAAAATTCTGCCCAGCCATACCACTGATATATGGAACCAGGAACAACACATGCAATCCAGCATTTGGATGCTTGATTCAATTTTGGGGTACCCAGTACAAAAGAGACATGGAAAATTGGAGGGACCTCAGCAGAGAGTCACCATGATGGTCAGAACTGGAGCACTTGACCTGTTAGGAGAAGCTGAGGAAGCTGGGCTCGATCACCCCAGACAAGGGAAGGCCTGGGAGAGACCCAGCAGCAGCCCCCAGTAACTGAGGAGGGTATCAAGATGACAGAGCTAGGCAATTCTATGAGTCTGTGATCCTATAATTCAGTTATTGGACTCTTATCTTTCACCGGTTTCTCCTGACCACATTTCCTTTTCCATAGCAGGAGGTAGCCATTACTTTCAAGCTGCAATTCTGTGTACTTTATGATTTCTTATACTCTCCCAACTTCATTTACTTTTGCAGAAAACCATATCACTGTAGCAATGTAGTAAAGTATTCAGAAGATGACACGTGAATAGTTTCATTCAAAATAGCACCAGTAAAAGAAAGACTGAGAGTACTATATTTCGCAAGAAATTTGAATACTTACTCACCTTTTCTGGTGTAAATACAGATGTTAACACTCAAACAACACTGAAGTCATTGTAAATTAAAGCAGAATTATAGTTGATGGAATTGTAATAGGAGGAACCTGGATGCAAAACCTAAGGCAAAACAACCAAGTTAAATGATGTTTCTTCAAACAATAAACAGATTCCAGCTATAACAATCTCGTTTTAGGAAAAGCAACTTTCAGTAGTATACTACCTTGAGGCAAACTGTCAATATTTCCCTTTCTTAGTTACTAACCAGTAATTTGCCACTGAGAAAGCACAACTCACTAACCCAAGCCAGTAATTTGTCACAAAACACCACAGACATTCTTACTAGATGTCAGCACGTAGTCCATTGATTTCATTATTTACGGGAGGGAGCCCCTGCCAAGAGAAGAAAAATCCAGGAAGATGTCACATGTCAGACATTGCCCAGGACTGAGCAATTCCCAATAGTGCCATCTTGAAGTCACTCCAGGTTTTCTCACTCTCAGCAGTTACAAAGTGGCACTTTCCTCCAAATTACTCATGATTGACTTAAGTCAATAGTGGATTCTAAGAACATGTCACAAGTGGTGTTCCCCAGGGCTCGGTGCTGGGCCCTGTTCTGTTTAATATCTTTATTGATGATTTGGATGAGGG
>JAVJGG010000050.1:3671448-3688016 GCA_035590195.1 Aviceda cuculoides
AGGACGAGAGTCCTGCACGAGGCTCCGTACCTAGCAAGAGCAGTGCCGGGTCAGTGAGTGATGCAGCAGCTACGTGGTCTCCAAGATCGAAACTTTTCTCAGCCCTCCACCGGCGCAGCCCCCGGGGGAGCACTCGGGGGGGGGTGGGGGAGGAAGGCAAGTGGAGCAGCTTTAGGAAGCAGCTTCTGCAGCTTCCTGACTTTTGCAGATGAGGTAGGTACCCAACAAGTCTTAAGGAGCTGCCTACAAATTCTCTGGGCTGTTCTAAATTGTGTCAGCCACAATAAGCTCCAGCGCAACAGTTTGGCAGGTAGAGGTTGCCAGAATGCACCAGTGATGCGGCAATAACCCTTCTCTTTTCAACTCTGACACCTACAGCTCACTGGAGTATACCTCAATGACAGAAAAAAATTTATAAGTTGCCTGCTTAGCCAATCTTTGTGGCAGCTTTTTGCTGCTCTGGCAGCATACAGTGAACCCAGGAGGTGCCAGAGACTGCTCCTTAAGGCAGTTTCTCAGTAATGCTGCTCCACAATTGCTCAACCAAACTGCTGGGGAAATAAAAGCGCACAGTTCTATTCCCACTCAACCAGACCAAAACCAAACCAGTAATCTCAAAGGCCCATAGGTTTAGGCGATGGGAAGACATGATAAAGGAAGGCAGGCATTAGCATGTGTTGGGGGAAAGAGGAAAGAAGAGGGACACTTTATGCCTGAGAAAGTCATCTGAAGAAAAGAAGGCGCACGTAGGACAGAGTCCATGTCATATTAGCCAAAATATGACAATATTACTCCCAAAAGTGAGAACAGAAAATACAAATAGGAAAAAGAGCTAATAAAGGGATTTTCTGAGTCCTGTCCCAGCATCTGCTCCTGTGTGTGTTAGGCAGCAAGAGCCCATCATTTGCAGGCGATGTCCACAGCAGTCTCTCTGTCAATCATAACGGACCATAAAACACAGCTCCTGGTCATATTTTTTCCCAGACAGCTAGGAAGATAACTTACTTTCTTAGAGTGACAGAAGTCTTTCTGGGGCAATTTGCTTGCATTATTTGTAATAATGCAGAACACCGTTGCATCCAGTTACCACTATTTCCATGGAAAACAATGGCTCTTATTCACAGTGAGCAGAGCCAACATTATTATTATGCAGAATCACATTCTGTGTCATGGCAACTGGGAATTTAATATCATAGTGCTGCCTTTTTCCAATGAACTGATTCGTTGCTTTGATAGCAGCGTTAATTATACCATTGACAGAACTGCAATTAAATTAACATGATCGCAATTTACCATTGACCAATATCAAGCAATTTACTTCAGACAACTGCCAATTAGTTAGTTCTCCAAAAACAACCTCCAGAGACATGATTTGCAAGTTCAGCTGTTAATCTAATTGAAGTGCAAACAGTACTATGATTACATATCCAAACATTATATAGTCTAACAGGTCACTGCTGCCTTTTGGACAACTTGGAGTCTTCACTGTTTACCTTTAAGCACATATGAGGAGAGAGGGTAGAATTAGTACTATCAGTACCATCTCCTTTAGAAAAGCAAAATCTATCCCCGCTTTTGTTTCCATGCCCTGGCATGTTTTTCTGTAAAACACTGCAAGAGTTATGGGGAAATTAACATAATCTTGCTGATCAAAGACCATACAGCAACTCACAGAGTATTCTGTTCAGTATTTATTTTGACCCTAAGTCAAATTGAAAGGATACTGAAATTTTATAAAAGTTACATACTTATATGGCAGAATTTTTTCAAAAGCTAAAAAATTTCTATCTCAGAATAGTGAATTTTACTGCTTTCTGCTCTGGGTTTCATTTTTTGGTAGTTTTGTTCATTTATAAGATCTTTGGGGAGATTCCAGAGCCACCCTTTCTGCAATAGATCTAAAAACTTAGTCAATACTTGGATTTATACTTCTTTTTTAGAAGGTTTCCCCATACTCAACTGAGCCCTTTAGATTTTAAACTGTTTAAACAATCATTACTAATTTAATTTTATTTTTAAACACAGAACAAGTAAGCTTGGAGTATAAAAACATCTGTTCCCTACAGTGAACCAGCATGATCATGACACTGGCAAAATGTTGTGCCAGGTGTGAAAGCACCTCTGTCCTGGGCAAGGCAGACAACAGACATCTCCCTAACAGCATGCCAACACCCCAGACATAAGTAGTATCTTGCTTTTGCCTGAATGTGCTAGGCGACACTACAAGCAGACTAAATGAGTTCTAAAAGAAGTTACATCTAATCTATAAAGACTGGAAGAATTAGACTTGATTTGTGATCTCTATGGAAAAAGAGGAAATTAAAAAAAGCAGTAGTTTCATTCCCCAAAAAAATATTTCCAGGGATGCAAGCTGGATCAGAGCTAGTGAACACAAAGACCTATTCCACAGCCACACTTTTTAAATATTTTTCTGTGTAATTTTCAAATATCTACAGCACTCATTCAGTTTATGTCTCATATTGAATAACATCACAGCAGAGTAAGGCACATTATAATTATCAATATAGAACCATATCTGCTGTAGACAGTCACCTTATATAAATATTAGTCTGAAATTTAACACACACATTAGGACTGATTCTAATACAGAATGGGAATTTTTTAGAGAAGCTAATCAAGGGCCTGATTTCACCCTTCTTTGAAAGTTTCTGGAAAACAAACAAAAAAAAACCCAAAACAAACAAACAAAAAAAACCCCAACACAATAAAAAAACACAAACAAAACCCACCACCACACCAAACAGAAGACAGAGGGGCAGGATGCCTTGCAAATTTACTAAATACATTGCTCCTCTTTAATAACAAAAGGATAATAGCACCAAAAAATTGTCCAGTGCTTTTGCAATCTATTGATAACATTTCTGTTCAAGAACGTAAAATTAATTTTAAAAGTCCTTTCATCGCAACAAGGGTATCTCTTTTTGTTTTATAGATTCCTTTAAAAAATAAATTAACAGATAAACCCATACTAAAAACACTTCTCAAAGTTTTCCTGCAGTGCAAAGCAGTATTGAAGAGCAAACCCCAAACGCCAGTAGAGGAGGTTACACCTAGCCCATTGATAGAGACACGACACATTTACCTTTCACTCTGACATGCCCACAAGCAAATATATTTTTCTGAATTTGCATTACTGACAGCACTCATTCTTAAAATACAATTTTGCACATGTTCCTCCCCTTTACCATTCTCCTGCTACCACAGTATCCACACATACTACTTCTTTCCTCTGCCCTTTCCTGGTTTTGGCTGGGATAGAGTTAATTTTCTCCCTGGTAGCTGGTATCATGCTGGTTTGGGTTCAGTATGAGAAGAATGTTGATAACACACTGATGTTTTCAGTTGTTGCCAAGTAATGTTTAGATTAAGTTAAGGATTGTTCAGCTTCTCATGCTCAGCCAGCAGGAAGGCTGGAGGGGCACAAGAAGTTGGGAGGGGAGCAGTCAGGACAGCTGACCCAAACTGGCCAAAGGGGTATTCCATACCATGTGACATCATGTCCAGTATATAAACCAGGGGGAGTGGGGCTGGGAGGGATCACCACTTGGGAATTAACTGGGCATTGGGTGATGAGTGGTGAGCAACTGCATTGTGCATCACTTGTATATTCCAATTCTTTTATTATTATTGTTGTTGTTATTTTATTATTGTTATTGTTATTAGTTTCCTCCTTTCTGTTTTATTAAACTGTTCTTATCTCAGCCCATGAGTTTTACTTTTTTTCTGATTCTTTCCCCATCCCACTGGGTGGGGGGGAGTGAGAGAGCGGCTATGTGGTGCTTAGTTACAGGGTCCAGGACAGCCCCAATTTAAAAAGCCATGTGAGCAAGAAATTATATAAGGTAACCTAAGCAATGGTGTGCAGCTTTGGACAACAATCCCCACACTGCAACAAAATGAAAAGCAACAGCATTTACAAATGCCATTTTTCCCAGGGCTGTCTTGCTGCCCTGCATCATTCACTAACCTCAGGGCTGCCTTGGTTCTCCCATGAGCTCTCCTTTCCAGATCCACAAGCATTGAATTTCAGCAATTTTCCTCCCTCTCCTACCCCCTACCTTCCTTTGTTGTGGGCTGGGGGGAAGAGGAAAGGGAGGGGGGGAATAAGGCAAGAAGGAAAAGCCCTTCCCAAGGTCCATGGGGAGGCACCTGAAAAGACACTGTTTTTTCTTTGCATTTCTCCCTAGGTTACACGCAGCACCCATTTTCCTCAAGAGTCTTTGAAGCAAGGCAAAGCACAGTTTCTCTCCCACGCAGATCAAATATCAAAAACTAATCTACTTTTAAATACAGTTTCTTCTATTTTGAATGGTACATTTTAGATGTACAGCACATGATATGACATTGCTAGGTTGACATAGGCAACAAAAGAAAGTATTAGCTCCTGAGGTCTGGTTATTCATCCTGGGGGATTTCTGTTTACAAGACCAGCTGACCTATTGCATTTCACTCACCCTAGAAGAAGCAGAAGGCAAATGTGTTCCATAATGTTCTTCATCTATTTACTATGGTCAGTTTGAGAGCATGTAACCTCTTGTGTCTCAGGTGAACAATTTAAAGTCTCCAATACAAACTGTGGAGAGGTTGTGGACAGTCCATAAAGTGTTCATTTCTCACTTACACTATTAAATATTAATGATGGAATAAAAATACTATTATACCAGTTCACAGGAACTGTCAAGCTTCACTGAGGTGGAGGACAAAAGACATTACTATTTGAACATGATGGATACTATTCAATCATGGCTAATAAGTGGTGCAGTAACTTCACATGAGTACTGCCAGCATTTAAGTGGAAAAAATCCACTTCAAATAAAGTTGGCTATTTTCGCATCCCAGACAATTTCATTCAGGACATTGCACCAAAGTTATAACTACACTGAAAGCCTTGGGACTATGGGCAGACTAACCATAAAGACAGCTACAACAAAAGCCCCAGCCCACGATCCATAGGAATTTATTTAGTATCTCCAGCATTCATAACACTCTGAAAGTACTGACTACACTTTGAACCACTTTGCAGCTGAGAGGACAACCTCAGGATTGAAAGGAATTATGCACTTGAAAAAGGGACCTTCAAACAGCTGATGCTTCAGAGTATAACTTGGTGGGAAGTCCGATTTGGGCCCTGTGTCTCCTGAAACAAATGAAGAGAACAGCCAGCTTTAGTCTCATGTACTTGCAGACATGAATTGAGAGCTTGTTCTAAGTGGTGCCACTGAAATAAACTGTCTGTAAGGTAAAAGTTGATCCAAAACCCACTGGCTCTTTCCTGGAAGTCTTTCCACTGACATTAAAAGACATCAGTTCAGGTCACAGCCTCATGCTATTAAGTACAACTCATTAGGATCAAAATCTGATCCAGAATATATCAGTACAGACAGGAACAACTGTTACCTCAGCAGATTAAGCATTCATCTCTCTGTTGTTGAATCAGGTGTATTCCTGCTCTGAGTTTTGCAAACGTTTATTTCGTCAGTATTTTTATTTTCTTTCAGCACTAACCAGGGTGTCACTTACCTTTTCACCTGGCACACTGGCATGAAAAACCAATAAATACATCTCCAATCCTTCAAAAATTTCTGCAATTTCCTTTAAAACAGAATCCTGCTTACGAACGAAGCATTTATTCCAGTGACCGTCATCTAAGATAGGGCTGGCAAAATTATTGCCCCACATAAACCAGCAGCCTGAGATAGATAGTCTTTCTTCCTGCTTGCCACCTTCACCTCTTGTAAGGTATTTGTTCATTGTATCTGTTCTTGGGCTATGTGAGACTGTTAAACTACTCGATGGCAAAATATCTTGACAGTTGATCATGCATTCTTCCTTGGCTTTGGCTGGTCACACTAGGATAATGTAATATTCCTTTGTTTTCTTGTACAGATACTTCCATAACAGAGGACAAAGAAAACCTGCAAATTGATGGTGGTTAACAAATGATATATTGTAATTCCCCAACTACCACTGTAAAGAAAATATAGTTTCCAAAAACGTTCACTAACAGCCTGTCCACTTGATCAGCTCTTTAGAAAATGAGTGTTCAAAAATACGTCTTCCAGCTACCTGTGATCTTGCACTTCTTTAAAAAATACAGCAATCAAAAGGCAGAGCTGAAAATATAAGTCTGCTGTAAAACTTATATGACCTCATCTGGTCTGTATATGTTACATTGCAAAATGGCTAGAAGTACAGAAAAAAATGAGAATGCAATCTACAAGCTCATTAACTGTTTTTCAAAAGATGCTGACTTACGATGCTCTCATCCATCCTTTTGATTGCAGCAAAGGATAATTGTGTAAAAGAAACAATGAGGAGGAAGAGGGGAGGCTGTATTTTTCTGTTCCTATCCATCTTCTGCTCCAGCTCTTCAGCACATCCAGCACAGATCTGCATGTTCCCCAAGGAGATTGTCATTTATTTAATAAAAGTTGAGGTTCTCATACTGTCAATGGAGCTGACTGGTGCAGTGCTCCGTAAGAAGGCTCACTGAAGTGAACGTGGCAAGTTGTACAGCAAGACAGCACCCAGCAAGAGTCGAGGCAGACTCAATATCCAGCATTAAAGCATTGCCTTTGGTCGACAACTTCCCCAGCCAACTCAACTCACTGACACATGAGGGTACTCTCAGGCTGAAAGTTCTCTTCCAAAGCACTATGGTTTTGCAGGTTTTGTGGGTTGTTTTTAAATCTCTTGAAATGGGCAAGTTCTCTAAGATCTAGCGGGTTTAGCCAAACTGCATACTGGGCAGTAGAAATCATTCGAGGATACATTCTGTTCAAAGGTGAAACAGATTTCAGTCAGTATAAAGGGCACAGGGTGCCTGGGAGGCTCATTTGGCAACAATAGCGATGCATGACATTGTTCAGTAAAATACATCATTGTAATTAAAATTTTATCTACTGGAGGTTTATTTAAGTTACATCAAACAATTTAAAAATCTACAGCTCAGTGATGTGTCAGAGAATACACACTCTGTTATTTGCAAGCCATTAAAATCACTGGTCCAGATGCTTCCTTCCATTTTCTGCCATAAGTGTGAAGCAAGGTCACTGCAGCCAGGGGAATTATCCCACTTCTGTACTGCTGAAATTGAGAACAAGATTCAACTCATTATTTGTCATTAGCAAAGAGGAGGAGGAGGACCCATGCTTTTTCAAAATAATAAACAGTGATGAGCACAGTGCTCCATAACACATCTATTTTTATTTTAAATGGTTTATCCATGGCTGAAGAGCTTGAAGAAAATTAAGCTTCATCAAAAATCCTATTCATGCTTTCCAAACTGGAATGAATAGTCTGTCATTTTACTTATGCAGTTCTTTCAATTCTGTGCTTATGGAACAGTGGTTTCCTGATTTGTTTTTTCCAGTGTGGGCTACTGATTGTGCTGCAGTTAAAGGCTCTTCATCTTGAAGAAAAGTTATTACTAATGCATTATGGGATGCCAGAGCTGGGGTTGAGTGTCCAGTAGCTTTAGCAGTTTATCAGACTGAAACTAGGAACACACAGCAGGTGGGACATCTGCCTGGAAAGCTACAATAGCATCAAAGACACACACACAAATTATAATAATGACTCATTATAAACTCTTTGTGCCTCTAGAAGAACACACATATTACAGCTTACCATCATGTTATCATCAAGAATGTGAAATTGCTGCTTAAAAATGGGTGAAATGTACATTCATGTAAACATCCATATTTACAGGAAGGGAAGAAAGTGACAATTAAACTACATCAAAGTAGAGGCAGAACACACAACACTGATGAAAGAGAAAAGCCTCTTGCAGCTATGCCCATAGCTCTTTCCAAAAAGTCAAAACAAAAGCAGCTCTTTTTTTAGAGCAAATATGTGAATGTGGAAATCCATTTGTTTTTAAGGGAAGGGCAGTTACAGAATATTCAGTGGCCAGAGGAAAACTAAGGAGTCTTCCACATTATATGCTTTTTCTTCTTATATGACTGGGATTTTGCATCCTGTAGGTCATCGTATCTGTTGTCCGGGGTCTTTCTTACATGTTTTCTCTTTGCCACATTTAGAAGTGCATTCTAGCATGCTGTAAGAATTTGTGAAAGCATGGTGAGCCACAGTCCACAATTGCAAGCACAGGATTTAGAACAACTTTGTATTACAGAATGGATTAACAGTAAAATAACTTTGATAAACACTTAAATGAGAGAAGGTTCAGTATTTAATATAAAGTTGCAAGGAAGCTTTATTGACTGGAGGTCAGATGGGCAGAGAGAGAAAATTCTGCCTTATACATCCCTAGAGCCCTTTACTCCCAGCCTGAACTAAATCCAGGAATATAGGACAACCATGAAGTCAAGACCACTTTGAAAAGTATTCGGCAAGCATACACCCAGTCCTTAGCCAGGCCCTTCCACTCTCAAGATGGCGAGAGTTAAATTCTGACAGAACACTTTCAGGAGGTTTATCCAAAATGTATACTTTACTGGGGACTACAGCTTTGCAACAACTGATTTCTCAGACATACTGAACAAAAGAAAATGCAGAAAACAAAAAAATTATTAACTTAAAATGATCATCTTTAATGCAGCATACACAAAACACTGAGTTTTGGAAGTGAAGTCCTAATCTTCAAGGCACCATTTACAAAGTCTTAGCAGCAGTCTACCCTCTCTAACTCTGCCCGTCAACAAGAAGGTGATGTCAAAGGGTCTCCATCTCTGCTGCTGATATCCTATTATCAACAGAAACATTTACAGGAGCAAAGATGCATAATCAAATTTATTGATTGCTCTAGCCCATTGCAGCATCACTAACAGGTAGCGCAGAGAACCTACTTTCCAAAATAATCCTTGCACATAATGTTGTGATACTTTCTCAGAAAAGAAGAACATTTGGTTGCACATTTTCACAGATGAATGGCAGAGTAAAACAGGATCTCCCAGACTCCCAGCAAGTTCTCCACACAGTGGAGTGAGTGTGAGGATGTTGAAACTGCTGCCTGCTGCACTGGTATACAGGAACACAGGCCCCAGGACAGCGGTAGTTACAGGGTATTATGGTATACAGGAGCACAGGCCCCAGGACAGCGGTAGTTACAGGGTATTAAAAGAGCAACATAGCACAGACATGTTTTATTTTTTATAAATGCTGGCTAGTGAATAACTGAGACTGGTAAAAATGTCAGCCCAACAACGGGCTTGCCTATGGTTAGCATCATGGAAACAACTTTCAGCACCCTAGCAAAGGCCATTTACCACTATGCAGTATAAACCACCGCTTATAGCTTTCACAGCTACTTTGTGCTGGATGAAAAGTGCCTCTACCCAGCTGAGCTGTCTGCATGTTATCACAAACACAGTCAGCCCAGCAAAATCACAGTACACACAGTTAAACCCACTGTCACCCCTGGGGTGATTTTTGTCAAACACTCCCTTTTATATTACTCCAACTTTTCCTTCAAACAAAGTTGTGATCCATTTGTCCACTGGCTTTTCCCATCTAAATTCCTCTGAATAAACTGTGCACCAAATAAGAACTGACAACGAGCAGACATCAAAAGTGATTTAGTTCTCCGGATCACTTAACTGTTGAGCGGCAGGCACAGCAAAGGAGATGTATGGGTTCCTTACACAGCAAAGTTTGTGCATTTAAGAAAATGTCCCATGCAAGTGAACTTTACAAAATAAAAAAAAGTTTTAAAAGAGTGAGGAAGGGAGGAGGACAAAAGGGGGTGCTCTGTTGCTTTCTTAGGAGAGGAAGAGATAGCTTACAGAAACTAAGAATAGGACTGAATACTTGAATAACAGGCAACTAAAAGATACCAAAAAAGGAATACAATCCAAAAAGAAAAAAAAGGCATTAATCTGGAGACACCTGGACACTGAAAAGGAAGCATACAAACTAGAAAAGGAGTAAATAGTAAATAATTTACCAGTTATACTTCTTCACCAAATTGGTGAGGGAGGGTAACAGCACCAAGGACCACCTACCGACCACCAGTCTCCAGACACCATCAAGGCCCGTTCCTCTCACTCCGAAGAGCTGTCATGCCATCATGGAGGCTGGTGGCTCCCTGGGGCCACAGTGCTGGAGCCAGGACCCCTCTTCACTGCCCCAGCCAGAGCTGGGGGCAACACGGCAGCCCCAGGCTTCAGGCACCTCCCTGGGGCCAGGCCAGGACATGGGCCCAAGGGAGGGCCCAGCTCAGCAGGCCCCATGGCCAAGCGGGACAGGACTGTGAGGGTGCTGGCGACCAGCTCTGCTGTGACCTGACTGGGGCTGGGGCTCAGATGGGGTCCTGGACCATGGGCAGGGTAGGGGGAGGCCCCAGGGCCCTGACAAGAGCTATTATTAGTAACAGTAAAGAAAGCACTTGGGGCAAGGCCTGACTGCTCTGGGGGTCTGCCCAGGCACATGCTGACGTTCGGAGGAAAGCTCCCAGCCCAGCACACGCTGAGGTCTGTGCTCCCCTAGATTGCCTCCCGCAGCCACACGACTCCACCTAAGGCCACCTTGCAGCACACAGAGGCTGTGTCCGCCTTCAGGAGCGGCGCAGCCCGACGGCAGTGGATCTGTGTGATAAACCTCCCATACCACGTACTCTGCCTGGGCTCCAGTGGGACCCGTGGGACCTGAACACCCGTTGGCACCCATGGGGGCTGTCCAGGCACACAGCTTGTGGCTGAGCTTCCTCCCAGAGATACCCAGCTTGTTCAGCCTGCAACCAGGTGAGGACACACACCAAGGCATCACAAGCAGGGCCGGCAGAAAGCTCGCTTCTGTAGATGCACACTCAGATAGAGCTACAGACTATTCAAAGGAAACATGATTCGAGCCCACAGAATACACTAGAAGCTGTGGCCAAACAGCATTGAATCCAGGCCTTCGAGAAGAGGCATATAAAACTCCTTTCAAACACTACCCCATCACACTGACATCACCCCCATCTCCATAAATGGGAGGTAGTTTAAAAACTTGTCTCCTCTTTCAGTTCTTTATTTCTTTCTCTGGAGGTCAGAATGAAACCCAGGCACCTGCATCTCCCTAGAAGAAAATTATTTTTTTATTTATGGAAACATATTTCCTGATTTACTTCACAAAGTCCAATCTTCTTTCTCTTCTCTCCTAAAAAAAACCTGGCATTTCAACCCCACAGTCCATGATATTCACACATATACAGGATCTACTTCAGACAGCAGGAATTGCTTTTCACCTTAATCTCACTGCATTTAACAGAAGGAGATAGTGAGGGGTTTTATTGGCACCTTGACTGACTACTGCACCCAGCAAGACCAACCAAAAGTGGGATCCTGAGGTTACAAAACTAGCAGTAAGTCATCACAGATTGCTTATCTCCCAAGTCACAGTATTTTTCTTATCAGCCTTGCCACTGTCAGGTAGCCTAACACCCACTACAGGGAACAATTACTGTTACTCAAAGTAATACTCTTTCTTGGGGAAAATATACACTTAACAGAAACCTAAACAATATGCTTTGCTTTTATGCAAATATGTCTGGTAATAAGACAAGGAAAGACAACAAAATCAATGGCAAGATACAAGCAAAATCGTAACAGTTTGAAAAGTTCTCCATGACACATCTGCTGTTCTTTAAATGAGACAATCTGTTCATTGCAGGAGCTGCTTCCCAAAATCCAAGTTTTCTCTTCTAATACCAACCACTTCCAGTATTACTAAAGCCTCATTCATTTCCTTTCCTTTGGCCGTTCTTGTTCTGTTTTTATAAGAGGCATTTCTACAGCCTAGAACAAAATAAAAAGCACTTAAAGCTTTGAAAAGTCCAGTGCCAGTTTCCATAAGGCATTAAACCAAACTTTTGTGATAACAGTAATAGTTAATACAGTCACAATCAAAATCACATTCAGTAAGTAGTATAATTTCACAACCCCATAAAACCAGATACAAATGAGAGCTCTCTCAAGTGAGTCTTATTCTTTTTCTTCACATTCTTTCTTTCCACCTTTTACTCTGTTTCCAGATACCATCCTCCCTGTTGGCTTCCAGAAGCACTCAACAATAACATGAAATTACTGTGATGTTGCCATGCATTAACAAAGCCAGTCAAAATCACCTTATCCTGAAAAGCTGACCACAGAAGTATTCCCTCCTGTGATAGCAAAGTATTAATTGTTACTCTCCCAAAGAGCCAGTTAACCAGGTTCCTTGTTAGAAAAGAATTTCTAGATAGCAGAAAACCAACAATTTTACGAGGACAGCATCGACTATACATTTATATAACCTACACAAACTATTCCTGTCTGTCATTCTATTTCCTCTGTGGGATCATTTTATTTTTTCAATAGAAAATGAAGCATTTTAATATCTTTTTCCCATTAACAGGGGAACAGTTATGGTTTGGGGTTACTTACAAAGATGCCGTCTTTAAATAATACCAAGGAAAAAAGGTTTTAAATGGATCAAAGTATTGGAAACTCATGGCTTGGACTAGGTAGTCCTTTTCTCCCTTACTAGTCCAGATTATCAGTCAAATTTATCTCAAGCATCAGTGCCATTAAAGGGATTCCTCTTACATGTAATCATGAGAATTCAAGAAAGTAATAATACATTTCATTAATCTGACAGCTTTTTCCAGTTAAATAACATATAATACGTTTGTTTACTCCATTCCCAAGCAGAATCTCCAAATATTCTTTTCATTCAACACATTATGTTCCATTGATTCCAGAACAAAACAAAGACTCTCTTCTAAGAGCAAAAAGGTCAGCCTTCCAGAAGAGCAGACGTATCCTCAGAAGCATGTGCAATACCTCCTTCTCTTACAGGAGGGACTTGGATACACAGCCTACCTCACAGGTAGAAACCCTATCCAGAATAGAGAGTTGCTCTCTTCCTTAATTAAGTACATCACACAATGTCAAGCAGCTCTCAACAGCAAACCCTTAAGAAAACTTCACATTCTGTTCATGTCAGATGAATACTTGAAAGACAATGGAATTCACATATAGGTCTATCCAACTGCTATTGCTGTCGCTTTAACTGTAATACTTCATATGAGAGAGCAAGCAAGCAGTGACAACTGTTTCTTGATGATTGGGACACTCACATAACAGGAAAGAACATCACCATGTCATTCTTCAGTAAATAACTGTCTACACAAAGCAGAAAATTCAATAGGAGAAACTAAAAAAAAAAATTCACCCCCAAACATTCTCTAGCACATTTCTTGATATAGTCTTTTTGAAGACAAAGAATACACTGGTTTAGGTGGAATCCAGAACAACAACAAAAAAAATTATCTTGGCATTGACATCCTGAATACTTTCATTTGCAGTTACTGAATGAAGTTAAACTCTTCTTCCAGCAGCCTTCCAGGCCATAGGATGCATCCAGTTTGGTTCAAATGTGGTTTTTGAAGTAGATCTTCCAAGTATCTTCCAAGTATCACTGCTTATTGTGCATTTCTTCATATCAGGCACAGGTTTTGGAAAACATAAGCAGGAAATCTTTTGGAAAAAAAAACGAAAACTGAAAGATGGTCTCCAGGACCACACTTGATGCCTTCCAGTAACTAAGGGGCATTCAGTCCATGTTTCAGTCTAGGACTGATCCAAAGTAAAACCTGCTGAAACATATAGTGCAGATGCCAAGTTCTCATCATCAATTAGTCTGCTCTTCAGTTCTGCTTCTATTGTGCCACATTATTTTCCAATACAGATATAAGCCTAATACTATTTTCTTTTCTGGGCAAATATATTTCGCAAATTTAAACAGTTTTGAAACAATAATGCCTGCACATTTAGGTTAATTTTAATGTTTGCCTGAAAAGGTTTACCTTTTCTAGGTTGATTCAGTGGGGTTACCAAAGCTAAACTGCATAAATAGATATCACTACAAAAACAGTGCCCACTAAACTTGGAGCAGGATTTACAGTGACCCAAAACGGCCAGATCAGTTTGGAGTGGGTAGCAGCTTTGCTGGTACTCTGGAAAGAGCCCAGCAATTTAACAGGCTCGGTAGTTTAGCTAGTCTCAAGAGGGGTGGAAAGAGGCAAATGGGCTATAATTAAACAAAAATTAGCTGATCATAGTTCATGCCAGTTAGCAAACACATCACTAACACTATTAGAGGAAGCAGTTAACCAAGTCTTAGCATTCCATACCAAGTATAACAGAGCAAAGACCATATCTGCTGAATTTGACTCCTATTCACATTTTTCCTTTTCAGTAACTAAAACGAAAAACTGGATGTAAATCTGCTGTCCCACCAGAGTTGTTTATTTTTTAAGCAGTAAAATTCATAATCAGCGGAAAGTGCAGTAGAGAGAACACTGTTATTGCCCCAGGTGGTAACCAAGGAGTCAAAAGATAAGTTTTTCTCAGTAGATTTCCAGACAACACAAAGAAAGATTGCAAGGTCTTTCTTTGTATTTGCTCATCCCATGTTGGAAACTGGAATGAGTCTTCAAGTTATCATTAGAATATAAGAAATAACCTGAAGTCTGTCATAAAAGAATTTGTGCATTAGAAGAATCTTGTTAACTCCAAGAAAAATTGAAACTGACTTTTTTTTAAATGGTGCTGATTTAAAAGTTGCTGACTAGGAAAAACAGTCTTAGAGTGTGATGATATTTGATAAACATAAAAAACATAAATTTCAGTGTAATTGAATTCCCCATTAAAATGGCTGAGAATCAAAAAAGACCTGACTTTTGCTAGTGCAATAGAACAAAACCAAGCTAGACCCATTGAAAAACAAAAAGAATCCAATTTTAAAAGCTTGGCAAATGCCTTGCTAAAGATCCTATTCTCTTCAGCTTTTCTAGCATTAATGCTACAGCATGTAAAATGATAATACTGAGCATACTATCTTAAAATAAACAGATTTAATGAAGATTAAAAGTAATGCAGTATCAAATGTTATTTGCAAGCTAACCGAGAGAAGCCCAAGTCTAATATCAGAACTGTGCAAGTGACCCAGAGTCCCTTGATGGTCCAACTTACCAAAAACATTCAGAGCAGATTAGGTGAGACTAAATGCATTTTTAGAACATTTAGGCAAATTAACCTAAATCGAACACTGAACCAAAAAATCTACTCAAAACCAACAATTCAGAATCTTTGAGGTGCACTTTGTGAAATTATTCTCTCTCTTTCTATTTTACTGTGAGACACTACACAGGCAGCCAAGGTACAGGTACACCATACCATACTCACTGATCAGTGTTGGCCAACTGACACTGAAAGGCTTAAGTCAAGTGGCACATCCATTTTCTAGTGAAGAGTTTCATTATCTCATGTATGGCTTCCAAATGAACACTATCTAATTAGTGGGTTTTTTCCCTCCTGCAAAGCATACAAATTTGTTTAGGACTTGAAACAAAACCCTCATAATCCTAACTTCCTGAGGAGCTGCTGAATCGTATATCACTTATGTAAAAATTCTTAGGGTTTTTTTAATCATTATTTTCTACAGCCAAAAGTATAGTGTCTTTTTAACATCTCGGTTTAATATTACCAGGTAAAAAATACTTGCTAGTTAATATTATACCCCATTCTTCTGAAATAATTGCCCTCAGAATAAGAGCTTCTGAGTTATCATTTTATGGCTTGTTTTGCATTATTCTCCTATAATTTTGAGTCTCTTATGGAACATATTCTTCCCCATTTTGCATGAGATTATTTTCCTTTAACTGTAGTAGTTAGATACAAGCAGATGCCTAAAAGTTAGGCTTCCTTTACAGGCTATGGAAAAAATACAAAAGGCCACTAAAGGTGATTCAGCTTATCTTGAGTACCCACTTAAAGCAGAGGATGATTCTTGTCTTCTCTATCTCTGCTCCTGACTAGCAGAGCTACTTTTAAGAAGCTGAAGTCAGACAAGATGAAACCCATTGCTGTATTTGCATCAGCAGCTAGCATGGTGCAAGAGGAGTGCATCTGTAGAGCAAAACACTTGGTACTGAGAAGCACACTTTCACACGAGATACACTTCAAGGAGAGAGGGGAAGCAGTACTTCAAACGTGCTGTAGTCTGTCACCACAGGCTGAAAGTCCATTAGCAGCTGGATCTTACTTAGGTGTGCTCCTGCAGCATGTCTGGCAGTTTAGTTTTATCACCAGTTTCCACAGCCCAAGACTGTTCCACAATGAGAACCCAAATCAGTAAGTGGGAAAACCCAGGAGGTTAAATTTAAAAGCACATTTTTCATCCAAACTAAACTGCTAATGTGGATGTATCCTGAGTCAGTATTTGTGTACTTTGAAACACAATTTTGGGCTTGTTGGCACATTCAGTCAGTGCCCTGCCATCCAGGCAATTACCATTCCTTTGGTAAACTGCCCACTCTCCCTATCAACACGGTATTCTTCAGCCTCATCATTGCTTATGTTGGAGTGCCTTTCATTAACACAAGTGGGGTGTATGCAGTGTTTGGAATGAAGGCCCAGCACCAGCTACACCACCAACTCTGCTACCTGTCCTAGTTTCAGCTGGGATAGAGTTAATGGTCTTCCTAGTAGCTGGTACTGTGCTGTGTTTTGGGTTCAGTATGCGAAGAATGTTGATAACACCCTGATGTTTTCAGTTGTTGC
>JAVJGG010000050.1:3697467-3767106 GCA_035590195.1 Aviceda cuculoides
AGAGGGTTGTCAGACATTGGAATAGGCTGCCCAGGGAAGTGGTTGAGTCACCATCCCTGGAGGTATTCAAACAGCGTGTAGACGAGGTACTCCAGAACATGGTTTAGTGGGCATGGTCGATGGTTGGACTTGATGATCTTGAAGGTCTTTTCCAACCTAAATGATTCTATGATTCTATGAAAGGTCATCTTCATAAGCTCTTTTTCTACCCTTCAAATAATTCATTCTCTTTTCTATTTTGGTACCTTTTAATTTAATACTTGGTTTGTTTTGGCACAGAACAGCAACATATTGCTACACATAAACAAGATAAATTGTCTGCTAAACAAACATATATAGTTTCACAGGCTCACCTAATCAGAAGACTGGAATTTGACATGCTCCCACTTTATACACTGTTATGGTGTCTTCTGGGAGAAAATCACGGGTAAAAGCTAGTGTAATTTGCTAACCCAGATATTCTCACTTTGACAGACGTTTACTTCTGTCTTGATTCAAGTCTCCAAGTTTGTAATTGTGTACTATGAAAAAATGAGTGGAGAATTACTTCATCAGCTGTGTATGAATAGTCAAACTGATCTTGGCCAAAATCTATCTAACACAGTACTTTGACAACAACCATTATTAGATGTGTAGGAAGCCCTGTAAGAACTGGACAGGTATAGAAAGATACTTCCCTGGATAACCACTTAATTCAGGAAGGTAAAAAAAAACAAAAACAAAACCAAAACAAACAAAAAAGAACAACAACAACAACAACAAAAAACTCAAAGCTTGTGGACTTCCTAAATCATAGAAGTGCTAATATTGCATTTAATTATAGGTTTGTCATCATGGATTTTCTTATATTTCTGTAGTTACCTTTGAACCTGTGTAAAGACTTAGGATCAACAATATCCTCTACAATATCTTGGGGCAAGGAGTTCCTCATGGTAGCATTTATCTTATATCTGACACTTCCTGTTTTAATCTGATGTTCATTATTATAAAAGACAGAGCAAGCAGGTTTATTTCCTCCATGTTTCCCATGATTAGATAGAAGTCTATCTGATCTTATCTCTATAATTTCTTTCTCAAGGCAGAAGGACTCCTTCTCCATTTAACCACTTCTTTAGCAAAGCCATTCCAAATAGATCTGAGTATCCATAAGCAGCTGAATATTCACTTATGGAAAAAGCCAGTGCCTGTGAGACTTCCACCTCTTTGTTGCAGGACAGTTTCCATTCTCTCCTGGTCATGCTTGGTCTTCAGGCAGGAATCTAAAAAGGAATAGGTAATCTTGCAAAAAACATCTCCGTATGCTTCAAAGTTGACAGGTTATGCCAGCCTCAACTACTACTGGCCTAGCAATGACCCCTCAACAGCTACACATGTGGCAAAAGCAGTTTCTCTGGGTACAAAGCGGGAAGAGTATACTATAAAATTTTGGTCCCTTCCTTCCAGTAATCTGTGGTCCATTTAGGCGAAGTGGATGTTACTTTCAGTCCCTACCCAGGAATATTCTGATGGCGTGTTAAGGCCCAATGAAAGGAACTGAAATGAAAATACTTAGCACACTGTTAAGATGTCCTACAAAAGTGTCAACGCATTAGACTTCCTTTTTTGCCATGGAATTTCCCTAATTTGTAAAGAACAAACATTCCCTCGCTGTTACTTTTTGCACTCATTTATATGTTCTGAGGATAGTCTGTGAACAGGTACAATAATTCTGGTTATTTCAGATCATATTTCCAAGTACAAATTTGATATGTGTTTTCAAAGCCATTTTGGCCCATTGATGTCCAAATATATTTCATAAGTGTGAAATCTCACACTTGCAAAATGTAATTGCCCATTTCCTGAATTGCTGACGGATATTCAACTGTATTGAGAACATGTGCATGTGAATCAAGTCTGCCAGGACTCAAAATCTGCTATTTCAGTAAATTCCACTAATTGATTCAAACACATTGGAAATTTCAATTTTTCTGAAACCTTTCAGGACAAGTTGTTGCTGTAAGAAACCACTTAAGGACTTAAAACTCTCTCCCACAGAGGAGGGCAGAAGCTGGTAGCCTAATTCAGCAAGGCTGATCATCCACAGATCGCTAGCTTTTCCTCCACTATAAGAGAACGCCATGGATATATCAAGGGCAGGTAGAAAGGATACAAGTAGACAGAAATCAGCTTCCATCCTGCCTGAAATCTTGGCATCTTTTAATGGCAGCTAAACAAGCCTCCAACTGTGAATGTCCCCTGAGAAAAGATTCAAAACTCTTTCCTTGAAAAGATGCAGAATCTGTTTCAACAGAGTGAGGACAGGAGGGTACTCATAAATGAGCCTTGAGGTCTGCTTCACATCAGCATGCCACATAGGACACATTTTCCTACTCTTCACATGGAAGCAGAAAGCCTGGTACCACTCTTTGGACCATCAGGGAGAAGAAGAATCTTATCAATGCATATAAATAGCTGATAGGAGGGAATGAAGAAGAATGATCCAGACTGATGTCAGTGATGCCCACTGACAGAACAAGAAATAATGGGCACAGGTGGAAACACGTGAGGTTCCATCAGAACAGAAGAACACACTTTTTGTACTAAGTGGTCAAACACTTGAACAAGTTCCCCACAGAGGTTGTGAGGTCTCCATCTGCAGGTATACTCTAAAGTCAATTGGCCAGAATCCTGGGCAACCCATGGTAGCTGACCCTGCTTCAACAAAGGGGTTGGATTAGACTATCACCAGAAGTCCCTTCTAATTTCAACCATTCTGTGATTGTCATGAAAAGACAGGAAAACAAAGACACTTCTACTGTTTTGCTCAATGGAGTAGAAGCCAGATCCTGTCTGAGTCCCCACCCCTGGTGATGGAGGTCAGCACCAGTTAAGCCTCACCGGCAGCATTTAGCTATCTTCAGTGATGTTCACTGCCCACTTTGAGCCAGCCCAGTGGTGGGACAGGCCCAGCACTCAGTTTTATTTGATAACGCTTGCTGCAAAGCAGGACTATTCTAAGCAGGACTATTCTAAGCAGGACTATTCTAAGCAGGACTCAGTGCCACATCAGTGTGACTACACAGACTGGAGGCAACACAGTTCTGTCAGAGCTCACCTGCATCTGTTTGTAAAAGATCATGGAAATACTCCTCTAAATAAAGCCAGCTAGGAAAAACTCCTTTATCCCCTGCCCTTTCTGGTTTTTGTTGCAATGGGAGAGGTTGTTTGAGGTTTTTTTATTTGTGCTTGAGGTCTGTTTTTTTTAATATATCTGCCAGTAGAGCCAAAAATCCCTGCTGCATTCCCCTGGGAGTTTCACCAAGAAGGTGCTCCTGGTTCAAGACTTCTCAGTGCAAAGACTATCTTGCCCAGCTAGCTGTAGCCTCCTCAGTGGCTTCTGCAGAGCTTTACTGCATTTTGTCTGTCCTTGTGCAGTCGGATGAAATGAATCAGCAATAGAGTCAATGACTTAAAATAAGAACAAGTTAGAGCTAATTTATAGCCTGTTTCATGCCTCCCCAAAGAGACATGAAATGGAGAAAAACAGCTTATAATACTGTATAATTTCTTAATATACCAGACAGATAATGAGGTTTTGTTTTCTTTGTCTGAAAATGTGTCCCTTTCAAATAGAAATAAAGAAAGAAAGAAACTTAAGAGTATTCCATTATCTCTTTTTTATACAATCAGTTAAAACAGACATCTTTAACTATTTATGTATATTATTGTTTTTCTGCACTTGAGGTTTCATTCTGCTACACAAAAATTAGTCTCCAAAGAGTTTTTGACCAAAAATAAAGTGATCCCTTACCCTTCTCTTTCTCCGGTGCCCTATTGATCATAGCAGCAGCTGGTCAGGTGGCGGCAACAAGTAAATTTGTTACACCCTGCAGGTCACTCACTGGTCCTCTTTCAAAATACACAGCAAATATAGTCCCCACTCAAAGAAAATCATAGTTGTAAACATTTTAGGTCCATGCCAATTGTTCCATTCCGCTTGTAGTGTTTCTCAACACAAACATTTTTCCATGCAAATGTAAAATAAAATCTGCATGTGAGTATCTATGACAAGAAAGTAAAAATCAGGAGTACCTACAGAAATAGAGAATGCCATCATTCTCCTTTCTGGGTGACTTCGTAGCAGCAATATTTTTTCCTTTAGAAATCTATGTTTACAAAACAATTTGAAGATCGGAGGCGCAACTAGATTTACAAACTATTGCAGCATGACTGTTATGATAAGCTGGTTTGGCATAATATAGACTACACAGTTTTCGCTCTGGGATTCCACACCTGGCCCTACAGACACTGATCTCTGGTTTAAGCCTACTGTGCCTCAGAGAGCTGTGTGTGTTACTTGGTCTTGCTACAAGGGACAGAGAGGCATGAAGACCACACAACTTCCCATTCTAAGCGGTCATCCACCCCTGCTTTAGCCTCCATTGTGCTTAGGTCTGAAAAGTTCAGCACCGATCTCTTTCCTTTGGAAATCTGTGGCGAAGGAAGGTGGCGGTGACCAGACAGGGTCCTGAAAGCTTCAAGAGCACAGCTTGCTTCAAAAAGCTTCTGTGCTCTCTCCAAGACTATTACCTGGTCTAGTTAAATGGATCCTACAAATTACATTTCCTTTAAAAGCTTAGCTCACCCCATGCTACCCCATCTACCTGCAACATCAATATTGCTACACTAGAAAGTAAACATTTACAGTAAGGAGCAGTGCACATGCCCACATGCCCTGGCAGTCTTCTGTTCCCAGCGATAGCCCAGCAGACTATCCAAAAATCCCATCCGAGGGAACCCCAGGTAAGTATAAGCATCTTCTCTGTAACTGCTGCATCAAGAGGGAGAAGCAATGGGGATGAAGAAGTCTTGCTTAGCTGCTACAGCTATTTTGATGCCCAGATTGCAAAAGGAACACTAGTTTTAAATTGGCTAAAACTTAGAGATAGAGTCTCTTTACAGCTGATAAATGGGGTGTTGTCCCTTAACAACCTTGAAGACCTTTTCAGCTAATTCCTTACAATGTCCCTTACGTCCTGCTACTATCCAGGAAATATGAAAGGATTCTCCTTGACTACTGTTTGCTGTTTACATTTGTTTGCATCACATTCATTATTGCATGTATTAATTGCATACGCTAAGGATGCTGATGCAGGAAGGGGTTTTCTTGCCCCTCAAGATAATTTGGCAACCAGAGAGAGGTAAACAGGGTTAACCTCCCTCTGAAACACTGTAAAGTGGCCAGGGTTAAAAATATGACAGAGGTGAGGTGCACTAATCCTACCAGAGACATTGAACCCTGTCAAGCATTAAACAAATCATCAGCTTTAGGATCAAGATAGGATTTGAGATCAAGAATGGGAGAGTTTGAGACAAGGCGACTAAATAGCCATTGAGCTCCAGATAGGGGCAGCAGACAAAAAGCTTTATGAGCAGCTGAAGGACAAGGAGACACAAGGGACTGAGAGGACTATGTAGCTTCTGAAAACCTAGCAAAAGATCACAGAAGGTGCTGGGAGAGGAGGAAAGCTTTCAAGCAGAATAATGATAAGGGAAAGATAATTCCATAGCTCACACTACTTGCCAGCAAGGCCAGTTCCCTTAACCGTGTTAAAACCATAATCTCTCATCACTGATGTAAGTTCAGTTTTTCTTCTTTCTGGAATACTATTTTACCACAAATTGCCTCTGGACTTGAAAGGCAAAAACCTTCCTCCTTGTCACCCTACAACTGACCGAAAGTGAAGAGATTTTCTGAGTGCCTGTGCAACTGTAGACAGAATTGGCTTAGTTGCACCTATTGCAGAAACTGAGGATGCAAGTTCTTATGCATGCTAGTGTACATAAACACATTGCCTTGAAATGCTTGGTTGTTTCATAGGATGTGAAAACTTTATTTACAGTATATAGGGTGTTTTAGTAGAGGAAGGACAGGTACTGGGTGATACAGCTTCTAGAATCAAGATTATCTCACAAGCTCAGCTTTCACGTGAAAAAAAGGCATTCTGGACAGGCATTCCTTATTTTGTAGAATCTCTTACTTCTCAGTCAGTCAATCTAAAAAAGTTAAGAAGGTCCCCTCCTGATTTTGCATGTGTCAGGGTGCCAGCACCATGTTTTACAACAAACACTGTTCTGAAATTTCATGCCACAAGTGAGCTCTGCATGTAATTTTAAACAGCTGCCTACTAGAACCTTTTATATTACATGTCATTACCATAATGATCTCCCCTCCAGTGAAGGTGCTTTCTGTATTCAGGTGCACAGATACTTAAACATACCGATACATATAGGTTTTCAGAACATTTGTATGCTTTTTATACTGTATGCTTCTCCTTGGATGGCTGAGTCAAGCATGATGGATTAGAGTGGCTGTGCAAATACAAAGTCATTCAATGATAGTCTGACAGAGGGTATTTGCTTAAAAAAGTACTCTGTGAACTGGCATTTTGGGCATTACTGCTTCAAATAAATCAACCAAAGCATTTTCTGTTGCTTTTCTTAATAATATTTTGTTAAAACTTCTATGTACCATCTTAAATGTCATCTTGATTAAATGCTGTACCTGATGCCTGAAATTGAGCAGCAGCTGAGAAAAAGTAGCACAGAAGAGTGCTATGTATATCACAGCCAAACTCTTGAATGTTATTTCTCCTAGTTATCTATAAGCCCAGTGTAACTACATCCTCCTTTATATGCTTAGCTAACAGAATTAACACATGAAAAAGTGTGACCATGACAGCTGTTAACATCATTAGAAAATTCACTATATTTTATACTACCAAGATATTGGCTGAGGAAGCAAGCTAAACCACCAGCTAGAAGTTATACCAACACCTGATGAGGCTTTTAGTGATTATGTCTGCATTTCTTTCAGCTATTTCCAAGAAGATAGAAGTGCTCTTCCATTTGCATAGATGTTCTTTTCCATTATGTTTCAGACAAATAGCTACTAAAAATAACAGTTACTCACTTACTGCTTTTGGAATCAAGTCCTCAGATGTGAAGCAGCTCTTCAGCAAGGTTGACTCTGACAAGAGCCATTCAAAATATTTTTATCTGAAACACAGTGTACCTTGCATAATCCACAATGGTATGCCAACATGCACTTTGTTATTGTCATCTACATAAGCCAGAGTTTGACTGATTTTTGAAAGAATTATTGAAGAAAAAAATCCCACAATGCAGCAGTAGCACAAGTTATGAAGATAGAGGAATAATAAAAGGGGCTTACTCCAGTCCCTCTTTTTTTTGGTAGCCTACTCCCTTGCCACTACTCATTCTGAGTTTTGGCGAGTTTCCTAGAAGTATGTATTTTAAAATCATTGTTCCTCAAAAACCAATATGGGCCATGTTTATGAAATCACAGTAATCTTCAAAACACTCCCAATATGAACCAGTAAAGAACTTAAGACTACCACTTAGGTGTCTAATGTTTCACTTTTTACAAAACAGCCATTGATTACAGTCAGCCTAGCAAAGAGCACATGACTACAGTGAAACTAATCAGTAAGTATTTGAGTTAAGAAAATTTAATTCAAATATTGGGATTATCCTTATTATAAAAAAATTAATATCAACCTTAGATGAAGGCAGCTATTTCCCTCTCAACACTCAAGGACAGCCACATTTATGTTACTTTAATTTGTGTCCATATAACTGAGAGGATAATGTAAACTGTTCTTTGCAAACCAGCCTGGGGTAGGGCGATACGTGTATGCAGAGTACACGCACCTAACGAAAGCTAGCTCAGAAAGCCTAAACTGTGGACATAGTCTAAGGGGCAGGTGCACACAGCCTGTCTTTTGGAGTGGGAGAGAAAGGAGAACCTTGAGTTAAGTGTGTGAGCACTGGAGCTGTGACATCCTGACTATCCAGGAGGTACCTATGAAGGCTATTCATCCTATGTTACCACTTGAGCCAGACAGACCATGAGAGATATAGTCACACAGTTTAGCGCAACACAAACCCCTTTTTGCCATGGCACAGGACAGACATTGCAGTACTGACCCCACAAACAGAAAATGTGTCTTACCCTGCCCATCAAGCGCAACTGTTCAAGGCCTAGAAGCAATCAAGGAAAGTATGGCCAACTCCAATGCAGCAGGGTCCCGACTCACCAAGTGCCTGCTGGAGACTTGCTCTACTTACAGCAGAGTAGAACGTGTCCTGTCCTTGAACCAAACAGTTTCTCCCCATGAGACACTACCATTTCAACAGTTTTGTCATGGCTTTGCCTGAGCTAAGATAGTGCATTATATTCTGCCAAAGTGTGGTAGGTCACTGTGATCAGTTCATTATCTGAGCTCGTGATGTTAGATTTCATGGCCAGATAAAAGCTGCTCAGAAACTTTCCCGATAGTCTGTGGAGAAGTATTTGTTTCTCACAGGGATAGAAGCTTTGCAAAAGCCACTGATGCACCTTGTTATTGTTAATATTAGTTACTGGTGCTACTTTATTTTGTGTTTTCCTTTTCATACTATCAGGAATTCTGTCTTCCACTGAGCTCCAGATGCTGTTGTACACCAGCTGCTGCTTTCCCCTGGGCCCTCAAGGATCTTGGTAGAGCAGAATCTGGAACAGAAGACAAAGCAGTCATGAGACACCTATAAGCTCTTTGTATTTGAACCTGAAGTGACTACTGATTTCTTCAAGTAATGATAGTATATATTAGATATTTCAGCATATCCAGGTATATAATGGTAATTTTTTTGTTCATTAGACTTTTTCAACATTCAAAAAAGTCTGTTCCCAAATGTTGCGAGAATTAATTAATTTTACTAATATGAAAACCAGAAAAAAAATTAGTGAAAACATTTTGGTTAAAATTTTACATTTTGACAGAAAAAACTAGCTAAAATTCTCATACAGCCATTACATGTTTTTAAGTTTTTTCAATAAAGAATGAAAGCCTCAAAGGAAAATTAAAAGCTTCTTAAGACTGGGAAAAAAATCTAGATGTTTTAATTAAAAGTAACAAAATTAAGATAATTTTTTATTTTAGGTTTCCCCTCAAAAAAAATAAGCAATTTGGAGAAGTAAACATGTATTCATAAAGCAATACTACATTGTCAATTTTTTTGTGGTGAAAAAGGTTGTTGATGAAAAAAAAATCATTCAGCCCTAAATATTATAATTTGAAGCTATGTTTCTTGCAAATGTACTAGCCTCGCTAAAAGTGTGATTTAGGGTGAATACAGTAGAATCAAAAAGGCTCTAGGAATGTGAGATTTGCAATAATATAATTCTTTCCATGGCATCTCATCTCCCAGGGAAAAAAAAAAAAATCACTCCCAGGAATCTAACAACAGTTGTCAGCACGGTCCTGCCCCCACTCCACCCTCACCACCCCAAGTCAAATGTTTCCCTTTCTTGAAAAGGATCCAGGCAATTGCTAACCACTGAAGTAATGAACAGTAACTTGAAGATGCATAAGCAAATTCTGTAATTTGAGGTGAGATTAATGACATCTTTTATAATACACTTTATTAAATACTTACAGAAAATGTCTTGGGACAATTTTGAGGTCACCGAGGTAAAGACTGCAATTCAGTGCTGCACAGATATGGCTCCTGATTCAATTGCCAGGAAGCCCAAGTGCCAGGCTTCATATGGTTTAATAGCCTTCACTGACAGCAGCTTAGTCACCGAGCTGCTTGTGGCAGCAATGAGTTCTCTAAACACCTCTAGCAGAGAATTCAGTTCCACATATTCAGTGCATGAAATATGAATATCCACTGTGATGAAGGAAAACTCACAGCAATTCAAGGAAAATGTTCTTTCACTTTTATGCCCCCAGTTGGCTAAACACGGATCATTCCTCCTCGCATGAACAATTACTGGCCATCTGACAAAGCCTCTGAGGTGAACTCAGCTAAAGAAACTGCCTTTTTATTCTTACAGCCTGAAAGGTGTGAATGTGCAGGGCAGCAAGGTTAGTGGAACTTCAACTGGCAATTTTGCTAGGGAGACAAGATCACCAAGTGACCAGCAGTGCTACAAGAATAACCAGCAGTTGCCATGAATCCTAACTTCCTCTTTGCTATTGAAAAAATACAGAAAATAAATGCATGATTGATAATTGCCCTGATATCTTGAATGGAGTAAGCAATGAACAAGTGTCTATTGAATCTGACACCTGAAGCAGTCATGCAACACAAACATCTCCTCCAGCTTCAAATATATAAGTGATTGTAGATCACATTCTGGCCATGCTTATTTGGGCAGATATTAGAGATTTCATTCTGCTATTAGAGATCACAGTCTGGCCATGCATATTTGTACAGAGCTCTTGTACCTTTTGCAAAGAGATTTTTTAGAGTAGTAAGCAGTACTACATCATCCCTTCAACAAGGGCAATGGTGTTTATCCATTTTTTTGTTTATCCTACTTTCCCTCTGGGAATGGGAGAAACACACACTTTCCCCTCTCTACCAATTTTTGTTTTAATATGACATATTTCTAGCCCACATTTACTAGCCCTAAAGGTCTAGTAATCAGGTCTTCAGCACGAGCAAGTAGAATTCACAGTAACAGAAGAGGCAATGGTCTGATGTTCTTTGCTCAGCTGCAGTCTCTAGGGACTTGGCTTTGACTCTCCATGGGCTCACATGAAAGAGATTTTCTTGCCGCCTTCTTCATGACTTGACTTAGCCACAAGGCAATATACAAAACACAGAAATCAAACTTCTTACTGGTGTCATGCAACCTATCTGTTTTTCTTTCTGAGAAGACAGATGAGAGTATAGCATCCATCTGTTGGTCAGCACTTGGGTGACCACAGACAAGCCAGCCCTGTGGTCTGTTCAAGTGGTGGCAAATAGCCACAGCTTAAAATATATCAATTCCTGATAGTTCCAGTTTGGAACAAGGCTGCCAATACAAATGGAAAGTGTCACAGCATCTTTTAGATTTGACCAGTGATCATTTAATACATTTCAGTTACTTAAAGACAGGATGTCCTGTTAGCATTATTTAACAAGGTGCCAGTATCATTGAAGTACTCACTATTTAATCAGCTGTAAGTAATTTGGAATTTTCCCGAGAAAACTAGCCCTCAATTCAAAATTACCTTGCAGACTGCACTCAGGAGAGATGTCGGGTTCAAATGTTGTACTTTGAGTCTCATAATGTGGCATAGAAGATTGCAGAAGGATATAATTTAGGGATTGTATTTCTTTCCCCTCTATTTAAAAAACATTTTACAGTTTCAATTTTACGCTTATGTAAATGTCATTACTACAGGCCCAGGAACTTTTAGTGTTGAGTCTGGGCAAATGTAATGGGCTGAAACAAAGTATCGTTGAAAAACTATGCAAATCACCATGTACAGTAAAGCAAGCTAATAGGCAGACTTCAGCTTTCTTCCACAAAGGTCAATCATAGCCTGCAGTCAGGAGGAAAAAAAGGACACGATTGCCACTAAATTTCCTTGCTGTGCACTACATTCACAGAATGTAAGTACAGAAATACTAAATAGCGGTGGTAAATTTGCCTTTGCAGATTGCACAAATAAGAATCGTCAAAAAAATCTCCTTTGACACTGTATCATGCACCTAGTCTGCCCATGTCTGGTGTCTCCACTTTGGCATGCTGACAAAACTAAGAGTTTAAAGAAGGCAAAACCAGATTCATGCAAAACAGCCAAAAAATTTCAATGCAAACTATGTATCAAGGAGACCAGAAGGCAATGCAATCAGGATCTGTCAGTACCTACACCATGAAGTGATTTCTGACAATAGACAGCCCTTTACCACATACAAGAATCATACAGCAATACACCACATCTGGAAGCTAGACTGATTCAGACTAGAAATAAGTTTTCCCTGAAGAGGACAAAAATAATATATACCATGCACTCTGAATTACTTGAACTCTTCTGAAAAAAACAAACAAACAAACAAACAAAAAAAAAACCAACAAAAACACTTTTCCAAGACATGTTACATCCAATTTAGACACCAAAGACTTTATTTATCAGATTACCAAATGAACTTCAAGATAGATACCTACAGTTGGTAGTACTAAATTATTATAATAGTCTCTTACAGTTCTAGAATACAAGACTCCTCATTATTTTCAATGTTTCACACCAGTTAATGTAAACTTCACTCCTGCACCACATAGGGAGAATATTTTTCTTAAGAGTGTGATCCTTTTCCCATTTGCCTAGGCTAAAGCTTTGGCCTGTCTTTCCTTTGCCTTTGGCACTACAAATCCCCATCCCCAAAGTCTAGCTTTGTCTATAGCTGCACAACAGAAATCCTTAGGTATCCTGTTCCTTGAACTCCATCAGACAATTGATCATATATAGACTTCCACAGAGTATCAACATGAGACTAATACTGGCTCCCTGGAACCAATTGCTCAGGTCCCCTCCATTTTGCCTTGGGCAGTATTCCTTCTTCTTACTTTACAGAAAAAAAAAGCCTTTTGTTTAGGTTGGCCTTCTCTCTTCCATTAGGCTTGGCTGCCCATCATCTGCCTTCAAAGGCAGGAAGCTTCCACACACTCACTACTCCAAACATCCTCAAGTCAATGTCTACTTAAAAAAAAAAAAGAGATACCTTTTCGGAGTAGATTGCAATCTACTTGGACTGAGTATGTATGTTCAGCTTTTTTAAGACTTGGCTATCTGCCCTGGTACATTCATACCTAGGTAGTCTACAGTCAAATGTCATGAAAGTATGTAGGTTAAAATAATTATATAACCTTCTCCCATTATTTTAAAATCCTATAATATACGGGCCTCATCTATTGATGAAGTTAAGTCATTGAGTGCAGTTACCAAAATATATTGGATTTTAGAAATTTATGCTAACAATTTCAGTCATTTAGAAAGACTAAGTGGTAGAAATAACTTTTTATTCCAAAAAAATCATAATAATATGGCTGTCACTAGATAATTTGTCAAGGTAATTAAAGACAGTTTTGAAAGGTAGGAATTCCCTTCAGTTTTCACTGAAGTCAGTGGGAGTTGGGGAGAACACCTCAGAAGACCAGATTATACTTGAACTCTCGTCTTACCTCTGTTCACGTTTTCTGATGAAAAAAAAAGTAGTATCATGCTATTGTTCAGTGATTCATTTTAGAATTAAGCTAAAAGAAAAGTGTTAAAGCTATCTATCCCATCTATTTCTAAGCACCAGCTATAACTATGCTAGGTAATATGCATCTGCTTCTATATAATACTTTCTTAAAGCTGGTATTGCTTAGGTTTAGCCTTCTCAGACTGCAGGTTTTCACCCTGAGCAATGACATCTCCCAGTTGCCTTGTGCTTACTTTCCCAGCTGTGTTAGTCTTTCTCTACTGTCTTGAAGAGTTTTCAAGCAAGGGAAAATCTTTCTTCTGTGAACTGTACCACACATAACAAAATGGTTCAAGCTTTTCTCCAAAATCAACGTCATTTCTCATAGGCAAGTTTTTCCTGCTTTTTCATCCCTGAATACTTTCAACAGGGCAGAAGGAATGTTCTGTCCATGTTGGAGTGAAAAGAAAAATGCTATTCCCTGTTCTGTGTCATTTTTTGAGCCTTTGCACAATAAAGTCACAGATCAGTGAGACTTTACAGCCAGTTTTAGGAGCCATTGAACTCTAAGAAACAATTTAATCAAATTCCTAATAACGGAAGGAATAATCATCTCATTATAAAACACCTTCACAAACTCTAGTACTCTCCTAGAAGTTGTACTTAGTTGTCAAATCAAGATTTAAAATGTAAAGGATAACATAAGATTCCAATCACCGTTTCCCACAGAATTTCAGAAAGGCTATAGATTGCTCCTTATCTTCATTATGTGGAAGCAGACACAGCAGATTACTAGAAGATGAGTATTAGCCTAAATAAGTACATCTGTGGCTCAGAGGGAAAGTGAACTTTGTTTTAGTAAATTTACTGCAGGACAGGTGTTTAACAACATTCAATATTGATTTTATTTTCATGGACCCATGGAAGTCAGTAGAAGTTGGGTTTTTTTTACTACGCACTAAAGCTTAGCACTAAGTGCTTCTAAAAATCCTCTTTAAGTATGCATGAAGAATTTCAGAAGATCATTGAGAGAGTCGGATACCTTATGGTGAAGTACACAGCTGTACAGAAGTCTCATATTCTGCAAAAGTTTTTCAGGTTTTGTATGGAATACTATGTAATCCCTTTTGTTCACTTATTTTTTTAAAAAAGCTTTCTGAGCTGAGCTACAACGTAAGAACCACAATGCCCTAAATCTCCTGGCTCCCCAGAAGCCTGATTTTCCCTTTCTCCAATTAAATTATATTCTAACTACTCTGAGTTGTCAGAAAGTACCTTAGGAACAGTTACAACCAGAGTGCAAACTACAGCAGACCTCTGCAATATGATGTGGTCACACCACACTTTGTCCTCATGGACAAAGCCTCAAAGAGTTTAACAGGAGGCAGGCTGCAATATGTCCTGCCCGCAATCAAGAACTTAGTTGTCCGTGAATACCTCCTCCACCTACCACAGCCACTCACAAGAAGATATACGTTCATCGGTGCTGCTCTTCCTGCTCAACAAAGATGTTTAAGTACATAGGTAGAATCCTTTAAGCAGATGTGTTTACAATAGCTTAACACCTGCCTAATTCAGTTCATCTGAATTAATAACATACCAGGTTTTACAGATTTAAAGCATGTTTAAAATAACCTACCTTTACAGGTTTGCAACTGTATAAGCGGATCAGTGGTGGACACATACCAAAGCTTTCATATAGCAGAGGATTAAATTACATGCTTCATCTCTGGTATTCAGAAAAAGCACCATATTCCTGCCCTGTTCTTCCCCCTCCTGATACACCCTGTTGTGACCACTGTTTGAGATGGGCAACTGCACTAGAGACCTTAATGTGTTTCAGCACAGCCACTTTCATGAGAAGCTGGGCACACATTTTGTTGCAAACCCATGAGTGTTTGTATTGGCAGTCTGAGTTGGCTTGTTTGGGGGGATTTGATGTACCCAGCATCCCTCTCACAGCTCCAGTGCCAGCCCTACACTGTGGGCCCAGTATGGAAGTTTTACTTGAACAGCTCAAATACCATAGGCTGGGCACTGCAAACCCAATTCATTCTAAAATCCATTGTGTGACTTCTGCTAAAACAAATAAAAAATGACACAAAACCACCCACAACATGTGACAACTAAGCCTTTCTGATGTTCGTAAGTCAGCATTACCCTCACAAGAGCTCTGAACTAATATCTAATTCTGCCTCTTCTCCCCTAGGCTTGTGATGGCTTGTACTGTTGCCTCACTTAGCAATTACTCTAGTTGATCCCACCTAAGACTGCCTTTGCAGGTCCAAAAATGAGCCACAAATATAGGAGTGAAACAACTGAATGAACAGTACCAATTCATACAGGCTACACATTACTCACAAGCCTTATCTCCCTCTCCCCCCTAGCTGCTTTGCTCCATCAGCCAGCACATTTGGTGAAGCTACTGCATAAAGAACGAGTTGTGACCATAACTTCTGAAACATCTAGCAGTGACATGCAGGTGAGAAGGCAAGAAATACACACTGCAGATGAGCAACAAGGTAGACAAGTACAGTACACACAACCAGTGGGTATCATTTGCTTCCCTCATATCTATACCTTCCTGCAAGCTCCATCCTACAACTGCTGAAGCCAAAGGAGTTTGCAATTGACTTCAAAGGCCTGTGTCCAAGACCTACTCCTCTTTTCATGTTTGATGCCTAGCTCAAGAAGATTAGGAAGAGGTCATACTATCAGGTTGTGTGAGAAGTAATCCTAAAATAATGGGCAAGCCTCAATCAGCAGCCAGGAAGCAACAGCACAGACACTGTATAAACACAGCCGCTCAGCCAGCTCCATCACACAGGTCATGCAGGCATGGATTTACCTGGGGCTCTCCTCATTTAGTTCTCTGTGACATGGCTCAAAACCTTCCTGCCACAGCCATGACTAGCCAGCCCTACTATGCACCAGGATTTTCCTCTGTCTGGGATCAGAACTATTTCTCTACTTAACAGTGTCATTCATTATTAGTTAGTATTGCCAACAGCTAAAAGAGATGAAGAAGTTAACATGCAGAAGTGAACTGTATGCAGTATTATAAAAAAGAACGGAAAATAGTCTTGCAATTAAAGGGAGAGAGTTCAGAAGCTGACTCAGGCTTTTCAAATTACTTTAAGCAGCAAGCAAGGAACTACCTTCATAAGTTTAGAAATATTTACCTATTTCACATAAATATATTGGTAAAGTCTATAGTGGCTCAGATATTATGCTAACTGGGAAATTAGAAGTGCCTAAATAAATATAACCATATTCACTAACATTGAGGACATGTCGAAAGGGTTGGTTCCATTGTATTGTGAAGCACAAGCTATAGAGCGACACTGAAACACTATTTACTGAGTCTTGAACTAAAATATCATTCCCATTTGGAAGCACCAGGTCAGTAGTATATATTTCTAGAACTGTAGCCTAATTAACTACTAGTAATTAAATCGATAAATAAATGGAAAAAGAATAGGCCACATTTTGTTTAATTGCCTTAATTAATGCTGGAAGTTAGCAAGTCAGACAGATCGTCTGTTTTCAGTGAGTTAACATTGATAAAGCTTGCTATGTGGTTAATGTTCTTGATTCTGGCACATTACCATACTTACTACTCATGAGGAGGAGACACCCTTCAACCAGCTATCATGACATTATTCCTAATATGTTAATAATCTTCTAGGTGCTTAACAGGAATTGCTGGTTCGGCAGAGAATGTCTAAGTACAGTTTATTTAGGTAGGCTGGAACAGAGCTGGGAGCAGGGGAAATCGCAACATTTGGGTTTCAGTGAGTTGAATGCCACAGCCTTTCCTTTTAATCTGCTTCCTTCAGCTAAATTCTGGGCACAGATGCCTGGAGGCGGGACAGCAAAAACTTTTAAGACGCACACTTGCATTCCTAACCAGTAACCCAAAAACACAAGTAGTGTCCAAGACAATTTCTAATGTCTTGGACAATCAACATTCAGTCAGTCTTAAAGAAAGAAAGATAAAGGAACCTCCAATTAACTTAAGGTTTCTGGTGTTATAGTTTAAAGCTGTTTGGGTTTTTTGTTTGCTTTGAATGGAACAGCTATGCTGGATAAGGTTAGATACCACAGCAAAGTTACTCCACATCATAGCCTTATCAGACACACACAAAGTAGGAAGATTGGTTTTATGGCTTAGTATTCAGGGTGGAATAAGGCCCCAGAGACACTCAGCCATCAATGAAAGCTCTGCATGCCATTATGAGAAGAGTGAAAATCAAGTGAACCAGTCATCTGAAGGGTAGATACAGTGAGAAATAATTGAACATTCACTAAACAAAGGAAGAGAAAGGATCTAATGAGGTTTGGGTAGTAACAGCCACTGCAGAAGTTCGTAAGATAATGAGGAGAGGCAACAACAGGTCATGAAAAACAGGAGGGCAACTTGTTTAGCTGGCAGGAGCTCTGAGATGCTACAGCTGCAAGACAGAGCAGCTAGAGAGACAGAGAGAAGCATGCGTTTATTCTCCTTGCAAAATGAAAACATTCTGAATTAGGATACAGCTTAAAATAAAAGCAACCAATCTGTTAATTGTAAAGCACAGCCCCACACAGCTAATAATCTGTGCACATCACGCACATAGTCAGGAGTCAAAGGAATACACTGTTTTCCATGACTCATCAACAGTGGGCACAGAGACGCTTGTAAACATCATCAAGCAGAGTTTTATTCATTCTGAACTATGCATTAGGGAGTTTAGTGGACGCTGTTAAAATTCTTCAAGCAACAGTCTGGAAAATCATGCTAACAAATAACCTACCTTTGTAATCTGCTGTGCACTGAACATAACAATAAGTCACAACAGGCTGTGCATCAATAGACTATTGGCACATGCTTTGGAGGCATTCTGAGGACCAAAGCAGAAGGCTGAGTGCCTCCATCCATCCAAGAAGAGCACCGGCAGCCTACTAATGCACACCCTAGCCTAGCTAATTGTTATAGCAATATGGCTCATAAATTTCAAATTTTGGGTTTTCAAAAATATTTCACGAAAATCTTAGAACTAATATTCATCTCTCTTTACAAACAGTAGATAAGAGGTACCTATTTTTCTTTTTTTAAGCATACGACTTGTCTTGAGGGTTGATTTTCATAAGGTAGTATTAGTTCAGATACTGTTATTACAGTAAACACTTCAGAGTCTATGCACTTACAGCCCCTGAGACTAGTAACAGCCATTATTGGGGTGGGAGTTTGGTTTATTTGGGTTTTTTTTTCCCCAGATAGGGAACAAAACATGAAGAGCTGAGCTGACTTGCCCAAGGTCACAGAATAATCTAGCAACAGGACAGATAATTTAATAACATTTCAAACTAGCCACATAACCAGTGAAAAATGTAATGGAGATAGATCAGCGAAGGTTTCCTAACCCTTTTATAACCCTTGTCTCTCTCCCATACAGCTAATCTCCTACTAAAACCGAACATTGACAAAATAATTTCTGGTGACAAAATAGGCACAGCTTGGTGAGGAGGGGATACTGCTGGCAGAGGCAGGAGCTGCATACACCGCAGAAACTCTTTACTCATTTTCTTCATCCTTAGATTCTGACTAAAAAGCTGTATTTCTGATGGGAACATAGAAGCAGAAGCAATGAGCTCTTTAAAGAATTCCATGCAAGAACAAGATTAAAAGCAGAGAATTACAGAAAATGCCATATATCAAGCTACTTGCTCCAAAGAGATTCCTACACAAGCAAGCAACAACCAGCATCCAGTTACCATTGTAACATCAGAGTTACTGCATGGCTGATGAAGCACATTTGAAACTGGGAATTCTCTGGGTCCTCAGCCATTCTCAATTTTCCTACAACAGGCTGGAACAGGCACAAAAAATTCTTTCTCGTACAGGCTTGGTCCAGAACTGGTAATGATTTTACCCATCTTACCTTCCCACTGAGGACCTGAATCTGCTAGGTATCCTTTCTTTGGAGAAAAGAGGTTTTCCACAGAAAATAATCTCCACAAGCAAATCCACTTAAAAAGTGAGGTGGAAGAATTCAAGAAGGGGATGCATCTCAGAGGCCTTTATATTCCTGGGGTTGTTAAAGGGGAAAATTTATGGAAACAGCTGAGCTGACATCTGTCTAATAAAATCATCTATGGTAGTAAGACAATTATTCTATTCTGGACTTGCTAGCTCTCAGAGGAGTGCTGGTTTTACTTTAGGATATTGTACTTAAAAGAACCTAGGGAAATATTACAGGATGAAAAATACAATTAGCCAAAGAAAATCTTAATACCAAACAGAAACAAGAAATTAGCACACTGTATAAATACATCAGATGATGTTATAAAGATTAAAGCAACTCTAGCCATTAATCACAAGACCTGAAAAAGAAACAGAGGCCTTAAAAGTATCAGGGAAAGTGTAGTTTAAGTGTTAGGAAACTCTCATAACCATAACAAGGAGACAATAAGAGAAGTTACTGCATAAAGTGCTGGAATCAGTTATGAGCAACAGACTGGACGCTTGTTCATCTTAAAGAGCTTAAGAATAATTAGTTCTGCTTTGCTACAACGACAGAGAACTGACCACATGGCCTCTCTCCATCTCAACAACAGTATACACAATTGCCTTCCCTAGAGCTCACCTACCAGGAGAAGTCTTTTATAAAACACTGGGTTTGCCTGTAAAAAAAAAAAAAAAAAAAAAAGAAAACACAGAAAAGTTGATCATTGCACAGAAGTCTGCACTCAAGCAGAGCAATGCCAGGTTTCAGTAAAACCTTTCAAGCCAAAACACAAAGCAGTATAATTATGCTGACACTTTATACACAGCTTCCTTTGGAATACACTAGGAAACCATTCTCTTACACCAAGGAACACTTCAAAAAACACTCACAAGCGAAAAGCAGTCATCACTAGGCAATGCCATTCCATGTTTCAGGCCATCCTACCACACCAGAGTGTTCCCATACAAGATGAAGCACAATGCTACCATTACAGCTGAATATATTCATTCAAGTCTCAGAAAGAGTAAGCACCCCTCATTTGGGCAGAACTTCTCTGGTTCTGTGAACTCAATTCATTAAACTTTGTTTTTTATTTATCTCAGTCTGAAAACTAGGCAACTGCCTACAGCAGTGAAGAGGGAATCTCCCATGTAATAAATTTTCTAAAATCTGGAATATATTACACATATGACATCTCCTTTCCAAAACCAGTGTTTCAACTGGTTTTAGCTTCCATCCATGGTTTCCAAATATGTCAATGCTCATTAGTATTAAGTTCCTTGATTTTGTCCAGATTTTTAACTAAAAAAAACCCACCAAGTTAGCTGCAAATCTAGCTTTACATCTAGAATTGGATGGTACAGTCTTTCAAAAGTAAGGGTGGTTTAGGTCAGGGAGGATATTTAGGTCTACCTTGAATGTACCCTGAAAACAAGGACTTCCCAAAAGTTCTTCTCAATTTCTTTTGCTATATTTCAACCTTAACTATTTATATTGGCATGATGCAAGACATCTAATCTCATTTCTTGGCACAGGATCTTGGCTCTCTACTTGTGGCAAGATGTTGTTTCTCATACTGTTGAGAATCAGAAGAAGAAAGGCTTTAGGCCACCTTCATAGTTCCTAGATGTGGAGATTAACAAGAGCATAATGTCCAGCCCAAAACAGAGCAGGCCAAAAGATATTTCAATTTATTTCAGCCACACATGGACCTAAAGAGCCCACACAAAGTGCAAGAACAGCTGTAGCTTAGATGAATGTGAGTCACATCATCTCCAAGTACATGGTACCACAGCACTGCTGGTGGCCCTCTGCCACCCACAGGGAATTCCCATGCAGCTGGCTAAGATGGAAGCAGTGGGATGGACTGAAGACATGCCAAATCTTCACTGAAAGATAGAAACTATGCTTCTGTCTCTCAGCTTAAAGTCTTCCAGATTTCCTCTAACAACACTTCAGACCACCAGTTTGCTATTTGCACATCCAACCATACACATTCTTCAGTTAGTTTTCTGCTGTCTACTTTTTAGGGCATTTCTCTCATTTGTCTCCCATGACAGAGTACATAGTCCCTCTAGCTGATGTATCAAGCTGCAAGAGCTGTGAAAAATTGACCACAAAACAAGTTTTAGAATTAAAATGCATTCAGTTCCTCTCACTGGACCAGTTGGATCACCACTGCAGTTCACAGAATCCAATCAGACACTCCCCTCTATCACCACTAGTGTACTTTATCACTAGCACAAGCTCAGCTCTACAGCAAGAAAACTGGTGAGGTAGCTAACTCTCCTCCTGACCTTGCCCGGTTTACAAAACAATCACTCCAAAGGGTGAGCCGGCTGACCACAGGTGCTAGGAAAGAAAACCTCAAGATAGATGGGAACCACTTTCATGGCTCAGTGTCACTAACTTTACATAGGTAACAGGAAAAGGAATAAGGAGGAAACAGTTAAGGTCTCTCCTTTACCCCGTATCCCTCATATTCTCTTTGCCTTTCTCTTCCTTCCCTCAAATAATTTCTCATTCTCTTTCTTGCTTGTTGTATCTTCCAGGTGTTCTGGAAGGGTTTGGCCTTAAACAGCAAATTAAAGCTACACTGAAAGTTTTAGATGCATCTACGTTTATACTAAGTTGTTGAATCTTCTACCTCAGTGTCTTTTACTTGCAGTATGAAGTTTCTCCAGCATAAACAAATGACACTTCTTGGGGAGATGGAGGAGTGCAAGAGAAATCCCTTTCTCCTGTGAGCCAGAGTGGAGAGGGCTACAAAGTGGGGCAACCACAAGCAACCTTTGTAAGACTAGATACTGCCTCTTTAATGCTGCTATGGGCTTCATTCAGTATGACATGAGGAAGGAAGCATTTGAAGGAAGAGAGGTCTGCCTCTCCCTGCACCAGGGCATAAAGCCACCCAGACCCTTTGCTGGGAGAAAGCAAGATACAGGAGTTGGCTTTTACTTCTGAAGTAATTCTGAACTGCCTATTACATTGAAACACAGAGGATTGGAAACTGGGTAGCAATAGCACCTTGGAGCAGGACTAGAGATAATTATCCTTCATAGCTATGCTTATCCATCTAGTTTATTCTCTTTTGGGTAAAAAAATTCTAAGCATCTTTAAAAATATTCCCAGTAAAGTGCCCCAAATGTCCATTAGCTACTTCTGAAAATACACACAGCAAGAACATCTTCCAGGAGAAAATTTTAATTAATGTACGGTGCAAACCTTTCTCCCCAGTGTACCAGGGTTCATGATGCAAAAGAAGTCAGGCCTGTAGCAAAGAGATTATGAGGATTTAATCCCAAGCAGGTGCTGTGACCCTGAAATTATAAAAGCAGACACTTCTGGATTGATTTCCACATTCCTTCATCTGGCAGCACATGGAAGTTTCACTCAAACCTGTTACATGGCTCCAGGCCTCTCACTGCTTTCTAAAATGGCACTTCTTAATCTCTTGAGTTTTAAAACCCAACAGCCTCCCTCTCGGCCTAGGGAGCCTGAGGCAGGTGCAAAGGAGCCTTGATTTTACTTTAAGGCAACATCATTCTATTCTTTGTCATAAAATGCCAGCATTCATCATGCATTCATCTGCTATATATGAAAGGGCAATGGGATTACTGCCTGTGAACCTTGATGGCATAAGGGAGCAAGGCTAATTTAACTGTCATTAAGCTATAAGTAGCTCTTGTATCAAAAGAAGTTCAGACTACCTTCACCAATTAGCCTTCTCTCCTCAAAGCCTGCACACAAACCTACACATATCTTATTTTGACTGTGTATTGGAAAGAAAAAGATCCATTTTGGAAGACCTGATGCTCCTGAGTTGAGCGCAGAAGGTCACCAGACAGTGTCTCTGCTCATTCTACTGACTTGTCTACCTCCAAAAAAACAGTAAGGATGCTGGCTTCTAGGCCAGGTGAAAGCACTTACAGTCCTCATTTGCTGCAGGTTGATTTGTTTAAGATCTCAAGCTGCAATTCTCATACTTACAAGGAATTCATTGTTTCATGAAATGGGAACAGTTCTTACCCATTGCTCCCTACTTATGCTGCATTTGAAAGAAATCAAGTCTGGGCCCAGTGCTGACAAGTCCTGAACATAAATAAACTCTGCAGTCACACATCACAGAATACAACAAACAGGCAGAGAAGCCCAAGTGACAGGGAAAGCATCCTGTTAGAATCAGCCTGTGCTACTACCAAGCAGACTCATCCGCAAGCTGTTGCGCATACAGTACTCACTCATAGCAGCAGTCCCATGTGGTTAAATGGCACTAAGTGCACAAGCAACCTTCTCATACAAGCCTGCCTAACTCTGTTGCCCCCTTGTTCACATTTTAAAGAATTTCTCTCATATGTTCCTTCCAGCACTAACCCTTTATAGAAGATTAATGTGTTTATAGATGCAGTACTACTAACCACTGCAAAAATGACTCTACAAACTCTGAGTCTGCGTTGAAGGTGAATTACAGCACACAGATGAGCTGCAAGTGTGGCTGAGAACAAGATGGACAAGGACAAGACCTCAACCAGCCACCAAGTTCCATCACCATTACTAAACCAGGGATGGACAAGATTTACACCTACGTAATGCTGATACTTGTCACCAGGAAGGAAGGGTCTTCCTGCAACCTTGGTGGCACCTCACTTAAGGAAAGAAGGAACAGAAAACCTTTTATCAAATTGATCAACTGTCAGGTCATCTGCTACACAAGCCCTTTATTTGAGCTCCAAGTTGGGCACTTCAACAGTTCTGTTCTTATACAATCTCTTTTTTTCTGGCCATAAGCATCACCCTGACAGAGGTGGACCTCACATGCAACCAAAATATCATGTTGGCTATTTCTGAGGCTGCTTCAGTATCTCCTGGTAAGTGCTATAGGAAATGGATACCATGCAAGTGCCTTTTGTCCCACTTTTCCCATATCCTCTGCTGCTACCCCCTTATTTTTGTCAAAGAGTTCAGACATACTAAAAAATACCATATTTTAAAATAAAATTCTAAATGTGCAATGCTCTAAGCTGCAGTTTAATCCTACTAAGGAAGGTCATTATTCTCAGTAATTCAACTTGCAAAGTTTCACCCTTCCCAGAGAACTGAATGGCAGGGTTTTTTCTGTCTTGCCAAAGACCAATTACAGCAAGGTTTTACTAATACAATTTAAGCCTCCATGCCCCCTTTACTTTTTTCATGCTGGGAATATCATATGTTTTGATAGCTTTGTATTATGCAGTTTTTCACGGCTGGAGATTTCAAACACTGTGATTGTCCTGCCAGGAATCACACAGGGGGCTTTCCTTTAGAAATTCAGCTGCTATGATTGTCCTGCCAGAACTCATATAGCTATGTGGAATGCCCTACAATTTTACTGTGCTAAGTCTTTAACTCATATGTTTACCTTGAGGGGAATATGGGAACACTAGCAGTGAACTATTCCACTCCAACTTGTCTGAGTTCCAGGATGTGATTTCACCTTGCAGGGTTTGTACCAATTAGCAGGCACCGAGGGATCTCCTTTCTGAATAGGCACATAACAGCTCAGAGGGGATTCAGTTTGTTTTTCCAAGTGAGTTATTTACATGAAATTCTCTTACAGACCCTCAAGCTTCAGCCCTCTTCTCAGAGCAGCCAAGGTGTTTGCCTGAGTGAAGATCCTGTGTACATGTTCGAATCGCATTTCTCCTGCTCCTCTGACTGTAGGTGCCACCACACTGGGACATGAGGAACACATCCCAAGCAAGCTAGATTGCAGAAGAGTGACTGTATTGAGGGCCCTTTTGCAACAAGTCAGCATATCAACAGGCTTGACCCAACTCTCTCCTTCCAGTGCAGGGCAACATTATACTAAACAGCTGCAATTGGTAGTTAGATGAAGTGCCTTTGCCATTGGGAACAAAGAGAAGCAGAAGCCAAGGAAACAAGCTATGGGAAGAGAAACATTCTCCTGAAGGGAAGTAGGTATACTGTTAGGAGACTCACTTTTCAATTCCTTGCATTTTGGGAGTAACACAAACATCTCACATGTATAGCTCCTATGACCAAAAAGCATCTTGAAAGTTTTTGCGTATTCTTTCTATCTAGCAATTCAGTTACATTGTAAAAAGGGACTGAGATTCCTCTGGATGTATCCACACCATGGGATGCCCCTCCACCATCTGCTCTTTGAAGACAGAGTGCTGATTTGAGCCAGCTAGAGGGAATTCTCATCTAGAAAAGACACCTGCCCCAACAGTTACTATACTGTCCCTTTGTACAGTCTGCTTCACACAGGCTAGACACATGTGCTTTTTTGACACAATGCACTCATAGGAACTGAAAAGCCTAAGATTTTCCATTTCAAACGGACTTGGTTTAGGTCCATACAACACAAAGCATACTTAATGTTGAAGCAGCAAAAGTTTATTCTGCAAGACAAAAATCAGACTTGCTGCTACGAGTCGCAAGTAAGCAGAAGACCACAAGTAAAACAAATTTAAACACAACCTTAAGTTCAACTTATCAGCAGGAATCCTTCACAGCTTTCAGTACCCTTCCTTTAGCTCTTCCACAATGAGAGCTCAGACCACCACATCCCACCAGGCTGTACACTCAACTTCCCTGTACAGCCCCTTAGGACACCTGGGGAGTTAGATTTTGCATTCACATCCAAATGCTCAAGACAACTTTCTAGAACCACACACCACAGACACCTGAATCTGACTTCCTAGGCCTGGCCCAGCCTCTGGGTACTTGAAGGGTCAGCCATCAATGGCTTTTTTGGAAATCAGTCACAGCTGACAATGTAGAAGGGTTTTCTTTTTGCTCCTGGATGTCCTACCAGCAGCTGCCTATGTTACTCACATGAAGTTGTGGCTACCAGCACACTCATATAAAAATATGCTTGTATATGTTTTGTATAATATTGTCAACCTCATGATTTCTGAGGTGCTAGATGATTTTCAGGGAGACTACATGCAACACCACAACCAGCACAGAGACTTGAGTTATTTTTGCCAGAGGCAGTTCCCCACTTCCTTACCTTATAAAATTCAAAACTGTGAGCTTGGCTACAGCTTTTACTGTAAACATAGCAAACTTATGCTTCATCTTCTGCATCTCTTTGTTTTTGAACATATCTCTACCTGACAGACAGCTACTTGCTCTGCCTGGTGGCCTCAGTGCTATGTTCCACAAGAAACTGGAAGTGTAGAACCTCAAGAGGAGCTTACATGTGTAGGAGATAAAGCTTGTCAAGAAAGAGGATATAAACCATGAAATTTTTTGCAATCATTAAAGGTGACTGCAGACACCATGTTTTTCATACTTTTAAAAGTATTTTAACTCTGTTTTTCCCCCCACCAAAAGTTTCTTCTTCCCTTCTCAGAAAAGGTCATAAATTATGAAACAGACTTAAAAACAAACCTCTGTCTGCTTTTATAGCTTGTTCAAAGTAGTAACGGATTTTCTGGCACAAAACTACCATCTCCACTTATATCTTTGTTACTGACTATAGCTGTTGAGAAATCTTGCCTGCTATGGCAGTATCATCAATTTATTGATAGTATAGATGCACGAACAGGACATTTGAGTATGGGGTAAGATAATCAAAGACTTTATTTGTAGTCCTTTCAAATGTGGGGGGGGTTTCTCCTCCAGCATACAGAAACAAGTGATAACGCTTTATCCTATTTAAACAGCAGTACTTTCAAAATTCCTTCAGCAATATTCTCCTCTGCAGCTCTACTCATCTACAATGCAGATTCATGCAGATCCTGCCATCCTCAAGAGTCTGCCAGTTCTAAGTGAGGTAATATATTTTTCTAAGCTGGGTTACACCAAGACTTTTGCTTTCAAGACACCCTTCAGTGTTTCCAGAATGGAAAGTTTAAGGTTTCCTGAATAAATCTTAAAATGTGGAATCTTAGCGACAAATATTTTAGCTAAGAACCTTCAGACCTCTTGCCTACAGAATTTCATTTGCATTTTATTCACAAAAATACCTCTGAATGAAAAATGCAATTGAATGCCATCTAGGTTGCTTCTAGGTATTTTACTGCGTATTAGAGACAGGAAGCAGATAATTTAATCTTATTTAGTAGAGGTATGCATGTCATAAAATGCCTGCTAGCTGCTCTTCAACCCAACCCATTTTACTCAGCAATGAAATAACATCTGAAAGACTTCCAGAAATGCCACTTCAGATGCAATTAATCAAGCCTTGCTCTAAATGCAAGAATGTCAGAATGTCAGGAGGTGTAGAGAGGGACCATGCACAGGCACTGGCAGGCAAGGAAACTATTCCTTTAGGGCAGTAAAAAAGTGCTCTTGGAGTAACATCAGGGTGCTGATATGCTTAAGATTCGTAGTCTATGTCGCTGTACTTACTGTCTCACATCCCTGGGCACATGGTAACCTTCACAGGCACACAACGCAGTGCTCTGCTGTTTGTGCACATATTATAAGGATATGTAACTCAGTTCACCATGTTATTCAAAGACTTATTTCAAGTTTACACACAGCAGATTCAGGGTGTACCTGCTATTATTTGTAAGAACACACATGCTTTCTTCCAGCACTGAGCATTCACCTCTTTCAACTATTTGTCGAATTACAAGAACATAGCTCATCACTAAGCTTAATGACTGAAAGGGACTGCTTTTCATGTAGTGTACTTCCCAGCATCATGCTGTCTAGCTTCTTCTATAAAGACCTGAGTGGAAGTCTCTCTATTACACAGATGTGTGATACATTGTGTATTCATTTCTGATCACACAGGGACACCTATATTTAAAGCTATGAGCACAGGTTTATTTAGACTCCAAACAAAACGAAACTGTTTTGAGAACTTCAATGAATCACAGAATCATTCCAACCTTTTCCATTTAGGTTGGAAAAGACCTTCAAGATCATCGAGTCCAACCATCATCCATGCCCACTAAACCATGTTATAAAGTACCCCGTCTACACACTTTTTGAATACCTTCAGGGATGGTGACTCAACCACTTCCCTGGGTAGCCTATTCCAATGTCTGACAACCCTCTCATGAAGAACGGTGTGGAATTCAGTAAAGACTTCCATTTGAGCTCCCCAGCTTTGAATTTCCTCTCAACCAGTACTGTGGCAGATTCTAGGCTATATTTAACATTCAGGAGCTTTTGCACCCAAATCACCTTGTAAAGCATTAGGTTCCTGCCCTCCACACCTCAGAGCTATCACTATACTACAATGAGGGAGGAATGAAGGAGCAGATAAACACTCTCAAGCATTGCAAATACTTTCTCACTTTGCAACAGCCCCAAGCAATGCAGGGTCCCTGGTCTGCCCATAGGATAGAAAGAACAACTGGAAAGAAGTTAAATAATTATTTCTAAGTTTATAGTCAATAAGATAATGAAGCAGTATAACACCCAAATAACCCCATGAAGTACATACTTAGCCAGAATTAGCAGCAAGTATTATTAAGTTTTTGAAAAATGGCTATTGATCTCAAAGGGCCTTTATGTCAGGAATGGCCCATATATACACTTTATAAACTACTACTTTTGTATATTGCTAACATTTAATAATAAACAGCAGTACTGCAATAATGTTATAAATACATAAATGCTAGCACTTGCTCAAAAGTGGATAAAAGAAAAACCATAACCTGAGTCACCTTTCACATTTTCAGAGGAAGCTTTTTTTACATTGGTAGTATGAGAAGTCAAATTCACTGTCTTCATAATACTAACACAGACATAGCCAAGCTCCTCTTTTCATCTGCCTGAAGGCACAAGAACTTTGCTAGGGGCATAAATTATGGGACAGCTGGGTTCTTTCATCTATCATCTTTCATCACAGTGTCATCAGTTGAAACCTTCACCATTACCCTTTTATGCTCTAAATTTTCTTCAGTTCCCTTCTTTTCACAAGGCAAAGTGCTTGACTTTTTTTTTTTTAAACTTAATAATGGTTAAATACTTTTTCTGCTGCTATAACTGCAACCTGCATCTCTTCCAATTTGTTATTTATCCATATGTTTACATACTCTCTTGCTGAAGATGGTCAACAATGCCTCTTCAATCTCAGACCTGTCCCAGCCTTTTCTAAGACATTTTCTTTTGTGCTGTGTTGGGAGGGAAAATGCATTGCTCCTTTACCTATCTGTTCCAGTGCCTAGGGCTCTTCCCTCGGTGCTAACATCACTATTTCTAGCACAGGGGCTTGTGCCCAAGTTAAAAGGAATGAACATAGGTCCGGATTAATTGCATTCAGGCTGGCAGTTTTTTTGTCATCATTATCAGATGATGAAGCACCTAGAATATCATATCCTTTGTCCCTGCGATGCACTCTGACCTACTGCTCAGAAGCCATGACAATCTGGTACCATTTGCTGTGGTTTTGCATGTTATCGTCTTGCCTGGTCTTATTTGCTGCAATACACTTTGCTGAGTTTCAGATGCTTCTCTTTTCTGCCTTTAGACTCTTATCCTGTGTGATTTAGGATTCTCTGCAATTTTGATTTTATGAAAAAACTGTCTCCATGATCTTCAGTGTAGACTAAATTACTCCTCTCCTTAGTTAATAACAGTGGTAACTGCCAGTTCTTGGTCTTTCAGTAGCTGTATTTGAGTAGGTGGTCCCAAAACCCTGCCATGATCTAATTTCTTTCCATGGTTCATGTAATCCAGGTACCTCTCAGTACATATAGATATGGTTCACTTCGCATACTCAGCCATTAAGGCAGAGGCCATAATTTGAATATGTGATAAGATACTAATGCTATTTATTCACAGCAAATAGCATCTGGCCCTGGGGACTGAAGATCCCCATGTATGACTTTGGAGATAGGGAAACAAAAAGAAGGATTTTCACTCCAAAAATCAAATGTCAGCACAAGCTTCCAACAAGAAACTAAAGGTGGCATACTTCTGCCTCAAATCTAAAGTTTTACAGCTCTCCACAACTATTTTTTTCTCTCCAGATACCGTCAAAGCTTGCTTCTCTATTCAGTAGATCTTCTAGAACAATTAAGGTCTTGTAATTAAACTCACTGGGCCATGATTCCCATGTCCCTTTTTTCTTTCCTGCAAGTATATTTGTTCTTTTGAAACCTCACCTGTCCTCTGAGTTCTCCAAATTAACTGAAAATGGATCCAATTAACCAGTTCACTGAGCACACTATGTTAAATTTCATCTGTTTGCTGATTTGAATATGCTCAGATTCTCCAGAAATTCTTTAACAAGCATTTTCCTGCTCTGTGACTTTCCCTCCTTTCCTGCCAGCTTTATCAAAGCTCCTGCTGTGTTCATTTCTAAAGTGAACATTGAGGCAAAAATAATAGTTAAGCACTTCAACCTCCAGAAGTTTCTCCCAAAGGACAAACTGGACATACACATCCATCATCCTCAAAATCAGTGTGTTGCTTACATAAAAATACACATATTCATTCCTCGCCCCACTCCACAAATGGCAGCTGATGACCGATGAGGAACAAATGACTCTTCCATACAGCCATCAGGTTTTGTTTAGATGCATCACCAGCTTTCATAGCCTAGTTCTCCACTACAGTGACTCTTCAGTGAAACACTAAGCACATGCCCGTCTGTAACCAAGTTCATAGACTTAAAGGCTGACACTTAAGCCTGTTAGTTGTATGAGGTCCTCAGATGGTTTCCTGGAGTTATTAATCTGTTTAGCTCTGGACAAGTGCTTAAATATAGCTGAGATCTGTATCTTTTTCGGTTTCCTTCTTATGTACTCCTTCCCAGTTTATACTTGTTCTTAGTCCAAAGTACTGATGGACCGTTATTACGCCTAATTGTAAAAATACCATCAGTTTACCAAAATGCTTCACTGTTGTGATCTTATCAGCACTTTCTCTCTCAAGAATGTCTTTCAAATTTATTTCAAAGATAAATATATCAGAATACAAACACAGTGATAATCTCAGTAAAGCACCATACATCAAGAGAACAGTGCTATCCTGTCAAACAATCTCATCAAAATTCTGTCAAACTGTTTTGATAAAGGAGAAAATAAGTACATCAAGTATATCAAACTGTGAGTACATTTGTATATCAAAAGACAGCACATTGTCCTGAACAGTATAAATGGGGCTACTGCAGTAAACAATATTTCTGTTGCAGAAAAAAAAAACCACACTCATACTGCTTACTGAAAGTTGGACACACAGAAACCAACAGCCCCGTGTCTGAAATAATTTCTCATTTAAAGGGAAAATATTGCTAATAGCTTCCTGTGAATTCAAATACATTTACAGTCATGTAATCACAAAGTACTGAAACTGACAGTAATTAAATGAACAAGACTCTGCTGCAATGAATGGATATGACTAAATGTCATAAGTACCAACAAAGTATTTCAGCCACACAACTCTCGCTCTGAAAATCTTAATTTTTAAAGACAACTCAACTGAACAGAAATAGCAATGCTAAGGAAAAAAAGTCAGCATGAAATACTGACAAACTTTTGGCTTCAGCAGTTTTGGAAATGTCTAGGAAACTACACAAATTGTACTTCTATAACTTTTCTTTTCTTTTCCCAGAACATCTGCATTGCACTACCACGTTTTTCTTCTTTTTTTGGTAGTGGGAGGTATAATGAAAGCAACAGCTGAAGATTACTAAACTTAACTGAAAGCAAAGTTTGAGATTTTCATTAAGAAACTGACAAAAAAAAAATCAGAACTTTTCCATGAATTTATGAAAAAGTGAGTGGAACCACAAAGCCCACCACCAAATAGGTGGATTTCCAGAGTTTGTCATTGCATGCAAAGTGTTCCTGTTAATAAGAAGATAATGTTTCACATTGTTCCTACAGAGCTCATGCTTCAGCACAAATTATTGTTTTTGTAGCTATTCACCTCATGACAGAATATATGTAGCCATCTACTCAGCCTGCATTTCAGGACTACAATGTTGAGATTGGTCTCCTTGGAGAAAATCCTATTAAAAACAATATCAAACCCCTACCAAATACAGCAGAGAATAATTTATTTCTTGTTTTACAAAACAGTGTCAACTTTTTTATAATGCCAGATTCCATGCTGATGCAACATGTTGTTCCAAATTTGCAATTTATTAACAACTAAATACTCAAATTCCCATTTCTCCAAACAACAACAAGCCAAGACACAAGACACAGTTGCACTTCATTAAAATGGCTCAATATTTAACAAAAAATATTTTCATATAATTTATTTTTACTCTCTGTGTGTGCACTTATATCCTTTCTAGCCCAGGATTTTATTTAACTTCTTCGGGGGGGTGGGGGTGGTGGTGGTGGTAATGGTGTTCAAGGAAAAATTACAAATCCTTATTAAATGAAGTCCCTACCTTATATGCATATTTAGAAACTACTATTTAAAACACTACAGTTACACTGTCATTACTCTTAATGGCCCTTATTTATGCTTATATTTAAAAACATAAATCTATGATCTTCACTGCAGAGAAAGGCAAAATGAACATTCAAAGGTGATGGAAATACTTGCAGATAATTAGTTGTAAAGAAGTTGAGGGTGTATGTCAGTTCCTTATTTCTTTAAATACCACTTATGGCACAGAAATTACAACTCAGCTGAGCTTTGATACTAACTAGTAGCCCTAATTCTGCACTGTACTCATTAAGACAGAGAGATACAAAATAATCCCTTTTCAGGGTCTTTAGAGAAGTTTATTAGCTAATTCCTGTTAAACTATGCACTGCCTTTTCTCTGGTAGACTTCTACCATGTGTTAAGAATCCATAAATTTGCTGACATGATAAAAACATGCTTTTATTTCCTATTATTTCTTGCATATTAGCCCTCACATTATCAATATACCATTTTACGATATTACTAAGGAAAGAGACCCAAAATTCCCCTTCCTTATAACAGAGCTCTTTTTTCCCCTTTGTGTATTAGTTAACTAAACAGCCTGTTAACCAACTGCTAATCTCCTACGACATTGTGGCAGTCTCCCATGAGCTGGATAGGTGTGCATACAGTATGACTAATTACAGTACAGTATTAATATGATGGAGAGAAAGTAAACAGACATCAAAGGCTGAGCAATCTCTGAAGCTGATTCACTGCGATTCCTAGAGCCCTGCTGTACAAAACACTAAGTACACAGGGCATTAGGCAGACATCAGGTGATCTTTTCGGCCATATAGCCAGCTGTATGAATTCGAGATCAGGACATCAGAGTTGCAGCAGTCTTGAACAAATTGCAGAGAGCTACAGTGACTTACATATGATCAGAGGTCATCTTTCTAAATCTCTCTGGATAGTTTTCCTAGGTCAAGGGTTTCGTTACAAAGGACAACTGTGCCAGCCCTAACCAGCACTGCCTCTGAGTGAATATAGATAAAGGCCTTCAAGAAAAGGGCGAGTTGCTTATAATCTCCCGTTATTCATGGGTGCTTTACCAGCTGGCAGCAATGGATTAGCATGTATTCACTGCTAACACTGATCTTTAGGATTCACTGAGGTGAAAACAAAGGGATCAGCCACGGATTTCTGACTCCCCTGCATCTTAAAGTTAAATATATTTAATAACAGCTGTGCTAACATACTGAGCCCAGCTACAGCCTCCCCTCATTGCACTTGATCATTATCAATCATAGAGCTGCAATAACTGAAAGGTTTAATTGGCAAGAACAACGGCTAACAAAGGAGTTTGGGTTGTGGGTGTTGGGGTTTTTTTAAATAGATAAACATTAAAGCACATGGGAGAAGTGTAACCAGTAGATCTCTGTATTTTATACTAAAACCCATTGTTTAAAAATAACAGTCCCTCTCTACCAACCCAGACAAAGGCCCTGAAATACTAGAGGGAGAACTGCATTTGTTCTTAAACTCTGCTTTCGGCTCAGTGGAGGGGTGGGGAAACCCACTCCACACATTTCTAAACAAGCCATTACAGAACATAAAGATTCAAATCCCCATAGACCAAGCTGGAACTGCAACATAGGTCAGTCCCATCTGGGATGGGAGCTCTAATTACAAAAAAACCCCAGATTTAATAAGACAGATCTTTTTACACTACTTCACAGAAAAATACTTAAAGCATAGGAAGCAATCTTTATGTAGTATATAAATTAACCTGCTTTCAGGAAAGAATACTGTAAACTTTATTCTTTGATTATGCTTTCTGACAAGGGCAATCTCCAAGGAACATTTAAACATGGATCTGTGGTAGAAAAGTAACATACTGCAAGGGTAGCAAATTAATTAGGTTTTTCATTGCTAAACTACTAATTGACATGGGATAAGAATGAGAATTGAAATATAATTAACCATAGCAGTCTTGCAAAACAGCCACAGAATGTTTTAAATTCCTAGTCAATTAAGAATAACATAGATTACATTTAAAATAAAGGAAGCTACTACTTTATGCTATTCACATATGAGAGTCTGAACATTAATCCACAGTAAATGGAAGTATGCCAAAAACAGCAGTGTAAACAAAGATAATATCAGGCATTCACAAAATCATAAACAGGCCCCACAAAACAATGAGATTACTTTTAAACACATAGGACTTTTCAACCTGCACAATTTGGGATATTTTTCATGGTGCAATAGCATAGAAGGACTTAGAGATTGAATCTTTAAGTTTTCACAACTAGAAATACTGTTTGTGAATGAAGTCTAGGATCTTCTTGTCTTTACTAGAATGAGTATTTCTGCATTGCCCTAGCAGGACTGGGCTCAGGTCTTTCAGTTAAATTAAGACCCCTGTAAGTATGATCAAATTTGCATCCCCAGTGGCCACCTCACTGGCTTCCATTTGGGCACTTTTAAAGAGCTGACCAGGCATTTGACTTCCAGCTGCCATTAATCCTGTTGAACTTCATCATCAGTCACACAACATTTTAGGCACATGCCCAGCATAACACCAGAAGTTGCTTCTGCAGTTGATGGGAGTTTTGCCATTAGTTGCAGTAGCAGGAGGCTCCTGCTCTGCACTTTCTATCTTCACAGCAGCAGAGTCCCTCTTTTCATAGGCGGAACACACACATTCAAGTTCAGCAGTCTGCAACCTCATCTCAGGCTCTCCAAAAGTACTTCAGTAAGGCCTGAGCCTTCAGCTCTCCAAAGTCCATGGATCTGTGAGGTGCATGACCACACAGTCCCAACAAGTCACCACTCAGACTCCAGCTCAAGCAGAACTCCCTTCAGCCCTTTTTCAAATGCAGCCTTGTTTAATCTCAACAAAGGGAATCAAGGAGCAATAGGATACAGGTTATCCGTCATCAAGCAGTGCACATACACTTGTTTTACCTAATGCTCAATCAGGCTCAGCTGATACAAACACCTGTAGAAGACAGGTCCACTTGCTGGTCATTGAGCCCCTTTGCTACCATACCAGCACCTCAACACAAATGTAATAAAACAAACGAATGGACATGCAATATTCATAAAATAATATGTGGTCACCCACTTTTTCCACACTTACTATATATCATCATCATCGATGAAAAAAATAAGCATTGAATCGCAACTGCAACTGCATGGAAGATTGAAGCAGACCAGGGAGAGCTGAGTAGCAGAGGGAATGCTTCTAATCTTCACAGGAAGGAATTCCATTAGGTAACACTCCCTAAAATGTTAATTGGACCAAATGATATCAAGGACATAACAAAAAATTGTCTCCTCCCTTCTGGTGTCAACACAGAATTATTTCTTACAGCATATTCTCAGTAGTTTTACATTAATCTGGCAATGAGATCCAGAGTCACATCCCTCACTGACAAAAATAAAAATAACAGAAGTGGGATTAAATTTCCCTTTGCTCAATTTCATCTCCCAAAAGCAGCCTTTTAATATCTATGAGGCAGTTATGAAGAAGACAGATCCAAGACTCCTCCAGAGATGTATGGCAGGAGGATGGCAGACAAAGGACATATACTGAAAGAAGAAAGTTTCTGAGTAGATATAAGGCTGTGCAGTTTGCATCATTGGCGACAATCAAGACCCAACTGAGCACCCTGGTCTGACCCTCCCTTGAGCAGGTCAAAGTGGACTTAAGACCTCCCTAAGGTCCTGCCCAGCCTGAATTATCCTATGATCCCATTACCTCTTGTCACACTCATGGACCACCTGAAATAATTGTGTCTACTTTCTTGTTTCTTGCATTTTTTAAGTATCCTGTAGGCAGTGACAGGAAGAGAGCTCTGTGTGGATTTGCAAGATTCACACAGGAGAATCCATCTGGATGGCCCGTTTCATTTGTTCAACAGCCTGGTTTCTAGCTTCCCTACAGATGACATTGTAGTAAGGCTGACTGCTCATTTCAGTAGTCATCCATGGCTGAAATTTGTCCTTGTTAGGAATGAATAAGACATGTTCAGTGTTCCCCACTCTCACAGCATATCTGAAGCCTGACCCCCTAAAGGCACTTGAGATTCTTAATCTCCATTTTCTTTTCTTTTTTTTCCACACAACATATTTGTAAGCCCACAAAGCTCTAACATGTTCCAGATATAACATATCAGCTCAGATCCCAGAAGACATATCCAGCATGCACTGATTTCTGTTTGCTTCTTACAATTTTGGTGCCTGACTTGAAAATACCTAGGGTTAGCAGTAGTGACATTTCCCATACCTTTTGGGCTAGTAGTCCCACCTAGCACAACATCTGCAGGTAGAAATGTAAGGGACAAAAGGGAAAGAAACCCAGGCAATAAGAAGTATGCATAACTGCAGATGGACAGGGGAGGCATAATTCATATGCAAAATGTAACATTATAGCAACTTCATTTGGCTTTGAGTTTATGAGGCAATAAACAAGCCCTGCAAAAGTCTTCTGAGAAGCATCACCACTCCCTTGGGCTGAGGTCCTGGCATTTATTTGCCAGAGGACTTTATTGTCTCATAAAGCAAAAGCCACGTGAAGCACAAGCAAAGCATTTCTTGCTCTGTAAAACTGTAATATCACACATGGTTATTTATTGTAAGGTAGCTCCATTATTTTTGGTCTCCTCACAATGTTTGGTGTTGACATTTGAGGAAAAGAGCGTTGCTGTCCCAGTTAAAGAGAAACTGCCTCTTTCCCTTTCCAAAAATGAATTGTCCTTTGGCAGCTTCTTACTGCTACATAATTTTGTCGTTCTGGCCACTCCATTTAGGTGCTGTGAATGGGGAACAGAGAAGACAACATTACCAACTTTCAAATTTTAATATAATCAGAAATCAAGAACTTTTAATATGATAGATTAATTCAAGAGCATGATCAAACTAAGGAGCTGAAGTGCTCTGTATGGGTAGAGAAACCAGTTCTTAAGTCAAAATCACAGTCTCAGGCAAAGACATTAAGTGATGAGAATTACATCATCAGAACAAAATTTAATTGGCTGACTCTAGGGCAGGACATGTTTGGCACACAAGTTTGTGCAAGGATTATTTTTTTATTTTTTTCCATGGACACCACTGGGTTTATATTTGTAAGTATTAGTATATTAGTACTGGTGCATTAATAAATGCTTTCTGTTGCCTTCTATAATTGATAATGTGGGAAAGATAAAGATCCCTCAGCAGAAGCAGGTAAGAGGGCCATCTTTTAGCTTTAATAATGCAATTCTTCCCGAGTAAAGAATTGTGATTGTAATGATTTTAGTTCCACCTTCCTCTCATTCCGTGCCTGTGTGCATGTACACCTGAGGGAGGGGGAGGGATAAGTGGATAACAGCACGTGTTCATTTCAACCAAATCTCAGAGTTTGGAGGCCATACTAGGGAAAGAAAAGACAGGAATGGATGTGAAATTAAAGCAAAATCAGAAACAAAGAAAATAAGGGAAATCCTAGAGAAGGAATGACTGAAAGAGCATGGATGACAAAGCATGTCAAAGGCACAAGCACCGTCATTAAGGAAGCCTGTGTTGCAGGCAATAGGCCATCCTGGGGCCAGGCTGGTTTCCCGAATGTGCAGCATCCATGAAAGAAGCTAGTTCTGTTTCAAAACAATTGAACTGAAGTAGTTTGCTGGACCTTCGTTCCCATGACAACAGCAATTCACTTCTCTCAATTCTGCAGTTTTGGTACTGTGATGAGAAATACCTTATTCTTTCATTGAAATACTGGATGAAGCACAGTAAGATAATTGCGAAACATCAGATCAATTTACTGTACTTCAGAAATAGTAACTTTAATTTTTCTTTGGGAAATACATTAAAGAGAACTTCTGCCTTGATCGATATCAGTGAATTCTTGTTGGTACTATTATAAGTTCACAAAAACACATCTTTATAACATAAATATATTATTACTAAAAGTCTCTGGCCAGAAGAGACTAACAAATTAAAGAAAGGAGAAGAGAAATACTGTTATCTCCATTTCACAGGTAGAAAGCCTTCCTGAGAGAAGAGTTTCCAGTTTTTGGTGGTGAGGCCTGAGTTTTTCATCTCCCCTGGAAGGTTTGCATTTGCTTAAGCTTTCAGCTTCCATAGCCATCCTACATACAGAATACTAATTTTGAAAATCCAGTTTAACTTCTGGCCCTAACTATACATATATTTCCATTTGCAGTACCCTAGTGCCAGTAGTCTCTTTATAATTTATTCCTTTAGCTCATATCCCATCAACAAATCCTGTGGCGTATTAACTGAGAAACCATACACCTTTTTTTCTGTAAGTACATACATAACTCTCTAGGCCTGCTTTCATGTGGAGCCATAGTAAAAAGTACATACCTGGTACTTTATGAACACAGAACAACTGTAAAATAAAAAGGATAAAATTTTAGCCTCATTGATGTCAGTGCCAAAACTTCTCACTGATTTCAATATGATCAGGATTTCATCTAGGTTCTTAAATTTTCCCCAAGAGAGTGTTTGCAGGTGAAAGCTTCCAAGCTGTGGTCCCTAGCTGACAGAGCCAGGTTTGTGGAGAGGACACTCTTTTATTTCCACACAATAAACTGCTCAAAATCCTTACATCTTCTTTTTGTCATCTTGCTCTGGAAAAACAGTGAATTACCTTCTTTTCTATATAATGCCATTTACTTCCCTATGCAGCCAGTGCCGGTAATTGTCTAAAGGATGCAGCCTGTCTCGGTAAAGTACAGATTTTATAACTCTTCAGAAATGAGATTTTAGTTCTGCAAGTTTTGAGAAGAAATAGATCTCCATCTATTTTTCTCAAATTCTTTTCCCAAAACATCCTGAAGTTATCAGGTTAACCTTTACTTGTGTCAGCAATGTGCAGTTTAAGGAGTCAGGGCATTCTGAGTTTTTGCACTTTGGTATTCAGAATGGAGAGAGGGAAGGACAGAAAGGGACAGCAGCATTAAAAAGAAAATCATTCCAGATTTTAACAAGAACTAAAAAATGTAAGTGAAATGTAAGTGAAAATCAATTTTACTTGTAAAGAGGTATTTTAAAATAACATTTCATTACGGTAAGTCAAAAGAGTTTGAGCAGTTGTAACGGCAAGTACATGGGGCGAGATCAGATTCCTCTGGCTCCTTTCCTTCCCCTTCTCCTCCTAGCCAATTTGCTCACATAAGTGAGCAAAGTATTAGGCAAATGGCCCTGCCTGTATGGGGCTGAGGAGAGGAGTAAGAAATTTAGAGCTCAGGAAGAGATAGTGCAGTGTAACCTACTTCTTAGGGTGACAAGTATGGAATGATTGATACAGAAGAGGATTAAGCTCTCCACAGAAATACAACACTGGAAAGGACCTCCAGAGTTACTGAGTCTAGTCTCCTGCTATTGTATATCTTCTATCACTAAATTTATTAACATCCATCTCAAAGTGTTTTCCATTTCTTCTCTCCCACACAGTCAGAAAATGTCCCAGAAACTCACTGCTTTGAAGGTTTGAAACATTCTTTCTGTTGGCACCAACAGTGTCTTTGAGATTAAATAGTGGGAGAGCAAGAAGAGCTGTAACATCTGCTAACATAGTAATGGACTGTTACCACATCGCCTCCCACCTTGCATTTTCTGGGCAAGCCAAGATTTTGGATCCCCTGCTTGCAAAGCAGTACTCCATTCCTCTGCTCCTCTTAAAATCTCATGTTCTGTTCATACAGTTGGATGTGGGTGGCCAGCTCTATACACGACATTATGGGAGGATCTCACTAGTGCCTCACACAGTGAGGAAATCTATTGCAAATCTATTGCAGCCACCTCTGAAATATATCAGAACCATGTCCTGCCCCCCACACACACATTCTGAGACCACATTATCTCAGAAAAGAAGACAGAAAAACCAGTCCTGAGTTTTAACTCTTTAAAGTAGTCAAATAGATAACAGGCTCACAATACTCAATAGTATCATTGTATTTCTTTTGGCATCTGTATTATGAAAGATTCAAGTGGTATCTCCCATCATCACTGCACTTTACTAAGAGTTGGTCATAGAAATTTTCAGCAAAGCAAATGCACTTCTTACTGTCCAGGCAGATAGCCACACAAATACTTTCTAAATCTGATAAGAGCAGCCTGTAAGAATTAGATCATACCATAAAAATGTTTTTGTCTGAAAAGACTGTCAGAGGAAACCAGCATGTTCATCTAGTTTGAAATTTCACAAAACACAGGAGACAGGCTCTCAGCTGGTAACCTGTATCAAGTCTGTAACCAGTCCTCTGCTAGGTTATGCACAAAAGCCAAGTTCATCATGACGGTTTTAATCAACAAGGAAGAAAAGTCACTCACAGTTTTGATAATGGTGCATAGATAATTGGGACACACTACACAAGCAGAGCAGTTTTTAATGGCAAAAAACTCTTGCAGGATTTATTCATGTACCGATGGCAATATAAGGATATAAGCAAGGTTGATGGGCAGAGGTTACATCTTCTTTATACCAGCTGATAAGGCAGAAATGAATAAACCATCAGGCACATCAACCCCTGTTTGGGTCTGAAAACACAATAAAAGAAGTATATGAATTCTGCATAAAGTTTGCAAGTGGTAAAGACAATCAGGCCTACGAATCTTGGTAGCACCTCTTCAAAAGTGCAAGTAGCATCAGAAAGGAAATTCCAAAACAGCAGTGTACAAAAGCTCTCACCGTGCTTAGAATCCCACTGTGCTGGGTGTTTTACAAGGATTATAAGAGACACTTCCTTGAGGATGAGCTGATGAAGAGCTGTTCAAAGTTCACTCAGCAAGGCAGTAACAGGGCCAGGTCCAGACCTAACTCCATATCTAGCTCACCATCCACTAGAATGACCTGTCTTTCACATGCTTTAAAAATTTTTACAAGTCTTTAAAAGTTATGATTATGTTTTGTAGACATAGGTTCAGTCCTATCTCACCATACTCAGACACTTAAATACCTCCATAGTAAGGCAACTATTTAGACACTCCAACAGCCTACAGAAGGATAAAGGATCTTCCAACAGACAGTTCATATCTTAGATGACCTAAATCAAATCGGATTGATATCAATCCCTAAAGAGCTTTTCCCACCACTGGAAGACAAGTTTTACCATCTTTAGCTAAGAATTTGTATTCAAGTGATTATATTTCTGCCACATTAACACCAAGTAACCATAGGACAGAGTAAGGGCAGTGAGACACAGCTGATCCATATATTTTCCATTATCGGAAAATGCCCCTCCCAAAATAAATACTCTGATGTATGCAAAATGCATCTTATATATAGGTATATGTATATAGAAAGAGAGAGAGGAGATTTTATATATTTAAACTTATATGTAAATTTTGGCTATACTTTTCTCCTTTGTGTTGGAGAACCTCAGTGTTGCTTGCCTTTGCAAACTGCAACTTGTTAAGGAAAAATACTACAAATTAAATCCTAATTGCATAGATCTACTATGGACACATCTAGTAAGATCAAAATTCCTTTATTCCCATACATTCCCTTATATTCAGAAAAATCCCTGTGCATTCCTTTATAGTCAGAAAAATCATTATTACTTGGACAAGGTCCATAGACCCTCTTTTTCACATTTCATTATACGAAGTTTGGGAGCTGGTTGTGAGACCTGCCATCTATTCAGCCCGTTGGTACTATGTCAACACAAATAAACAGCTACCTTAATAGTGCTGGCATCAAAAGTGTATTCATTCTATAGTACTATACCACAGACATAACACAATCATGTCACAAACTACCCTGTGAGAGAAGAAAACAAAACAGAACAGAAGACGGCTGAACTGATGGATGGATTTTGGATGATAGTGTGTATCAGTGATAAGAATGATGATTTTACTGCTGTATAAATATTTTAATATGCATGATCAATTAATAATTTCCAATATTTTCTTAGAGAGCTGATAAAAATTATTAAGCTTCATGCTCATTTCAGCAATGTTTAAATGAAGGTGGAAACCTACAGCACAAATCAATCTACCGGCATAGTCACCTAGGATTTAGGAATATAACTCGAATAATTTTTTCTTATCTTACAGAGAGCACTGAGAAAGGTATTTCAATTTATTGTGGATGACAATCTATCAAAATAAACCTGCTCAGGACATGCCTTGAATACAAATGAGACAGCATAAAAATAAAAAGGAAAACATGAATTTTAATTAACCCTGTGATGGTTTGCAGATCCTGAAGTGCTCAGTTTGAAAGATCTTCTAAAGATTATATTCAACTTATGTGCTTGTATAACATAAAGTATCAAATTTATTAAAACAACATCACAGGACATTTGCAGATTAAGAAAGTATAGAGAAGAAACTCTTCTGGTACTGTATAGAGCTACAAACTCCTGGATCAATAATGCCAGCTCAAATCAGGTACTGCATGCCACTCCCTCAAGTCATCACTCAAGGTAAAATTCCAGCTGCTTCTTTACAACATCAGGTTTTAATCTCCCGCTCCAAACCTTATATTATAATCCTGCCATGAAGTGGCTTGGTGTGTGGCCACAGGATATTTGGTGTTTTACTTTCAGCTCCAGGATTCATCTGATAATGAGAGGACCTCCAGTTCTCATCCTAGGGTGGCAGAGACAGCATATTCTGAAGAACCAAAAGGCAAAGAGGAAAAACAATAAAGAAAACCCTAGGGATTTTTTAAGACACACTGTATTTGGGCTGAGGAAGTAATATCTAAGTAATGATTTTTTGATGCCTTGAATTCTAATAACATCAATGAATTCATTGAAGAGCACACAAGAGCTTGAACTGTAGGAACAATAGCATTACCTTTTATCACATCATCTCCTTTAGCGGGCTGCCTGTGAGCAGGCAGTGTGAATACCACCCCTTATCAGATGAGCCACGTCATTCCTATAGCAGAACAAGCCTCCAGTTGGCCAAGGCTCAAAGCACGTAACAAGTGAGCCAATGCACAATATGGACTTATTCTTTAGATACCATACTGCTACAGCTCTTAGTCCTCTTCACCCTGTGTGTCCCCGGCTCATTCCATCATAGCCAAAGGCAGCGGGTGATATCTGCTTCCTTCAGTTCAAAACTGCCATGGACAAGAGCAGGATCCACAACTGGGGCTTCATTCTGCACCCTGCAGACTTCCTGAGAAGCACTTTGTGCCAGCCACATGGGCTGCCCAAAGCTGGACAGAGGCCTGAGGTACACTGATCAGGACAAAAAAAGCACACGACTGCTACCTTTCTGTGTTGCTAGTGCTCATATCCAGAGCGTATATCAACTTGTGAACAGCAGCATTTCCACCTTGTAGTCTTCAGTTTTCACATGTAAAAGGCCGAAGCCTACTACCAGAAGTCAAGGAAATCAAGAATTTCTCACTGCCTGTGCTCTGAAGAAAGATTTCCATAAGCCAAACAAAAGGATTCATTAAAGCAGCACAGCAAACCATGGGCTTAGGAGAAAGCAGTGAAAAGGCTGCCAGAAACCTCAGAATAACTTTCTGCACAGGGGTAGCTTACAGACCACTAAAGGTACTGATATAACAGCCATGAATACATTGCCTTTGCTCTTTATTTCCAAACAGAAACACCTTGGTAAGGGCCCTGAGATCACCCCCCTCCTGGAGGCTTGACTGCCTGTGCTCAGGGCCAACCTGGAGACAGCACAGCTGGGCTGCCCCTTCCTCCCAGTGCTTCTGGAGAGGCTCTGGACAGTGCTGTGGGGAGACCCCCTTCCCACAGGGGCTGCTTTAACCCGAGCCTCTACCCCGCGGCCCCCACAGGTGCCACAGCTCCTGCCGTACCACTGCCGCAGTTGTGCCTGCTGCGGGCACCGTGGGCCAAGACATCGACCCCCACCCGCAGGCCCACATCCAGGCCTGGCCTCAGCCCAGCACCGTCCCCAAGGAGGTGCCCAGTCCCTGGGGCGGGGGCTGCCCCTGACTGCCTTGCTCCTGGCTGGGGTCGTAGGAGAGGCCCTGGCTGCCCAGCCAGGCCCTGACTGAGCCCCCCTAGCACCCGGCACCCAGGCCCCCCAACCTCAGGGAGACATCGGCCCTGCAGGACCCTGACACCAAGCATTTTGTGAAGACTGGCAGAGAAACCTATTCAGAAAACACAGGTTATTTAGCCTAATAAAAACTCCAACATTGGTATATTAAGCTACTGTTCCTCCTCTGTCCATTAGCAACAGTAATCCCCTGAAAATTGAAAGACTTTTAAACAGTAATTAGCTGATAAATAGGTGGTTACAAGCTATTATTTCTGGCTAAAATTAATGTAGCAGCAGTATTTTGATAAATTCTAATAGGAAAAACTTGGAAGCTTCCTCATAGTATTTAACATAAGGCAAATTAAAGTGCTGACATTTTATGGTGTTCTAATTAGTGAGAATCTAGAGTGGAATTCTCATGCAAATATTGTACATATTGTATGACAACCCTATTAATACCAGAGGAGTTAATTATGATTAGTGCTATTACACTGAGTACTAAATGAATTAACAATAATGAAGCACTCCTAATACTATCATCACACTTCCACATACATTTTAATGGATAGGTTTCACCCTGATTAGAGCTGATAAATTATTAGCAGCAAACAAAATTATCTCTTCCATTTATCGCTTTTTCTCTCCACCCTGTATTCAGAAATCAAGCTCATTTCTGAGAAAGAACTCTTACTTGTGAATATCCAACATATTTCTAGCCTTTATCAAACTGTTCTCACAACTGTTCATTAAAAGAAACTTCCCTCACAGGGCATTATTTCTACTCCTAAACATTTTAAGCAGGGAATAGCAACTTCTTTGAGCTTATTTACTAGGGTGTCAGCTATCCGGAGCCTTCCTCTAAGTCACTGGGCAATAGATAACTGCATTGCCATCCATCACTTAGCAACCTGAATTGCTAAAAGAAAAACCAAAGAACTGAACTTACTGGAAAACTTGAAAGATGAAGGGGTCAGTTTCAGACACTGTGGTGAGCGAGTAACTCCCAGATTAACAAGGCACCACAGCAGTCAGAAAGGACCCTGGCCGGACTTGCATACTTCTGTCCATTGTTCCCAGTCAGAAGTTGTTATACACATGCTACGGGCTTTGAGCACAGCAAATCCAACATTGCCAGGGCATTTCAGGTACAGAACATGTTCTGCATTCATGCAATAAATCCAGTGTGTAGGGAGAAAGGAAAGGGGATGTGAACAGAGGCAATGAATTCACTGCGAAGGTGAGAACACATGGGCACCATATAATGCAGCAAGCACAGTGCTTCCTGCACATCCTCAGCACAACTGCAGCACGCCAACCCACCCATGCACAAGTGTGGGAGCACTGAGTGGCTGCAGTATACAACGTGCATGCTCTGGTCATTTCTGCAGGAGCAGTACCAGGCTTGACCAGGCTAGAAGACATTCTCAAATTTTATACCAATATAAAATGTCCTCACATTCCACTTGTGCACCATTTCTGACTAGAAGACGAGATGTATCCAGGAAAACCCTGCCAATTGCTGTCCTTAACCTTTGATGGAGGAGCTGACTGGCACCATTTCTTACTTTGTCTTAGTTGATTCCTCTATTCCTGCCAACTGATGTGGTTCTCCCTCCCAAGAACTGGCTTTGATGCAGAGGTACACAAAAAAATAACAAGTTAAAAAAACCCCTAAAAATTACTTCTAGAGAGGTAGGAAAAGCTTGTGGGGAAAAAAGCAGGAAACCATCAGAAGTAGAAACCTATACAGAACAAAGGAGTGAATCTGAGCTTGAGAGGATTTTTATAATGGTGGTCAGGTGAAAAATACTTCATAGAGAGGACAGCTTTTTTGTGATTTATGCTACTTCCTGATGTTCAATTCTGTTTATCTCTATTTACCTTTTTTTCTATTATCCCTGGTTGCTGTATGTTGTTTCAATTGCTGTCACAAAGTAAGCTAATTTCATGTGCTCATGAGACATCCTTTGGATCCTCTCACTGCTGTACTACTCTCAGAAACTCAATACCCTGAGTACAACTAAGTGCTTCTCTAAAATCAGTTCAAAATCAATGTAAACAACTGTTTTGTGATAATTTAGTGCATTGGTTTAGGGAAGAAATCAAATTATTTCTTATGGTGAGCATTCAAAATCTATCTACTTACTCTGTGGAGACAGCCATAAATCCTCTTTGAGAAGAGGTTCTCTGTCTTCCAAATACTATTACAGCAAGGCAGTTACTAAAGAAGTACTTGCATAGCAGTACATAATATATAAAAGCATACAAAAATTAATGCAGAGTGGTATATATATTTTTTTTTAAACAGAGAAGTAGTCAGATAGTATTCTTTCACTGTTCATGTTTCTGATTTATATTGACAAAGGCACTCAGGACACAAATAGATTTTGCTGTTCACTTTGAAATACTGTTCTTGCTGACATGTAATTTCAGGCATATTCATGACTTACAAAACAGTGGAATACAATCTAATTTAAAACTTGCAGTGTTTTCTTTTCATTTGCTAAGATATTAGAGGAAATAAATTTTAAAGTGTAATCAGGAATTAGCAGAGCTGGTATTCACCTTACTTATACTGATAGATCAATGGAAATAATAGCATTAGATTAGCATAAAACCAACCATTGAGAGAAAACCAAATTGTTCACAAGATCCAGTCCTGGATCTCCAACTTCAAATAGTGCCTTACTTCTTGAGTAAACCTGCTGGTTTCATTGGCCTTCCCAGTAGAGAAAAAAACTCTTATAGTAACATGAATAAAGCTATTAGAACATAGCCTTTAGACAGTATATTCTGCAGTCAACATTTACTTATCTGTACCTACCTATTTCACTGTGATGTCCACTTTTAACAGATGGCCAGTTAAATGTTCCGGTTTGCAATCCAGAAGCAGATCATTAAAGAGTGCAGAAAGGATTTGTTTAATAGCTTGTCAGTACACATTGTGGTTGTGGTCACAAATTTGGGATCAAACCTAGCAGCATAGTTTCAGGTAAAACTTATGTTTTTCCTTGCACTGGTAGGGAAGGCAGGATTAGAGCCCTGCTGCTCTGGGTTCATGGCCTACTCAGCATTCAGGCACAGCTTGAAACTAATGCATTATTTCAAACAGGCAGCAGACAACAGAAGAAAAAAATGGAGTATGTCTTTTCATAGCACGCTTTCAGAAGGGAAGAGGAATTGCTACCCTGGAATACATCTATACATTTCTGTTTGTCTCCAACAGCACCTAACATTAAATTCTTGTGAAAATCCCTTCCCCAGCACACCTAGCTACTCAGTGCCTACTAGTGCACAATTCTTGTGAGGGAGTGATCTGCTGCTCTGCAGGGTGATGTCTGAGGCTTAGCCTTTCTTAAACACTCCTCCTGATACTGTTTCTAGTATCTTTCTTCACCATGTTTCCTAAGTTAAACAGCAATTTGCAAGTACCTCCACCAGTTATTCATTGCTCCTGAACACTTTCCAAAAGGAATTACTTTTGATAAAGAAAGGCAGATGCACAGGTAGCTAGAAGTGAGGAGGAAGATAAGTAATTTAGGTGCACAGTTTTAAAAGAGCATTAAAATTTTTCTTAAATGGTAGAAAGATTTAATGTTTCTGCATTGAGAATTCCAACTGATAAGGGAATGTGGAAAAAATAAGGGTGGCAGTGTAGAGGAAAAATTAAGAATAAATTGGACAGGTGGGAAAATATGAAGGGAAGATAGAGGAAAAAGTTGTAGCAAAAGAAGAGTTCAGCTCTTCTCCATATGCTTCAGCTTACTTGCTCACCCTTTTTCCTAAATACATTTGTTCTCCTGGTAACTCTTTCCTTCTTCCTCCCCTTCCACTAAAAAATTAGTTCTACAGTGGACTTGCTAAACTATTTGATATTTTTAACTGTTAAACTATATATAAGTATATATTTGTCAAGCAAGGCAGATGCTGGAAAGCTCTAGAAGGCCCTCACTATGACATCTACAAATGATCAGCAAAAATGATAAAAATTGTAATACAGTAAAAAAAGGTATTATCAACATTGACTGATAACAATGGCATAAAATCCATGCTGGGAAAATCATGTACAGTTCAGTATTTTAAGATTTCTGGTTCTTAAGCCCAAGCATTTATCAAGTTGATTGCAGCATTTTTCTCGCTGGTCCAACCAAGCGCATGCTGTTGAGATATTGTGTCCAGTCCAGATGTCCAATTTTTAAGGTAGAGGTTGAGAAAGAGTTTTGGACTCTGGCAAGATACAAAAGAATGATTCAAAGACTGTAAAACTTTATTTGAAAAGTGAGCAACTGACAGCAGCTTTGGCTGTTTCATTTTTCCCTGAGAAATGTAAAAACATTACGAGATCACAGTCTTGCACGGAGACACAGTATTTATATAGCAAGGAGTTAAGAACAGGGCTTGCTTTAATCTTTCACAAAAAGGCATGGCAGGATGCAGAGGTAACAAATTATTTTAACAGATTATTAACAGAACATCATTAACTCGCATACCTTTTAGATTCTTCCATCATTTCAATCACTTATATCAAGGTTGGATGTCTTTCCAAAATATGCTGTTGATTGTATGGATGAAACAACATGCCCTGAACTGTACAGGACATCAGATTTTCCCAATGGTCCTTTATAGCCTTCAAAACTAAGAGTAAAGTTAATGATTCAGCGGCAACAAGAGAAGCCCCCTTATAAGGAAAAATGTTATAAAGTCCCAATCCAGCACAGCAAATAAATATGTACTTAACAGTACAGTTCAAATTATCTCAGTCAAAATACTATCAAGCTGCTCTTCCAACAGCTCAGTACCCTACATGCTGGACAGTCATACTGTAAGAGACTAAAAGAGCTTACAATTTAAGCAGAAAAAACAGAAGAGTGGCAGAAATTAAGTATAAACCTGTATTGCCCATCAGGAGGCACAGAGTGACAGGGAAGCCAGATAGGGACCATTCAGGAAACTAATAAAGAGCTGGTAACGAAACATGTCTCTTAAGACATTCCAGTTCCCAGTCACAAAACCTCTTTTCCCATAGCACACGCAGTAAGTACTGGAGAGAATCCCTAGTGCGCACACTGGCATGGTGGTAATGCCCTCATAGGGAAGATGTTGTTTTAAGCAATACACTTCTCAGAAGAGTGTTTATATTCTGAACCTTATGAGAGAGAACATTATACAAGAGAGAAAAAAAAATATTGGGGAGCTCCTGTTTCTTACTCAAAATGAACTGATTGTGATTTTTGCAGGAGACTTTCAGCTGGAAGAGGTTTATTTCACCTAAAACCAAAAGACAAATCAAAAGAAAACAATTTGTATGTGGAGGGTGATACAGAATCACTTTCTCAGAACTACACAGTGCATACAGTATTCATCCAAATCTTTTAGACAAAACATTGAGTGCCTAGCTAGTGTGTTCCAGTTCTGAAAAATAAGTGCCGAGTATTTGAGCAGACAAGAATGGCAATGTCCCTCTCTTCAGTTACGTGCATAGAATACAGTCTCACACACCCATAAAACCCTTACTAAGTCTTTTTTGTGCAAGAGGTTCCTTTACATGCACACCTGGTACCAGACACAATGTACATCTTCAATCGCATTTCACCCTAGCTTCAGCTCACATATAGGTCATGCTAAGTCTTACTACAGCAGATTATCTCCTGTGATGATGACGATGGCTTAAACCATGACAGAAATACTAGTAATATGATTAATTTTCGTCACAGCGTGAACATAAGTCAGTATTGACTTCTAGCTCTGCATTTATAAAAGTATGAGTCTCAAGATGACGTTGAGGTACCTGTCAGAATATACCACTAAGTGGTAGCTGCTGGAAAAGTATATTTAGACGTATTTAGCCTACAAAAAATTTTCAACACATCATCAGTTTAATGTATATAAAATGTAACTTAAGACATTAAGGCTCAGCATGAAAAAATTAATGGTCAGTTACACTGGTCCATCTATAAAGACAGTACAGTTGCTTGTAGTCAGTTTAGTCCTTGTCCAGGTACTTCTTACAAACACATTGACTTGCTGAGACACTGCACACTTTTGCATCCCAATGCAATCATGATGATTGCACAGTTCTTGGTGTACCAAGTGCTGCACAGTTCCATTTGTATCAACCTTCCCTGTCTATTAAGATGCATGCAGACACTGAGAGTATATTTACTATTCATTACAGAACTTTCCTTTTTATGCGTCTCTTTGTAAACAACCAATACAATTCCTTTCTTAAGGATCAATAGGCCATCAGTATTCTTCCCAAATTTATGGAAATGTTCTGAAACAGGAAATCATGCTGGGAGAACTTACCAATTTGCTCACCACCTGAAGATGGGCCACCTATCTCTCTCTTCTGTTCTGTCCAAGCTTGTATGTAAGACATTGTACAGGTAGTATATTAAAACTTCTTCAGCAATTCAAGCACCCTAAGTTTCAAGATACTTCTCATTCGGGATCTTTACTTATGGCAAGAAGGAGATACTGTGCAGCTGATACGCTTTCTGGAGATCTGAGTAGCAAGTCCCCACCTCTTTTAATAGCTGGACACTTCTAATAGGCTATAATGGTAGATCAGTTTGCCATTCCAGTAAGACTGCGGATGACCCAGCCACTGAAGTAAGTTCTGTGAGGCACCTATCAATTCTTTGGTTCTTAATATCCCTGATGTATTGTATTTGCAAATACATCAAGACTTTGATGAAGTCCTTTTGATGTAAAAAAAATCTATAAATTGCTAGAGAATATTGAAGAAAATTAATCATTTTTGTCCACAAAAAATGCATTAAATTTTATAATTGTTGAGCTATATTTAAAGTTAATTTCTTAATTTTCCAGTAACATGTATTTATTTCTTGGTCAAGGCATTCATTCAGCGCTTTGCTTTTCTGGAATGAGCTTGAGTCTCCACATCATCACAGGATCATTTTATCCATATGCTTAAAATCAAAGTTTAGGCAATTTCCCTTTTAGCCTGTTAACGACTTATGAAATCACAGTCTCTGTTGATAATGATACTTTTTTTTAACATATCAAATACAATATGTATGCATTCCATTGTTCTGTATATAAAATCAAGCACATTAAGGTAATTATATCTTATTTCAACTTTTGACTTTTATTAAAGAACTAGCTCTTTATAAACCATTTAATTCATTAAAATTTTACAAAAATCCATTAGAAGAGTATCTCATTTTATCCAAACACTATTCATCAGCATTTCTAATTTCATTTTAATAACTCCTCTTTTTAAGATTATAAAACTAATGTCATACATATCTTTAACATTAAAAAAAGCCTGAAATGGAGAGTAGCTGGGGGCTTTTTTCTGTTCTATAGATATACTGGAAGAAAAATAATCTCATTTGAGTGCAATATATTATTCCCCATTAAACAAGGAATTTTTCTTCTAAACACTTAACTTGTACGTCAGTTTTAGTTTTAGATGATTAAAAAGAAGCAAAATGTATTACTCTCTTGCATTGTACACACTTTGAAATGTATAATTTGGAAAATTAAAACCTCCTTCTTATCTTTACAGAAGAGAAAAAAAGAAAGATGAAACATATCTTTCTTGCAGGTGTTTCATTAAAAACAAGCTGTGACCTTGGAAACAATAGTTCAATGAACCAACATAGTTATAACTCACAATTTCACCCTTTAAACATATGTTAATTCAAAATTACAGCCTCTGTTTCTCTTCACAGAAAAAGCTGTTTAACTCACTGTCTTTGATTTTTTTTTTTTTTTTTTGTAGTTCTATCACAATATAGGCATCACAAGCACACAAAATCATTGCAGATATAGTTAGAACTATGTTACACTGTAGCATGCCCATACCAATCCTGAAATCAAGTGATTCTTCAAAGTGTCTGGGAACAAATTTCACTGGACAATATCAAGCAGTACTGGATGTTAGAGAATTGTTTCTTGGAATGTGCAAACTACACCAAACAACAAAATACTGCATCGCTGTGGAAGATGCACCACACCGCATACCAAAAGTGCCTCGCGTAACACCACCACTGAGTGAAAAGTATTTGCTGTAATGCCAAAACAGGCTCTTTTTTTTTTTTTAATAAGAAATTAACACTGTAAAAATGAAAGCCTGCAGTCAATTCTATGTAAACCATGACACCCATTTTTAAACTGCAGAAACAGATTTTTCCACTTCAGATACTCAGACTCAGTTTTTCAAAATGTATGGGTTTGTTGTGATTTCTGGATTAGAATAAATGCATGATATGCCTTGTCATAAAACTTGAAGAGATTATACATAAGAAATAATTTTGAACTTTAATATTAAGAGACTACCAACATGTCTCTCGTTCCTGTTACAAATTCATGGTTATAACACTATAGCTTCCAATAAACCAATTATTACTGAGAGTTATCACTATTATTTTTCATTTCTCCAGTAGTACCAGCATGTGTGTGATAATATCATACATGTAGCTAGTCAAATATACATATAGCTAGTCAAACTTCCACCTCAGAAGTTCTTGCTTGGTTTTAGGGTAACATAAAAGAGCAATGTATACAGCTGTGTTTCTATAAGTTTCATTACAAGATACAAAGATAAGTGACTGGATCTTGCAAGCTAAAAAGGAAGTTAATTGACTCGATAAATTAAAAAGAGCTCCACTGGTTTTTTTTTAGAGACTAGTTGAATAACTATTCTGCTTATTGATTTTTACTGTAGTTCAGCTTTAACTATTTTTGATTGTATCTTATAGTACAGATTTCTCAACTTGATTTTGAACCATAGTAAGATCTCAATACTGTAAGACCTTTTACAGTATTGCATTGTAAAATCATAGCTAAGAAATGGTAAGATAGCACCGATACGTGTGTGAGAGAGAATTATACGGTAGTGAATTGACAAACCTCAGCTCTGTTTATTGATTTAGTTCTGCTCAAGGACAGAGTAAAATGAAGAAAGAATGGGGGGAGTAGAAGATGGATAATTACTAGAGAAAGACTGACTATGAGAATACAGTATCTCTTGAGAAACAGAGAAAAACTAGGGAACATTACAAATTCATAGACTTCAACTGTCCTGCAGCTGATGTCAAGCAACAGATACAGATAGTCAGTCTGGATGCCACGCACTACCCTCATCAAAGATCATTGTCTGGGTCAATAAGTAAAAGAAAAAATAAGCAGCCATCAGAGGAAGTAACATAATCTTTCTGGATTAACTCTGTCAATAAGTGCTCTGCAAATTGCTTCCATCCTTATGTTTAATGGATCCACTACTTCAAAAATATGCTAAGCAAGAGCAAGCCTGTATTAAGGTGTGCTCTGGGGTCTGCTGCCACAGAGGGCTAGTGCAGGGCTTGCACAGAAACTTTGGAGGCAGCAGACCTGAGTGAGAAAATGCTCACTGGCAGAATATCTTAAGTTCAGCTCAGAGAAAGTCACTCCTTAGAAAATGGGTATGTTTCTAACCTCTCTGAGACCTTGAGTTCTACCTTCTACCAGCCACATTTTATAATACCATTGACTTATTCAAGAATAGCTATGTTTGATTGGTGTTTTTCTCAATGACCTTGATAAACAAAATCTAGAGGTATTTTGGTCATCACCTGTGTTCAAAATTAAACATTGCTGCTGTTCATTTCCTGATGCTTTCCATTTTTTGATATTACAATATTGTTCTTCAAAGCAAGGTAAAAATTCCCTGGAGATACTTCCATCTCAAGTGGTGTAGACTGCTAATGAAGAGGCAGTAAAAAAAAATAGATCTAATCAATTCTTACCATTTCATCCACTTCTCAACTTACATAGTTTGCACTCTCATCAGAGTATTTTCTCTTAAGTGTAAATACTTGCATAGCAATATATACAACAAACATCAGAAATGGTTTAACAGGAGAATCACCTTCAGATAATTCTAAATTTTATTCCTTCAGTGATCAATGTTTCATCAATTCCGAGACAGTCAATATCATATTAAATATAAATCTTTTGGACTAGGTAATCAGGTGACATAAGCCAGGGTTAACTCCATCACCTTGTTGTGTCACTTTATACAAATTAAATTGCTGCATCCTTGCTGTTTTCCAGCTGTGGAATTAACTGGAGCTTAGCAAATTTTCTTTTCCAGTCTCTGACCCTGTAATACTCAGTAAGGCAAATTTCCTCTCACCAGCTGCATGTGCCCAGAATTGTCCCTCTCTGTTTGGAACTCATGGATGGATCAGACTCAATATTGTCCTTCTGCCAGCCTGAGGATTCTCTACATACCTGTGCCTGCCATACTGCAAAAAAGACCATGTGCAAAAAAAAATCGTAGCTGTATAGTCATATTGACAAAGATCACAGACCCCTGGACAAATTCAACATTCATTCAGTCAACAGAAGTAATTCCACTGACATTCAGTGGTTGTTAGAGGAGGCTTTTACATGCAAGGGGGATGATCCTGATTTGGCTATTATCATTTGATTGGTTTCACTAGAGCAAGCATTGTTATTTTCAAAGATGCAAATAAGATCAGAATGAAACCTTACTAATTACGTGACTTGCCTACCTTGCTTTATTAAGGAGTTCCAATTAATTTAACATTAGTTAATGAGCTTCTAAAGGAAACTATTATTTGGTAATTGTTTTCTCTTGTTTCAGACACTTTTTCAGATTAGCTACGTTTAGCAGTTATGCTGGTTTGGAGGTTTTTTTTGCAACCCACTCATTTATTTTTCACAGCTTTTTGGTAAAATATTGCTGTTAATTAGCATACGAATACTAAACCTATTCCTTGTTGATTTGGTAATTTAGTGAAAATGAGCACCAAATTCTGTTTTCAATGAAGCCACTGCAAAAAGCCTTATAGATTTCAATGGGAGTAGGAATGGTCCCTCCAAAGGTGAGATATTCAGACTTGAAATAGTTGGGTAAGTATGTAGCTAGTTAACTAGCAATCTTCTTAAATGCCAGGATGAAAGAGGGAGACCTAAGTTCTCCACCGCAAACTGTGCAGGTTTCAATAAGCAGTTCTGACCGAAGCTTTCTCAGTTCTTGTATTACAAAGCGTTGCGTCACTGTAGGATGAGAGTTTTCTCATTTGATAAGGCTTGTTTGTGAAAAGAAAACCAATTTCACCAAGATCAGATGTTCACCTGATGCATGCACTGAAAATGTCCAGAGCCTAACAAAGGAGTCAGTAACCATTAGTTACTCTGACATGATTAACTGGAAAGCAGCCCGTCCACACCATGCCATTCAACACGCTGCACCCACCTGTTCTGTGTCCAGCCCCTCATCCATTTCTGAACAAGGCTTTTCATGGTAGGAAGTGTTGATTTCATTAATGCTCTGTATATCACAGGCAGAAAAATCTGAATGCTAGGTGCCCCACTTAATTAGGAGTTCTCCTACTTAGCATTGAAAAATGAATTATGGGCAGGAGGACCCATGGGGTAGCTTGCTTTTGACTCAGAATGCATTATCCCAGTCAGTATTAACTGGAAAATAGGAACTGAGTTTATATTAACTGAGGTAGAGAATATAAAGCCATGATCATCAGATTTATTAGGTAGAAAAATGTATAGAGTTACAAGATATTTTTTTTTACCTAAGGTTAAATTGTAATAGTAATAATGTAACCACGATAATGCTGTTACTGCAGAAGTGATATAAGTGTAAATGAGTCAATGTTTAATCAAGAGAATAAACCTCCCAATGCAATACAAACAAACCACCATATATGTTTTATAGTAACATGTAAAGTATTTGACTTACTTAAAGTAAAAAAAAGGTGTAATTTCTGGAGCTGCTTTTTAAGTTTCTTCTACATGGATCATTCTATCCAGCTACAAAAAGGAGGTTGAGTTTGCAAAAGATAAAAAAGTGCTAACAAACTTTGCTTTTTCAAAGTGTTTATTTTGATATTGGCAATAATAAGTGTTAATCAGTGTTTTGTTTGGCTCCCGGTCAGGATTGCCAAACACACAGGCACTGGACCAAAGCTGACCCACCCCTACCCCTCCAGAAGTACATCCTGACAGCTCTTACAGTGGATTCAGAACTGTTGGGTTTACACTTTATGGGAACAGATTTCAGCCAGATCAGAAGTATCACGGTTTCAGCTAATCCAGCAATGCTTATATCTGCAAATTTCCACTAATTCTTAATTGTAAAAATCTGTTCCCGTAGCTACTACCCAAGAGGTGGGCAGCAGCATTTCAGCTTCTTCATAATATTTTAAGAACAGTAATGCAGGGTAGATACAATTAAGAGCTCAGTCCTGCAAACACTTCCCATCAGATACAGTTACCATTGGCATAGTCAGGGAAAAATCCAAATGGCCAGCATTTACCCATTTACCAGCATTTACTTGGGCAATACAGACCTTTCCTCGCTATTACTGGAGCACCAAACAGGTGAGTTTTCTCACTTGTTGTTTAGTAATTTTATAATTAGAAATACAGTAAGTACAATAAGTACACTGTAGACATGGTGCTTAGGGACATGGTTTAGTGGTGGACTTGGCAGTGTTAGGTTTACAGTTGGCCTCTGATCTTAAAGGTTTTTCCAACCTAAATGATTCTGATTCTATGATTCTACATGACACATTCATACAATAGCACTCAGTTCTGCTGGCACGTTCAGTTACTGTCTAGCAGGAGGGAGGGATTACTAGCTAGCTAGCATTACATGGCCCCACAGGGAGCATTTTCAGGATCAGACCCTTTTCTTCCTAGGTCATCTTTCTACCTAAGGCAACAATCAATACATACTCACAACCAAAATTACTTTGGAATGGAATAGAAATTTCACGTGGTTTGTCAGTACTGCTGTGCAGGGATGTGTGCATTATCACGCTAGTAGGAGTGGGACTAGCAAGGATGAAGAAATCACAGAATATTGCAATAACTGGTATTCCAGTAGATAAATTCCAGTCCTACATCTCATATCTCTGTTGTTTTACAATGCTGCAATAGATTTTTCCTATATGCAAATCTCTTTGTTTAATTATTGCTTCTAAAGGAATGGGAAAAAGACTCTGTGTTTTTTTAAAATATTTCATCATCCTTCCAGCAGTATCAGAACTAGAATTTGCAGCAGTCATGCAGGTTCGATACTATTCATGCATCACTGGAACAACACTGGGAGAGGAAATGGGCAGAAGAATGAGGATGTCAATTTAATTTAGAGTTCAGCTCTGCCAACACTGTTCATGCTGAGTGCTACCTCAGTCAGACAGAAATCCTACTGATTTTAATGTGATTATTCCTTGGGCAAAGTACTTCTGGAGAGAAGGAGGAGGCAGAAAGGTTCACTCCCAGGTTATAAGACAATGAACAATAAGTCTTCCATACTGTATTGCCATGAGGCCCAAGTTTAAAAATAAACAATGATGAACTAAGTGTGGACTGGATTTTGCACTGATAATAATAGGCACTTTAAAAGAAAAGCCCATTAACTACCCTTTCTGAATGTTTTCTACTTTATTGGCATTTTAACACCTGGAGTCATTGTCTTAGTTTGAACTATGACAGTTTTGTCATCAAGTTCAAAAGAATCAGGATTCCACCCCTAAATTTTTATTGAATGCTGATATTTTACAGTAAGCTGCTGTATATCTTATGAATGTAGTATTTTTTTCTACACAATTCTTTATATTATATTCTTCACACAAAATAGACCTTAGCTGTAAATTCTACAGTTGTACTGTCTTTCGACACCACTGCTGCATGTTGGAAGTGAGAATTTGCTGTGAAACTGAGAAATCTATAAATGCACTTGGAAATTACAGTACTTGAATTAATAATTTCCTGTTTTGTTTTTTTTTAATTGGAATCCTATCAGTTAGATTTATTGTATCAGAAATTGGGTGTTATTACACTAGTTGCCAGAAAACTCTCTTTGTGAATGTCACTGACATTTTGGAAGAGATCAGAATTCCACAGATGAGCCATGTAAACATGGCTATTTTTCTTCTTTGTACTGCTGTTTCACAACACAAATAAAAATCAGAAAGCTCAATTGGAAAATGCAAGTCAGCAATCCCAAATTTTAAAAGCATTTTTTGGGTGCATGGAGGGTAAGTAGTAAGCTTTCAAAAGGAATTAATGTCAACATCAACATATTTTAACACAGGAATGTCATCCAGGAAATTCTGCTGGGCTTTCATATTTTGTTTTCTGCAGAGTGAAAGAATAAAGAATTGTGAATAGTTCTGCAACCCAGCAAGTTTATTTTTCTTCAGAATGGGTTTATAGTGGGTTTTGTCTTCCAATCTTAGCAAATTAACATTGATTATAAGAAGCAATGTTCAAGCAAGATATTAATAAGAATCTCTTTTTATATGCTCTGTAAGATGAAGGTATCCATCATCTTCATGCAATGAAAAGCTGCTCACAAAATTGAAATGGATCTACTAGCACATTCGTGAGGCACTTTAGGTGCAGGTTGTTGACTATATATGATAACTAATTCAGGAAGCAGCAATCTTTTTCCAAACTAAAAGCTTATTAATCAAGTAGAAATACTTATTTATTTTAATATGAACATATTTCTTTGCATTGGCATCTTCTCTCCCACTCACCTTGATTTTGGAGATCAGAGTAAACTGTCGTCAGTATAGTTTATTTCTGACAGTGAGCTTTCAGTTTATCTTTGCCTTGAAGCAGGAAGGAGGAATCTCAGAACAGTACTCTAGGTAATTTCAATTATTCTGGGATACTTCAGACCTGGTGAAGCATTAAGTAACATTGCTCAGATGTGAGAATGGACATAGAAATGGAGAGCTGTGTAGACTCTCTTTTATGTAAGGCTCAGGATTATCTGTTTTGCTCCGCCTGTGCACTTGTCTGGGTCATTTCCGCAAGTTCAGACAACCTGAAATTTCCTTCTACTGTTTGAGATGGAGTCTGTGAAAAGCTATGTAATTAAATTTAATGACAATCTTCTTCCCGAGGAAATAAAATATGTTCTTCTCGGACTCTATTTTGAAGACAAAGCTCCATATATGTTGTATACATTTCCTCTTGATGATGATACATACATGTACATGCATGTACAAGATACATACATGTACATTTAAGGGCATTTCATTTGTAGGGTAAATATTACAGCTGGGTAATATAAATTACATCAGCATAAGCAGAAAGTGAGTAAATTAGCAAAACAAAACTGTTGCTTTGCCAATATCACTGTCACATACAAGCTTGGAAGCATGGAGGATTCAATCCTTCAAAATTTAGCTTCAAATTACAACTTGTATTGAAAACTGTTTAGTCACATAAGACTAAAATCATTGCTAGTCAGATTGAGTCAGCAATAGCACAAGAAAGAATGGCAAGTTATGGAATATGAGGCATCACTCAAGCTAGGCAGCCAGACAGAAGACAGGGTGTAAAGCAGTCTATGGAAAATTGCTACACTGCAAAAATCAAACCATGGGTTCTGCAAACTGTAACACCCACAAGGAAAACTAGTTTACAGCTCTGGTCTGCACAACACATGGCGTATGACCCTGGAAATCATGCAAAGAAATTTGGGTATAACCACTGCAGAAAAATTGAACATTTTGGAGAGTATGATGTGTTGCTTCCTGTAAAAGCGGGTAAATAAAATTACTGTTCCAGGCATGCCTTTTAACTTTGTACATAAATACTCCAATGTACATTGTATTCGTAACTTACTAACGTTTCTGCTACATCAGGAGGACAGACATGGATGATTAATTAATATCAGATACTGGCTCCACAGTCTTTCTATTATGCAAATTCACTTACCTGTAATGCTTCAGAGGTTTGTCACTTGCTGACCCTCCATTATATGCAGTGAGTGATCTGGGGAACCAATTTCTATGCTTAGATTACTGTACATGAACATGATTTTTGACCCAGATAGTACACTTGCTGAATTCCATATTGTGCATAAAGGTATATTATGCACAAAACAGTGTATGTGGTTGCAACACAGGCACCTGCTTGCTATGGGAATCATGCAAATACCTACTTGTCTGTAATGTTAGCAATGTACACTACTGTAGCAGACTGTAGTGTCAGTGACTATAACAGACTACTGAAAAAACATTGCTATGTGAAGGGCTTGTTCACAGAAACAAAATCAAATCCTCTGTGTTAGTTATACAATAGAAAAGACACAACGCACCATTTGTATTGCAACCCACCATTTGCAACCATCACAATCACAACCCTTTAAAAATAATCCAGAACATCACTATTGATGAAACCGAAGTTTCAGAACAAGTCTTACCAATAAAAGTGAAAAGACAAAAATTTTTGATCTTTACATGTATTCAAGGAACTCAAGCAAAGCCAAGCAACTGTTCTTGATGTATTTCCATAAAAAATCAGATGTCATATTCGCAAAATGCACAAAGATGTCATTTACCCCCGGTAGACTGTGTATTGCTACATAATGTTGTCCAAGGGCCACCAGAACTGCACAGCATTTAGATCATTCAATGGATTTCTCCATTTTAAATGGGTATGCTACAGAATTTCTTCCATGCCCAAAGCTTTTTAAAGAATGACAGCCAAGTTTCTCAATAATCAGCCTAAAGCCTGATATCAAAATAATGGCATTTTATTGGGAAAGGTTTCTCAAGCCCTGTAGTTCAGCCTTATCTGTATTACAGCACCTTGGCAGAGCGAGGTGGAAACGGAACTTTGCCGGTCACCACTTCATGCTGGCAGAATTGTGTTATTTTGGTCCGTAATATCTTCAACAGGAGCAAAAATTCAGAACAAACAAATATGATTACAAAAGTTTCAAAACCACCATGATCACAAATATATTCTCGTTTTATTTGTACAACATGGTATGTTTCTCCTTAACTGTGCATCTGCTGCACAATTGTTCAGAGCAAAGTTTTGTGGGACTGCAGATATTTGAAGCAGTGAAATGCTGATTTGCAAACAGCCAGGTATTTATATTATTCAGCCTTGTGTTGCACACTGTTGTGACTACCACTGCCTCCAGTTATGAATGTGGACTCATGCTTGCAAAAACCTACAGGGCAGTGCTGAAAAGATCATTGCATTTGTGCCCAGACCATTTGAAGAAACTGAGGGAAGCATTCCATTTTTAAAGCAAAAGCATATGCTTCTGTGTAGCTACAACAGAGAACCTAACCTAGGGTTACAGATTTACAGCTTAGTGCTGTAATTTATACAGCACTAAACAAGGGTTCAAAGCAACACTAATGCCAGTCACCCAGTAGTGTGGAAGACTGTATCTATGTAAGTATGCTATGGAGTACAAACCAAGAACTGGAAAAGTGACTATTTAGCTCTTATCACATGTGCTTTTCCTTCACTGTGTATCCAGAGATACAGGAATAGTCGCACAAATAGCAAACATGTTTCCCGACACCTACAAAAGAGCCATTGAGTTTTCCTTGCTTAATATGTTCAGTCCAACAAAAATGACATGGCATCTTGCCCACAAGATCCACCAGTTTCAAACCCCGTTGCCCCGCTCGATCTACCCACTGTTTTAACTACAGTGTAACCCTTCCCCACCAGAAAGCTGTGATGCAAGCTGGTCAGTGATTTATTATTCTAGAGAATTTACAAATATACTGTGATAATTTATACATCTGGATTATGATTCATGTCAATGGATTGTCAGAACAAAAGAGCAACTTTAGAACCTGTATTGTCAGTCTCCTGGCAAGGCAGCAGAGACTTACACATCATCATTGCAGCCCGTCCCTTTACGTGATTCATTGTGGGGAAGGTTTGCTACTGATATCAAAGATCTGTTTGTTCATGCAACATTGACATCTGCTTTGGCATCATCCTGAGAGATTGCTTCAATAAATGACCAGAAACAGCATTTACGTCACAAGTCACACCTGCTACTGTAATTACTTTCCTGTCCACAGTTTCCTGCAGAGTGGAGCCCAGAAGAATTAGTACCCAATAATGGATCACAATTCACCCTTGCAGAGTCTGAAACTTTTCTGGGGAAGCAAAACATTGTACACAGAAGATCAAACACTTTAATTAAACTTTGGAAGAAAAGCGTACTAACTGCTGGGCGGAAGGCTTCCTACAAACTTACACAGCACGTACTTCCAAAAGTGTAACATAGAAAACACTTCCCAAATTACTATATATGAAAGAGAACTGAAAAGCTAACTGTTACTGTATTATAGATAACCTACTCTGAAACAGAAGCACAACTGGATATAAGATAAAAACAGCCCAACAGAGGCAGTAAAATCACAAAACAAACGGAAGTTACCATCATGGTACTGAGAATCTGCAGGTATCTCATTTGTGAGAATATAAAAACTTCGATTCTTCTAAGGAGGAGAATCAAGTCCATGTCGTTTCTCAAGACTGTCAGAAAAGCAAAAAGAAAAAAGAAAACTTATGCCTCCAAACTGCTCGATAAGACAGGTCAGAGTGCTTCTCCCTGACTAACACAGGAAACTGCTTATCTGCTGAAAACAGGGATACTAACAGTCCCGAAACAAGAAACACAGGAGCAAATAGAGATTCTTCAACATTCTGCCAAATCCTGATTAACCACCTCCAGGCACTGGAGACCATTAGGTAAACAAATGTAAAAGTTTAGACATTAATTTTAATAATTTTGTCCCAAATCAGTTTGTCTATTTGGTCCTTAGGTATATGACTGCCTACTAAGTAGTTATAAAACTGCCAAGACAGTACAACAGTAAAGTCACTATTTCATTATTGCTTTGGCATTACAAATTTACAACATCTTTCAAGAATCAGGGCATATGTAGTCTTGCAATAGGTGCTTGGAAGGTGCTGCTTATGTGTTTGGTGGTCTCTCTCTGCAGATAGCCCAGAAAGGAAACTTTCTGGCTTGCTGCTGCTGCTGCTGCTATACCCTATCAGAATATACATCCTGAAGCCTGTCCTTCACACTTTATCTTGGCTATACTATTAACCACATGGAGAAATTAATCCTGAGTTATAATTACCAAGGATTACTGAGCAGCAAAATTCCTATTACTCATTTTCTAAAAAAAAAAACCACAGAAAACAAACTTAGATAAACATTTATCTAAGAGAAGATAGAGAAAAATCGGGAGAGGCCTTACAACAGTGCAGGCTTTTATGCCTGGTTTCCAAGAATTATAGACTTCTGTTGGGTTTTTGCATAGTCTGTTCCCCACAACGCTTTTCAAGTAAATTTGAGAACAGCAGACATATCAAAGATTAATAAAGCCTTGGAAGTTTATGGAAACAGTTAACTACATAGACAGCAAACTGAAAATTTTTCCAGATGGAAAAAAATGAATCATTAGGTAACATTTTAAATTAGACTCCAACAAATCAACACATGAGAAAGGTCATATATGGTCCTTCAAACAGAGTTTATAATCAGTTCTGAGGCACAAATCAAGAGAAATTCCAGCTTCGGCTTACTATAACACATTATTGCTAAAAAGAAGAAAACTATTGTAAAGAGTACAGTGCGCAGTTCTCAGGTACAGTGGTCATGTTTGACAAGTCAATGTTCCACAGGAGGATTCGAGAAGCTGCATTTGGCTGCATTTGTCACTATAAAAAACGAATGGGCAATGCCTTGGCTGCCTTACCACCATGGAGCTGTGGACAAATACTGATATTAATGGTCTGAGTACAGTTGTTAATACTGGGATCAGATAACCACTGAACTCTGTTGGCACCAATGCATTGCTTTCTGCCATTCCTCATTATCTATCATTCAAAGTGACATTAAAACATCAGACAGTAGATGACTAATGCTATAATATCCTGGCTAGCAACAATCATTTTTTATTATGATATTCAGTTTATTTTGTCAGAACATGTTAGTACTCACTCATTTGAAATATCCATTAGGCTTAGAGGGGACACACATCTACAAAGAGACAAAGATAACAATTCTGTGCCAGGCATTGATAAGCTATTTACTGCACCACAAATCAAAGGAAATATTTGCACAGAAGAACAGGTATACTATTACAGCAGTTACCAAATATCTGCCTCATCCAGGTCAGAGTGCCATGCAGATGCTCAAATGACTTGAATGATCCAGAGTCTGAGCACAAAACACAAATTTAAAGAAAAAAAAATACTGTGTCCTTCCAGGATAACAAGTATCAACCCGTAGATTACTCCATCCTACCCTCAGTGGCTCAGCTGAAATTAAACAGAAGCTGTAGCCTGTTCGGTTCATACTAGATCTCAGCTCCCACCTCTTCTGTTTAGAAACCATGTGTGTAAATACTAGGGGGGAAATTAGGCTTTGGTCATCATTATCTTGACACAAATCATAGCTTGCTTGAATTTTCATCCTCTCAGGACTTGACTCCTCATTCTTTCTTAGCTGTAGTGTGAACGTACTAATCCTGTTCTAAACATCAACAAGACATGCCACAGCATTGTGAACAAATACCAAAGTGAATGGTCACCCATGTAAATAACACTTCAGTTACATTTACAAGGACAGATTTCTGTCACAAGTTTTTCTTTTGAGTCTTTGCTGGTTTATCCAAGTGTTTTCTAACACTTGAACAAATTAGCTCCTTACTTGAATCAAGTGAAATACTCAGTGGTAATCCAGCTTCCCTAAACCCAAGATGGTACTATTTTATTCCTATGTAAAGGATGTAAATAGTAACAAGGCACCCCCAGAAGGAATAGTCTCAGGTAAGGATATCTTTTGACAGTCATGTAGCCCTAAGGAAATGTTTTTCCTCTCCTCTTCCTACAGGGTCACACTACTGAAGAGAGTCGCACAAAACTCAGTCTATTCAGATGATTGTGTCCCCTCCTCTGTGAGCTGGCTTACTGTTTGCCAGAAATGTCAAATCTCTTTCAGCAATGCACTAAATTCTATCGTGTGGGGACAGGTGTTTCTTAGAGTTGGGGAAAAGCTTTTTCAGCTTTTAACCTTTCAGCTGTGGCCATTTTAAAATGAAAATATCTGCCTGTGCAATAAAACCGGTGCTAACATTCTGAAGGTTAAGGTTACATACTGAGAGATTCAGACATCTTTTCTTACAATTTGTTATAGTGGCTTTAATATCATCTCTTTCTCTTACAAAGCATGCCAAGGATTTGTTTAACTATTGGTTTAATCAGTTGTTAATTGAAACTAAAAGGATAGATTTTGAAGTAAACATCTTCCACGCCTTCAGGTTTTATGACTTAAGTTTTGATTCAAGCCTGCCTCTTTGCTGAATATTGTCAGTGTTAACTTCATTTGAATGCTTGCAGAAACTGCCTTTATCTTAATGATGAACTGGAAAGGGAAAAAATGAGTCTTGGCATTCTTTCCTTTGCTTTTGTACAAGGCAATTCTGAAAGCTTATTTTAAAAATGAAATTGTGGGGTTTTTAAACTTGGTTAAAATATGTCTTTTTGTCATTAAAAAATCAGGTCTGCTTCCTCACTGGGCAATTTGTATTTTGCCAGCCAGTCAAATGAGTCTTCCTTTCCTTTTTTTTTATGCTGTGGTATATAGGGCTGTAAAGCACAGAAAACAGACTTTCCTGTCCCTGACTATCCACACCCTGGCTTCCCTCCCAATAACCTCGTCTTCTGGTAGTGATTCTAGTCTGGGTTTTCCTGCAGTACATCTGGGATCTAGTTACAAGCTAGCAAGGGAATTAATTGTGGTAGCTCCAAGCTGTAGATTTTCTTTTCTGGCAGACTGGCAGCTGGTCCTTTTTATAGAGTATCTCATAGCTGCAATTGAGAGGCAGCAGTCCAGAAGTCCATTATGCATGTTTCTGGTTTTATTGCACTAGCAAAGTTCCAACATCTGTCAGGTATTACTGGCCATGAAATGCTCACTGGTCTGTTCAACACAAGTAGAAGATCAGGGGTACACAGTCCTTAAATGCACTAAGTAGTAGAACATGTGAAAAACCATTTATCTGGAGTACAGTCTGGAAACAGCCGTCAGTCACATGTCATGAAAGGACTCTAGGATAATGTTTGCATTCAAGTTGTCTCCCACTCAACAAGGTCTACACAAGGTCCCATGCTGGTGTAACAGCCCACCAGTATTGTAGTCTGCTGGGCTACCTATGCCTAAGCTCACTGGGAGAAACAAGCTGGAAAATTTCTGTCCTCCCAGATTAGCACTTTATTCTTCTTATCTCAATTTTTGATCAATTTTGCCCAATGCCCCATCAAAAAGAAAGACGTCATGAAAAAAAAAAATCTGTTTTCCAGTGACCCATTGTTCTATGCATCATACGATGACAGAGGAGAAATGTAGGTCTCCCAACTAATATGCTCAGTCAATAATCACATATGTCTAGTGAGGCTGGAGCCCTTCTCAGAGCTGGAAGGAAGCGGAGGTTATAACCAGGAGTCTTTGTGATTATGATAGAAAAATCAGCACTGCAACTCAGCTCTCTCACTCAGACAGGAAAGGGACATGGTGGTAAGCTGTATCCAAACACACCTTCACTGGGCACTTTTGCTTACTGCCTGTTCCTTGTTCAGCTTCAGGCTCTTTATCCATCCTACCTGACCTGACTCTCAGCTACTCTCTGTTCAAGATTTCTCTCCTCCTCAGCCAGTTCTCAGTCCTCTGCCAAAACCCTCACAGGGCTTTCAAACTCTCTCTTTGATCACTTGTTTTCCCTGTTCTCAAGGGATCCAGGTGCACCAACGCTACTTTCCAAAATTACTGGAGCAAGCCCTTCTCTACCATTTCACGTAAGAAGCCCTGAGGATTTAATAATCAGGATTATGTTTATTAAATTATCTATAGTACCTGCAGGTTGGTCAATATTTTCCTCAGGGTACTCCGAGATGAACTATCAAACATTAGAACACACATGGCACTAAGACAGAAGCATAAAGAAAAAATATGGTACCAGTGCTCAAAAAGAAGAGCAAGGAACCTGATTACCTTCTAATGAGTCTAGCCTGATCCAAAAGAAACACTTTAGAAGTGAATGTTAAACTAGGAATCTGTTAATATGCTCTGAAAGATAACTGAGCCAAATTCTCATTGACATGACTGGAAATTATCAGGGCTTTGCTCCTATGAAAGGAAGCCTCACAAGTTCTTAGGGAAGGTAGATTTGCTGCTTGAACAAGAAGGGATGTAAGATTTTTTTTTTTCTGCCCCTTCTATTTTTTTCTTTGTTATATCCCTGGACAGTACATAAAGACCACAAGGCCATTGTTAGCTACAAAATGGAAAGCTCAAAATAAATCTGTAAAGACGGATTTATCATCTAAGCATAGTAAAAAAAAATATTTTAAGCTAACAATTAAAGGAAGAACATTTCCTAAGTGGCATTATGTCACTGAATGGCTTTTATAGACATTAATTCAGACATTTTGCTATACACCACTGGTAAACTTCAAGATTGTACCAATGAGAACTGATTGCTTGATCTGGTGCTATTGCAGTCATTTTGGTGAGTCTCCACAGGAACCGATACTGACCTAGCACATCATGAGAGGTTCTTGTTCCATATTTGCACTGCTGCAGCAGAGTAGAATTTTGCCCTTCTGCTTAATGACACATAATTATATTTTTTTTCCCTTTCCAGTGGGGGAAAAAAAATTGTCCAGATTTCAGAAAAAAACTGTACCATAAAGTCAAGCTATCCCATTCTTCCAATACCACTGGGAGAAAATGGAAAAACATGAAGGTTCACCAAGACTTAAGTCACATTTACATTTCCCTTAAATTTTTATTTTCTGTCTTTCCGCTCAGGTACCTCTCAATATCAAGTCCTTAAACTACTGCTTCTGAAACAAATAATTCCTTGATACTAGAGGCACAGATGGATTATAAGCAATTTCTACCTGAAGTGGAGGCACTAATGCTGTCAAGGAATCCATTTGTTTTTTTCTTGCCCTTCCACTACTGCAAAGCACTTATAACAAAATACCTTGTCTCCAGTCCCGACCTCTTTGAGAAATGCAGTGATGAAGTGCAGAGGTCATTTAACTGAAACAGCAGCATCAAAACCTCTAAATATGCACTGACTCTCATAAGGAAGCAAGGTAGCAAGTTACTTAGCAGAAAATAACAATGCAAAAGAAAGCAGCCTCTTTCTCATATGGATGTTTTAATGGTGGCTGGGTGACTAAGCGTGTTCTAAAAGACCCTCTGATCTTTTCCAGAGGGATGAAGGAACAATACTGTAACTTGGAAAATAAGCAAACAGTAGTACTAACTTCCCATACTGTTGATACAACTAAGTTTGTTTATCTGAGACTGCAAAAGCAGGACACATCAAAGAGTGACTTGTAAAGACCTGAGTTCAAATCCCAGCCTTTGGATGACCTGTATGAGCTGCTTCATCTCTCCTCGTTTGTTCTATTTAACAAAACGAAGCTCTGATTTTTACTAGTGTTAAGAAGCAGCAGTAACTGTGAGACTGCTCTGCCAATAAAATGAAATCTAATTCTTTAATATCTGATATTTAATGAACACGAGTTGCTTTCTGTTTTGGAATCTGAAATGTACTAGCCTATCTGGAGTAAAACTTCAAAGCTCTGTATTTGTCAGCACCCTTACCAGAAGAACACAACTTTGGACCTGAGAGTTGGGATGCCATCACAAGCCCAGGACTGACATCCAAACATTCGGGTACTGCTTGAACCACTCTGGTGACAAAAGTAAGATGTGCTAATACATTTGCACTGCTCAGATTTTACTGTGGATAACATCAGTTCTAATCACAGACTTATTTAATTTGTTTTCACAGTAAACGAATCACTCCTTTATATCCAAAGAACAATTAATGCCTATAGTCATTCTTTACTCATTAAATAGAATTGAATCACGATTTTGTTTCTGACAACTTTTTCAAGGTTATTAACCAGGCAACTTCTAAGTGGCTGGTTTGTGCCACTCAGTCTCTCTCACTTGTTTTTCACTTCTGCTCCTGTCTGACAGTTTTACAGAAGAGCAATTATCAGGATACCCATAGCAGCAACATTGTGACTATTAAAAATACAGTTCAGAGCAATGTCTTTGATAATTCACCAGAGCCATGCTTAAACTGGGCTTACCACTCAGCTATTTTTACCATGCTTCCTTCGTTTCAAATGATCTGATAAAACCTTTCAGTCACAGATCCAGGTTATTCTGCATTTTGAAATAAAAGGCTTTTTCTTCCTACATCCTCTATGCACTGATTAGTAATTCAAAACTTAATATTCCTAGGATAATCACTATTCTCTGTTTATAGTACTCAGTAGTGTCTACAGATGTTTCTTGTGTTCATCAGAGCACAGTGCATGAAATTTATGTCTTAATCTCTACTAAAATCTTTCCGGGAGGGGATTCACCACTGGCTAAGGTTATTCTCTGCAAAGTATCTGTCCTGGTTTCAGCTGGGATAGAGTTAATTGTCTTCCTAGTAGCTGGTACTGTGCTGTGTTTTGAGTTCAGTATG